>LDEE01000003.1:204443-622430 GCA_001021365.1 Stachybotrys chartarum | reverse complement strand
GGCAGTTGTCTTGGCAGCATCGACGAGGCCGGCGCCGATCAAGTTGGCTACGCGGGTCGACGCCGCAATGGACATGGGGAAGGGAATTTGGTACGTGATGGTCGCGAGCGTGGCAATGACGCTCTGCGCGGCGAGGTACTCTGCGCCCCAGCGGCTGGACAGCAGCGTCATAATCTCAAAGGCCAGCCACTCGGCCTCGACCATGACCATGCCCGGCAGGGCCAGGCGGATCATGGTCCACCAGTTGGAGAAGGCTCTCCTGCTGAAGCCGCCCCAGCATTGGTGGCCGTCGACGAAGCGCACGTAAAGGAACAGGAAGATGGGCAGGAGATTCTCGGTGATGGCGACGGCGATGGGCGCGCCGACGAAGCCGTACTCGAGCCTCCAGACCAGCAGCCACATGAGGAAGACGTTGATGGGTGCCACGATGACGAGGACGTAGGTGGTGGCCTGGAACAGGCCCTGCGCCTGGGTGAAGCGCTTGCCGCCCTCGAAGAGGATGAAGCCGGGGATGCTGAAGATCATGACGCGCAGGTACACGCCGGCCAAGCGCGCCGACTCGGGCTCGGGCACGATCTGCCGCAGGATGTCCTCGGCGAACCACCAGACGGCGACGACGGGAAGCGTGAGGCAGAAGAGGAAGCACGACATGCGCTGGAACTGCAGTCCGACCAGGTGCTTGTGGCCGGAGCCGTAGGCCTGGGCGCAAAGGGTGTCGAGGCTGGTGGCCAGGCCCTGGAAAGGGGCGAAGCAGGTGATGGCGGCGGTCATGTTGGCCACTGCCACAAACGTCAGCTTGCGAGCCCGTTGAGGACAACTATGACGGTGGCAATGGTGATCGAACTGGGTGAAAGGTGACGTGGAGGGGGTTGGGGGATATTCGACTTACACGATACAGCTCCAAGCTCGATCATGCCGATGTGGCCAACGGCAAAGATGCTCATCACGTTAATCGAATACTGCAGCATGAAAGTGACGATCAGAGGGCCCGAGTAGGCCAGGATGGTCTTGGACTCGCGCTGCCACGTCGTGCGTAGGCGTCCCGCGGCCACGGCCTGCTCCCACTGCTCATCCAGGTCGTCCTCGTCGGTGGCGGAACCAGGCTGCGGCGGCGGCGGGGCGGCGAGCAGGGGCGACGTCTCGGTGGGACGGCGGACCACGATCCTGGGGTTCGCCGGCTCGTGCTGCTCCTCGTCGCGCGGCGGCAGCTTGGTGCTGAAGAGGCGGCGGTACAGGCCGCCCAGGGGCCCGCCGGTTCGCTGGCGCTGCGGGTGCTTGGGCGGCAGGACGTGGTTGTCGCGGAGCAGGCTGCGCTCGGCGTTGCGGGACTGCTTCCGCTCCAGGGGCGTCAGGACCTCGTCGACGGGGACGGACGAGGCCGGGTTGAAGACGGGGCGGGCGGCGCCGAAGGCCACGGCACTGGGGCGGCGGAACATGACGTGCTCGGGGTGCTCGTCGCCGGCACGCTGCTGCTGCGCCAGGAGCTCATCCCCGGAGTCGGCGCCGTCGTGATCCGAGTCGGTGGAGCACGCTTCCAGATCCTCGGCAAGGACCTGCTCGGCCAGGGGGGAGCCCGAGCGGAAGGACGATGCGGTTGCGGCGAGGATGGAGTGGTCGTTGCGAGCCGGAGACCGGCTGGCGCTGTGGCGGCCCATTGGCGGCGGGCACTCGGGCAGCCTGGGGCGAAGATGTATGTGTTCCAAGACGTGTATCCAAGGTACCAAAGCTCATCCGAGAGAGGAACGTCTAAGATACCTGGTAGCTTTCTATACGCTTTGTTGTGTGAGTGGACTAAACAAGGACGACATGTTTCGAGATATTGCAGACTCACCCCACCAGATGATATATGTAGATGTGCACGGTAGAAGCCAGACCAAGCAAAAGGCAGACTGTCAGATTGTCTGCATGTAAAGATCAATGTCAGTGAAGCAGGCACTTCCCCGTTTGGTGAAAGCAAAAACAATCCAGTCAACGGGCTTGGTGACACCACGCTCGGCTGCCACGCGGGTGTGAAGACGGATGAGGACGAGAGAAGATTTGGCTCGCGTCGATTGAACCCGGACTTTGCTAGACCCTAGATAGCAGCAGCCGCCCACTGCCCACCGCTACAGCCATTAATTCTACCCCACCAGTACCCACTAATGNCCCCCGGGGACCATGGGCTTCAGAGCTTCCAGCGTGGTGCAGACCGATCTCCGGCGCCCTGTGGGTTGTCATCTGCGCACTAACCCCGCTATGGCGGGTATCCCGTGCTGCCTCTTCCTCCTCCTTTTTCCAGGGTCGAACCAGGGTCAACCGGCCCATCCACGCCCCCCTTACAAAACAGGACATCAACATGCAGGTGCTGCAGTCTTTGACCTGAGTCATCCGGCAGATTGCTTTGTGCGTCCCGTCATCCGTCCGTTCCATCCAACGCCGTCGAGACCAGCCAATGTCAGTCTGTCGCAGCGGCCGGCCAGTGACTCAACCCGCCCATCTGGCTTCACCAGTCACCATCGTCGTCATGGTTGGTTCCGCTGGGCTCTGCCATGATGGAATGCCACTCCTTTGTGCTGCCGGACGACACTCAGCCTTCCCACGTACGACCCATCCAGTCCGGCTCGCCATGTGCCATCGACGCAACCCACGGCATCTCCTTGTTGCCGTACCGCTGCAATGGGAGGCTATACGGAATCCGCAGCCCGATGACGGTTGTGGCTTTTCCATCCCCCGATCCTTGAGGTGCGTCCGAGGGAGGAGTGTCGCTTTTGAAGGTGCCCACCATGACCGATTCTTTCCGTAGCAGCTCAGGCCACACCAAGACTCCCATCTCCCATGATGCTATCCGTACCTCTCCCGTGGACTGCATACTGTCGCCCCAGGCTTGTTTGGAGACGTTGGCCGAGGTCAACAAAGCCCAGTCGATGCCTTGCTCCTTGTTGTATCGGATATACGTCTTGATATGAGGTGCCGCACGCTGCCGGCCTCCGTCCCTAGCACGGCCGCTTCCTGCTACTGTCGGGACGTCGTTGGCCCAGTGGTGAAGGATTGGCCGGAGATACTCCAACTGTTTCTTCTGCTGCAACGACTGGACTTTTGTGTGAATGGATCCGCCTGACGCGTATCCGTCCAAAGAATGCCGTATTTCGTCTGCCGTAGGAAACACCATCTTGAACTCGGGCTTGGGCAGACTCGACTCCTTTGATGCCTCGAGGGAACGTAGCAGCGAATTGCGTAGCCAGCCATCTGTCCCGCCCAGCGTGGCAATTGACGATATCTGAAGGACGATTTCCGACTCTCCTTCGACGCAAGGGATCTCTCTGAGATGCTTCTGCATAGCAGGCCAGCCCCACGTCGTTCCGCCATCATTATTCCCTTTGTGCTTTCCAGGCACGCTTGCAATCACAGCTGCTCTAATCTCCGAAAAGTCATACCCGCTCAGCTTGTCGACAAGTGATTTGCAGACTTGCCCGCGACTATCGTAGCATCTGAGGTAGTTGACTAGGTCGTGTTTGAATCTTGTCCCGCTGCCGAGAGGAAGACTGCCCGCTTCTGGAGGAGCAAGGACAGTCGAGCTAAGCTTTGGCAGCAGCGGTGATTTCCACAGTCCATTCGTCATGTTTGTCCAATCTCTGGGGATCATGTTTGCAGTGTGAATGATAACCTGAGCCGTATCATCGTGTCGGAACAAAACCATCATCTTGGAATGATGCGTGCCAAACATCTCGGGCATTGGGGCAACATGCAGCTGGACATTGCCGTACTCGGCAGCTTCTTGCTATCCCGTGTTAGCAGGGGTAGTAGCTGAGGCTGCGAGGGGTAGGTGACGAACTGCAAGCATGGACCGCCGAGGCTCCTCTCGTTTCCAGAATCCATGGACAATATGGACCTTTACGAGATGCCTGGTGTCGGGATCAAACGCCTCCATGATGAACGGAATGTCGTGCAGGAAGTTGAACTGCCAACACTCGGCAATTAGCGGATCACCCAGCAAGTCTCGCAGGGTCACGGCATCGCGGTTGCAGTCGGCGGGGAGGTCGCGGATCCACGTGAGCTGCCAAGGCGAGGCAACGGCCACGGCGGCGGCGGCGGCGCGAGGAGCCGTCCGCTTCTTCTTGGTCGGAGGGCTGATGGGCCGCGTCAGAGAAGACGGCCCTTCGCCCGAACGACCGGCGCGGGGCCGAGGGGCATCATCGTCGCCGGGACGGGGGCGTTTTGTGGGCGGAACCTCCGACGGCGACATAGATGGCAAAGCTGAGCGCGAGGCCCCTCAGAACGCCGAGTCTGCCTCGAAGACCCATTGGTGCGAGGAGGAGAAAAGGGAGCCTGAGCGGTGGGGAGGGAGGGGGTTGTCCTTTGTCAGCCAGACGAGGCAGCCGTGGCAGCTTGAAGTGCAGGAGAGCGCAATGGAAAAGGGACGGGACAGCAAAAGCCAAGGCGGCATGCTGCGAGAAGACAGACACATGCCTTTATGTTGCGTGATGAAGCGCGCCTAAATCAAACTCCAGCCATGAAAGCGCATCGTCAATGGACGCGCTGGAGTACCGGGACGTCGAAACCCACCAGAGGGGCCAGTAGCGCCGGAGCTGGACTTCCTCACTGTGGTTGAACGTGCTGCCTCCGGACCTCGAGGGAATTCCAGGGCCAATGACTTCGCCTGCCAAGTCCCAGCACGCGCTAATATTCTTCCACCAGCCCGTGTAAGCGAGCAGTCCGCTTCTTGCTCCTCCCGGGTGCTTGACGCTTGACCTACCGCTTCGAGCAGGTCCCGGTGATGCTGCGTCGGGGGTTGAGCAATGGGCCTGGAGCATCGGGCGCCCGGCTGGATATGTGTCTGGGTTTGGGGTCCCGTGGTCCAGACTCGCGCACTTATTTGCTGCCACAGACAGTGGGCGAGGTGGGTGAGCAACGTAGGACTCGGATCCAACGACCTACCTACTTATAACGGTGCCTTCCAAGTGCTGTGTATCTCTGGAATGTGTGTCCATGTTTGCGCAGGATGCAGGTCCCATCTCGCTTGGCATTCAGGCTGTGTGGTGGCTCGATCAGGTCTGGACGCCCGCTTCGCAATCGGCCAATCCTGCTCATAAGCTCTCCTTGCTACGTCTCTGATCAAATACGCTTCTTATCTGTGCAGGGCTTGTGGGCAGGATGGACGTACTGCGCAAACATCCGCCTGCAAAGCCTTATGAACTCGGGCCATCGAATGGGCTTCGAGAAATCCAGGCTACTCACACTATTGGATCCTGCAGCTTCCACGTTGCAGTTCGAGATGAGAAAGGCCGGGGGGGTCTACAGGCCTCTCAAGTCAACCAACGCACAGTTAATGGGGCAAGGTACTTTGCAAGGCGCTGATGGTTTCATGCGGCTACGAGGGCCGGTTCTAGCCCCCCTGCGGCCCATTTCTAGGGTAGCCACCCATTCCGTTGTAAATCCTCCAACCAAACCCCATCATCGCCATCTCCAGGTGGCACCTTTTGCATCGCTTCAGACCCTGGAGGCGATCTGTCCCGTGTCGCCCTCTCGACATCCGCTGTCGCTGTCCCTCACTTGTCTCTTCTTCTGTTGTCTTCTCTTGCCTTGCCACTGTTCGTGTAGTGACGAGCGTTCGTCTCTTGTGACACACTTGCGCTACCTTCCCAGCGCCCGCTGCCTGCGACTCGCAGATTCCTCACGCCGCGCCGGCCTCGTTCCATACGATAAATCCCCGACGACGCACCTAGCATAAAACCTGTCGATCGGCAGCGCACTGTACTTCCGTCCCTACGCCCGTCGGTGCTGCCTCGGCATCAGCGTAACGTCCCTGCGTTACTCCGTCGACCCATCCCGACGTCGAGCCTGCGCTTGTCAGACTGCCACGGCCGCCACGACTTGCCCATCATGAGGTTCTCGTTGTTGGCCCTTCTTGCGGGCTCGGCCGCCTTGACAGGTGCTCAATCCTTCAAAGGAAAGAAGGCGAAGAAGGAACCCACCGTCTTCAACTCCATCGAAGTCCCGCCCTTGCTTGAGCTGACTCCCACCAACTGGGAGGAGGAGATGAAGAAGTCCAAGTTCCTCTTCGTCAAGCACTACAGGTAACCTACCCGCGCATTCGCCGCCTTCGCCATTCCCTAGCTGACTTTGTGCGTCTAGTCCCTACTGCCCCCATTGTATCGAGTTCGCGCCCATGTTTCAGACCTTCTACGAGTTCTACTACACCTCGAAGCCGGCCATCAAGGACGCAGACAAGACCACCTTCTCCGAGTACTACGATTTTCGATTTGCAATGATCAACTGCGTGGCTCATTACGACTTCTGCTCCTCGCGCGGTATTTCGACCTACCCCCTGACTCTCCTTTTCGAGGATGGCGAGCAGGTGGCGGAGGTACGAGGCACCAAGGACCTGCCATTGCTGGGCGACGCTGTCGAGCCGATTTTGGAAAAGTACAAGCCTGGTTCCCGTCCCGCGGTCATCGAGTACCCAGTGGCCGGCGCCAAGGAGTCTCCGGCCGGCAACAGCGCCTCGGTTGGGTCGAAAGAGCCGGCCCAGGAAGGCGCTGTTAAGAAACCCGTCGATGATGCCACCGAGGTGACGGGACTGACCACTGACAAGAGCCCTCACATCCATGAGGAAGGCTCCGCCGACAAGCTTGTTGACGCTTCGGAGAAACCCCTGGCCAAGGACACGGACAAGACGGACAAGACAACCACCAGCTCATCAGAGTCCAACGAAGCAGCAAATGACAAATCTACCCAACCTTCCAGCCCACCAAAATCCGACAAATACTTGACTGAAGAGTTCAAGGTTCCAACCCCAGCCGAGGTCTACAACTCGAAGAAGCCAAAGAGACCACTTGTCGAGCCCAATGCCAGTGGCGTCTCTATAGCCCTAACCGCTGAGAGCTTCCAGAAGCTTGTCACCACGACTCAGGATCCTTGGTTCATCAAGTTCTATGCTCCCTGGTGCCCCCACTGCCAGGCCATGGGTCCTACCTGGGAACAGCTGGCCAAAAACATGCGTGGTAAGCTCAACATCGGCGAGGTCAACTGTGATAAGGAGTCGCGTCTCTGCAAGGACGTTCACGCCAGGTCATACCCAACGCTCTTGTTCTTTAAAGGAGGCGAACGAGCCGAATACCAGGGTCTCCGAGGACTCGGGGACTTTGTTCAGTATGCCGAAAAGGCTCTCGATCTTGCCAGTGGTGTGCCGGATGTGGACGCCCAGGATCTCGCAGCTTTGGAGGCAAAGGAGGAGGTTGTCTTCGTTTACTTCTACGACCACGCTACCACCTCCGAGGACTTTCTGGCCCTGGAGAGGCTTCCACTCAGCCTCATCGGCCACGCGAAACTCGTCAAGACGAATGATCGTGCCCTGTACGACCGTTTCAAGATCACCACGTGGCCCAGGCTCCTGGTCTCCAGAGAAGGCAGGCCAACCTACTACACGCCTCTTACGCCCGGCGAGATGCGCGACGTTCATCACCTGCTCGATTGGATGAAGTCGGTTTGGCTGCCTCTTGTGCCCGAGATGACGGCGAGCAACGCCAAACAGATCATGGACCACAAGATCACCGTCCTTGGCATCCTCAACCGAGAAGACGAGGAGGGCTTCCAGACCGCCATCCGGGAGATGAAGAGCGCCGCGAATGAGTGGATGGACAGGCAGATTCAGGAGTTCCAGCTAGAGCGCAAGAAGCTGCGCGACTCCAAGCAGATGCGCATCGAGGAGGCCGAGGACCGCGACGACCAGAGAGCGCTGCGGGCCGCCAAGGCCATCCGCATCGACATGGACAACTCGGGCCGCAAGGAGGTTGCCTTTGCATGGGTGGACGGTGTCTTTTGGCAGCGCTGGATTCGCACCACGTACGGTGCCGACGTCAAAGACGGCGAACGGGTCATCATCAACGACCAAGACGTAAGGCCACCTCCCTCCCTAACCGCAGGTCCCAAAGCTAACAGTCCCTCCAGAGCCGCAAGTACTGGGACAGCACCGTCACGGGCAACTACATCCTCGTCAGCCGCACCTCCATCATGGAGACGCTCGACAAGATCGTCTACGGCCCGCAGGTCATCAAGGCCAAGCTCACCGTCTCCATCGTCGAGAAGATCTTCATCGACGTCCGCGGCTTCTTCTACGACCACCCCATCCTCTCCGCCTGCTTCGTCATGAGCGTTCTCCTCGCCGCCGCCTCGTGGTTCCGCAGCCGCGTCCGCAGGTCCAGGGGCGGCTACTTCAGGCTCGACGACTCGCTCGGCAGGCGTGACTTCAAGGATGGGCTGGGCATCCTGGGGCAGAACGGCAACACCAAGGCCGATTAAGGGGGCGCCGTATGTGGTACACAATTGATGGCATAGAATGGGACGGCTTGGAGATGAAGTAAAAGAGATGGGAAAAGGCCGCAAGGGGCTCGTTGTCGTGCCGACTGGGGCACGTCTTGTCCTCGGCCTGCGCTCGTCATGCTGCAGGGTCTTTTGGTATCATCATGTGAGCGGATACGGAGTTTGGGGATCTTGGGAGGGCCTTCGCCTTGTTTGTATAGTATTTATGGAAACCGGCCCATGTTTTGTATCTAGTTCAAAGTTCCTACATGTGCGCATTGGCGCGTCGCATCTTCGCGGCATCATGTCAAGAACAATTGCACCTTTCCCTCCATGACCCCGCGACCCTACGTGTAGAGCTCATCGACGAAGCTATTCAACGCCAGTCCCTCCTTGGCAATATCATCCACATCGACTAGGAAATCGAGCGGCATCTCCACCAAGTTGCCGTGAATGCCGCCGAGCCACTCTTTGACCTCCCGCACTCCGCCTGGAAACTCCTCGCGCACAATGTGGCCGTACTCGACCTTGCCAGTGTTGCCGCCGTCTGTCTTCTTGCACCCGCCGCCCTCCTCGCCCGAGGGGATGATAAAGTGCCGCGAGAAGAAACTCTTGTAGTCGGCCCAGCTGCGGACGTGGTCGTTGGGAACGGGGTGGAATGCCCTGCTGAAGATCTCGGTATTCGACCTGGCAGTGCCGGTCCACAGGTTTTGGAAATTGGGATGCAGCGGATCCCGCACGAGAAGGTCTGCGGGGGAGCCCCAGTCGTAATGGTTGGGCGAGTGGTTCACGGGAAGCCAGTTTGCGTCTGGTCGATCAACGGGCTGGTGAGGCAGGAGGCCGAGGTGCTTGCGGAAGATTTGCCTTCGAAGAGACGTGGCAAATGCAGAAGCAGTGTAGGGCTCACCGTTCATGTAGGATCCGGCCGGGGGGCCGTCTTCAATCACAACGGCAATCTCAGAGTCGTTTGTACCCAGCTGAGATCTGTCGTTGAGGTTGGCGGAACCGCATATGACGATGCGGTCGTCGGCGATGAGGACTTTCGAGTGTACATAGAGCTCCTCGCTCACGAATGCATTGATCTCGTCCTCCGGTTTTCCATGCCAGGGAACATCCAATAAGTGGTTGCCGCTGTTCATGTAGCATGCGCTGACAGAGTCCCATGTGTCGTCTTGCACCTGCCTGGCCTCGCGCTGGTAAGTGTCGTAAGCGCCTCTTCTTCCAGAGGAATCCTCGCCGTAAGGGTAACGTCCTGCTCCAACGTAGTCATCGTGCTCTCTGCGCGCCTCCTCATACGAAACACCCGCGCGCCGCTCAGTCTCCGCCATGCCCTGGGCGGTATTGATGCGGTCATAGTTGCGCAGGTTGTAGAAGCCAATGTATTCGCTTGGATTATCGATACCGTTTTGACGAAGCTTCTCGAGGATGCTGTGGCCCCCACGGCTGATGGAGTTGTATTGGAACTCCATGATAGCCCGGGTCCCAAGAGCACCCTCGGATTCGAGGTCGCCCGCAAAGGCGGGAACGGCTGGCATGACAACCCAGACTCTGAAGGGCTCGCCATGCCGATGTGCGCGTAGGATGCGGTCTACGATGACGGCACCGATCTTGTTTGTTACTGGGTGCTGCTCTTTGCTCGTGGCAGTGATGAAGAACTAACACCAGGTTCAGACGCGGACACGCAATCGCATGGCTGACAAACAAACCTGGTTCTCTATGTAGATGAAGTGGCGGGCATTCTCAATTACATGAATGTAAGCATTGGCAATGGAGTGTTCCGTGGAGCTGCCAGCCGACCAGAGGGATGAGCTAGAAATGTGAGACAGCATGTAAGATAGGCACAAGGGGATGGGGGGTATACCTCCTGACAACCTGAATACGGGTCTGCTCTGAGGCGGGCGGCTCTTGTGTCTCGTCGTCTTGAAGGTGCATGAGCCTGCTCATGCCTCGACTCAGGTGCTCCGAGATACCGCCAAGGTAGTGCTCGGCACTATCACCGAGAGAATGGCCATGCGGATCATGAAGCTTGTGATACTTGCCGGGGTTTTTGGTCTCGTATTTGTCTTTGAATATAAAGTTCCTTTTCTAGGTCAGCAGGTGAAATGGCTATACTCGTCCTTACATACCAGCGATCGACAAAGTGGTCAGTTAGGCTGTCCACGATTGGACCTTCCAAGCTCAGGGCTACATCTGACCAGCCCATTCTCGAGCTTTTCGTTCGATCAACTGCGAGTGATTAGCACAAAGTTAGCAGTGAATCAGAATGTATTTTCTCACGCTTGTTTTGGTTCCAGTTGTTCACGTTGGCAAAGTCGAATATCCTAGCATTATTGTAGTCCTGGCCAGGGAATACAATGGAATCCAGATTACCTGGATGAGCATCGGCAATTGGGTGGCCTGGCTGGTGAGATTGGTTCCAAAGCATTTAGAAGATTCTCTTACTGTTGGTATCATATCTTCCAAAGCCTAAACGCTGGTCAATTAGGGGGAAAGTGAGGCAAGATAAAGTTCTAAATGCCTTACATAGATCAAGGCCTCCCATGAATGCAATGTGGTTGTCGACTACGACAAGCTTCTCATGATGAGCCCAGAAGAGGACAATATCACCTGCAGTGCCATAAAGAGCCTTGACGGCGTCACCGGAGACACGAGCGAGGTCGAAGTTAGTTAGATGCTTCCACGTACTTCCCAACTCCGATGTGAGGTCGTAGCCCGTTGGCAAGTGTTCGGGATGTCTGAAGACCTTGATGTTGGGATGAAGGGCCTCAAGTGCACGTCGAGTGTGCTATAAAGCAGTATAAGTAGTCGTCACAGACATTGGCACGGTGAGGCATACTGAAGAGTTCAACGTGAGGGCTGCCTGAACCTCTTTGTAGACGATGATGTACACCTTGACACCACGCTCGGCAGCCGCCCGGAGCATGTTGTCAAGCCGATAGCGTTCATTCTTCGAGGGTGGACGACGAAGATAGACTTCGGGACTCAACCACCAATCCAAGATGTAGATGCTTTCTCGTGCCCCTGCAAAGGCACATGTGTCAATACGTCAAGGTCAATACAGTCACGAAATCACGTGTTCACGTTTGCTCATGCAACGAATATCGGAAGTGCTTACGTTCGAGAGCGTCCGAGACAGCCCAGAAGTAGGTGCAGCCATCGACGTACCACTTGGCGTTCCCGGTAGATTGAGGCGCAAAGGAGTGGAAGCGGTTGTTGGTGTGGTGATCCGGGTGCAGATCGTCGCAGGTGTGGCCAAGATGGGCATGCGAGTGCTTCTCGTAGCCAAAGACGGAGTCGATGCCTTCGCGGGCCTTTCTGAAGATGTGGTCCATCGGCAGTACAGAAATGAAGCCGTCGAGGGATGGGTCGCTCCTACTGTCCTGCGCGTGTGTGGCGGGGTGGTTTTGGGAAGGCGATGATGGTGGGGTAGCGGATTGCGGATTGCAAGTTTGAGGAAGGAACGATGATGTATGTGTCAGACTTGGCCTCGATGAAGTGCTCAGGCTTATCAAAAGCAGGAAATGGTGGATAGAGCGAGTAAGGGAGGATAGGAATGGCGTTTGGAACAGCAGCAGCCACAGAAGTCTCGGGCAGGTTGGCTAACTGATGTACACCGGTTATCTCCCACACTCACGCCGTCACTGATTCACCTATTCGTGCTTCAATCGCACGGCACGGTATCACAAGTCTTAGGTCCTGCAAGCACCAACAGTGTCCGCGCCTCATGGCCGACTATGAGAAGTCAACAACCGCAATTTCGGTCGATTATTGAGTGGATACTCCAGCTGACATGCAGCTGGTGGGCTGGCTGCCTCTCAAGTGATACGCGAGTGGCCTTGGCGGAGCTGAACTGCAAGAGTGAGCGCCGTCTGCATAGCGACCATCATACAACAATGAGGACGGTGCCGACGTGGACGGCGGGACGGCACGCACCGTAGGTAGCCAATGCTCCGCGAAACCGCACTGACAAAGCTCTACAATGGCACACGTGTTGGTGCGAGACTGCTACGCGATGGACCCTGCTCAGGCCTTGGCGTCGAGATCCTTCCTACGATGAAAGGGGAGCACCCTTGTAAGCAGGTGACAGTTGAGTGGATGTGCTCACTACGGATAACCTCGACCTTCAAGGTATCTAAAGATTTTACGAAGGCCATCGCATGCGTCATCCACCCTATACGCGGAGCGCGCGAGGCATCACAGAAGAGGGAGAAAGGAAAGATGGCCCGGCTATTCGTGTCTCCGGACCCCAACGTACGCCACTGTCTATCCCCATGCTATACTGGGATGTGCGTAGAAAGGCCCACCACAGTACCTCGTCCTCAGGACAGCTTAATGCGACTCTTTTTCTATTTCTATTTTCCCGCCCCAAACTCTTGTCGATGCTGTTTCAAGACCCGCTCAACACAGAACTTTGTGCAGCAACGGCGGCGGCATGAACCGTTCATCCCATCTCGTCCATCCCATCTCAATCGGACAGGCGCTTGGAGATGCTCGCTAGCGCATCAGACGAATCCCCATCGGTTGAGGCGGCTATCCGCTCTGGAGCTCTGTGATTTCACGTCCTTTCCGAAATTGGAGGATCACTCCGCCAAACTCTCAGAATCTGGAACCCCAGCCCGAAACTTGTTACTAAATCGGTCTGCCCTGCTACGATAAGGGACGTCCTACATGCTACTTTTTGCGACAATGATCTCCCTCGGCTTAGATGACACCCGCATCATACATCAACGAGAAGCATGACCCATTTCAACCTTGCTGGCAGACCAGTGTGAGATGGTCGAGGGTATTGGATCATCGTGACAAATGCTTCCTAACTGTTTCGACGAGTCCGTCCTAGTCTCGAGGTCTTGGTGCTCGTGCGGCAGCCCTGTCCTGGGTCTAGCCAATCCTGCTCCTCCGGACAGAGCCGAGGTGCAAGAAGAGCGCAGACTCGAGAGCTCTTACACTTGGGGGTTTGATTGCTGCACTCGCAGCGGCATACTAGACTGTGGTCGGGAGGGGTGAAGGGCAAGGGGGGTGCAAGATGATCATGGCCTTCCAGCTCACGACAAGAACATGAGCGGCAGTGGCCCCGGTTTGTTTGGCCACCACCACCACGATCAGACGACATAGCTGGAGACTTATGCCGGCGGTCGTTGTTCCGGTCCGGGACCGAGGCCGACCTGTAATCTCCTTGACTTTGACTGTTGAATCGCGGCTCGCCTGATTCCTCTACTCTTCCTCTACCATGCCGATGCATACCGTCGGCTGACTGTGGGGTACAGAGCGACGCAGTTTGAGCCTCAAAAACTATAGCAGCTAGTCATACTCCTTCCATAGTCCGGGTTCTGCACATCAAACTCGCCTGAGAAAACGGGCGGCTTGCTATTTTCCCGTGGGCCCTCTCTCCGTAAAAGATATTAGAGGGTGGGACTTCCAACGACCTTGCTCCTCAGTTCTTGCGCAATGCCAGGGTCGAAGGCGCTGCCAATGTTGCCAAGGATGAAGTACATGGGAGCGAACTCCTCTACCTTAGCTGAGGTTTGTAACGCTGGGTAAGGTAGGCATCGTATGTGCTTGGACAGAGGATGAAGGCGTGCGTGGGGTGTAATAAACTGATTGTGTCAGCAAGCGCGAGGTTGGCTCCTTCCCCGGTTCCTGGCGAGCCGAGATGCAGTTTGACATGCATCCAGGATTCCGAAGGAAAGAGCTCGTCAGCCACAAACGTACTTACCTTACCTTGCCCGTGTAGATACAGCGTCATCATGTGTCCAGTAAAGTATCGTGGTCCCACCCCACAGTAGATATAGCATCCATCTATCTGGAAGCAGACATCATACTTGCAGACACAGACACACGTTGTCCCCCGCAGGCACACATATCTAGACTTACACGCCTCTGCTAGTCCCGGCAACTTGCTTCATCCGCCCCGTTGCTTTCCCCTTCCGGGCTATGAGCTCATGCCTAGACCCCGAGCTCGAAGCTGACAGAGCAAATGCTGTGCCTTGGCTGAGTCGGATCGTGGCCACCCATGCATGATCCCGAAACTGGTCGGTCGCCTCTGTAACGTTTGCCGCATGCCCGAGGGTTCCTGAGGAAAATGAAGGCCAGCCTACGGGATCGTCGGAGTCATTCGCGGGGCAATTTTGGTGTAGAGAATGGGCCGTCGCTACGGGCTACGCTTCTTACAACTGTCAGTGATTTCAACCAATGCTAATGTATAAATGAAAGGGCTGATGCGCTCGCCCCTGTGAAGGATGTGATGTGCCCCAGAACCAACCAGAAGAAATAGAAACCGGACAACCACAATCGCTTATTACTTACTCAATTTGCCTTTCCAAAGTTGATCAAGAGGATACACCCGACATAGCCTTGCTTCGAACGTAGATTGTTCAGAAACAGACGCGAAGAAAGTATTCTTGGTTGATATTCTTCCCGGGTAAGTCAAGTCATGCCACATCACACATGTCCAGGGCACTTCATGTATCACATGCCCATTATTGGCACAACTATTTTTTTCTTCTGTTTTTTTTTGGGGGAAGCCAAGGCACTCGAAATCAAGAGATATCTAATTCCTTCTTTTGCCCTACTCGTTCGATATATTGACGCATCTAGTCGTCCTAGTTCAACAAGGGGCAAAGCTGTCCATCCTCAACCCAGTCGCTCGCTTGGACAAAAGGCTCGCTTACAACATTGCATCTCAACTCCCGAAGCATCAGGTTGCTGCGCAACTGTGCCACTACTCCCTTCGTTCATTCACATCAGCTTAAAGGTATGATTCCGGTTTGCCTTGTCCTATCCTGTCGAGCTCGAGCTCTGCCATGCTTCTTCTTGGCGTTCTTCCCACACATGGCACAGAGCTACCCCGCCAAACCACCAGCACTTGCTACTACTACTGTCTTGCCATGACACTTTTAGCCGGCATCGCAATGTCATGGTCTAGCTAACCTGGGTAGCGGGATTCGCCTGCGTGCAGCTGAGCCAGCCGTCACCCCGCCCTGCAGGTCTGCCGACCCGGTTCCACGTCTTCGGTAACCCTGCCCACCATCGCAATCAGCGGCTCAGCGCAACGCTATCCTCTCGCTACGGCGGTGATTGGTAGATACAGGCATCCGGAACGCCTAGCGCCCAATACTTGCATACTAAAATATCGTGACAGTAGCTGTCGCGTCTTGGACCTGGAAAAGGGACAGGAAACGGAAAAAGGGATTTCTAGTAAAGGACAAGACGGGAAGAGAAGGGAAAGGCAAACATCTCAACATGTCGGGTCCAGGACTTGTTGTGCCCTTCACCTCGGCTCAGCACAACCACCTTATACCGTACCTGGCAGCCATTCATGCTTCGTGCATCACCCACGATCGCGCCATGGCTACTTTCCTCCCACCGCTGTCGCACGAGAAGCTCCTCAGCTGGTGGAAAGAGCGCATTGCCGAGGTCAACGACGGCAAGAGACTTATATACATACTTGTTACTGAGATGGACCTTAGCGTAAAGCTCAAGGGACCAGAAGTCATGGGCGTCGTCATGCTGGCAATGCCCTTTTCCGAGACAGGCGCCGTCAGAGCGACCGTTGAGCAGCTGCTCATTCACAAGAATTTCCGTGGCAAAGGTGGAGCAAGGGCTCTTATGAAGACGGTGGAGAGCGAAGCGGCCAAGCGTGGCCGAACCGTGCTCGTGAGTTGACCTGTCTGCCTGTCGCGGCCCCCAACGCGGGGTGTTTCTGGCGGAGTGCGACGACTAACATGGAAGTGGGCAGCTTTTGGACACGGAAACCGGAGGCGTGGCCGAGCAGGTATACAAGAAGCTTGGGTACGTCGAGATTGGCCAAGTCCCCAACTACGGAATGAGCCCCAGTGGGGAACTCAAGGGCGGAACGTTCTTTTACAAACAGCTTCCTCCCTGACGGTCTGAGAGGAAAAGGAAGGACAGGGACGAGGAGCAGAGCAACGGTGAGGACGAGGGCGGAAGCGGAGACAACACCAAAGATACGGAGAGGAGAGTTGCGGAGGCCAGGCGGAAGAAGAAGGTCAAGACGGGCAAGCAGGGGGAGAGGGCAGGGGTTGCAGGTGAAGAGGCGACAGAAGGGGAGCAGAAGTCACCCGTAGCAGAGCCATCTGCAAGCGAGGGATGACAACGGCGATTTGGCATGCGAAAGAATACCACGGATCAGCACACGAAGGGTGCAAAGGCTTTGCTTTCCGTTTTTATGCTGGGAATTATGCTTGCTTTTGGAGTTGTTGTTTGCTTGGTGCAAGACAACGACGAGCACGGTGGAAAAGCACAGGGGAATGTGTGAAATGAATGTACGGCCGACACTGTCTTTTTTCCTTTTTTCCCTTCCTCTTTTTTTTTTTTTTTTGGTTCTCCCTTTTGCTCACTTTTCTTCTTCTTCTTGTCTTCTCTTTCTTGTCAAATCTTTACATAGCACGTAGATAGTCCTATTCCACGGCCAACACGATTTGAGCCTGACGCTCTGAAATGTCCAGCCTGCTTTGTATCTCCGAGGCGAAGACATGCTTCCACTTTACAAGGTGGTCCTTGTCTCGGTATCGTCAAACAGACCTTGGGAGGCCCACGTGCTCCGTGGCCCGGATGAGCCCGATGCCCAAGGGTTGCTGGCGACGGATCCTCGATGGCTTCGATTCCCCTATTCGGCTCAAGGTGAGGGGCATTTGCCCCCCAAGCCCGATTTCCTGCATGACGCTAAGGAGGGGCGGCCTGGCAAGCTGCGCAAGGCCCTGATCCCATTGACCTACCACATTGTCTGTTTGAGGCAGGTGGTGTTGTTATCGCGGGCCAAGTCGTCGGGCTCCCAGCAACGAGAACAGGGACTTTTTCCCCCTCCTATTTTCTTTTCGTTACCGATGTTGCTGCAGCCAGAAAGCCGGACGTCATGCAGAGGACGTGAATGAACAAGGATACTTGCCCTCTCGTTGGCTCGATCTGGGCCTCGGTCGCGCCGATGACGCAGAATTTCGTACAGTATAAAAGAGTTGCCGGTAGCCCGAGGATGGACAGGAGGATGCTTCTTTTCCTCGCCTTGCCTGTGATTCCGTGCGGTTAAACCCATTTCACCGCGAAGCCTTTGCCAACATGCACCGATCCGCCGTCGCCCTGTCCCTCGCCGCTCTGGCCGAGGTGGCTCTCGCAGGACTGTACCCGGGCATCACGCCCTACAACCACACCTGCGCACTCCGTACTGCCCCCTGAGCATCTTCACGTCGACGCGGGCAGACATGCTGATGATGGCCTTGTAGAGGACCCGGTCTTGTCCTGCAGCGGGGGCGCTTCCCACTGCCTGACCGACTCGTGCTGCACCGAGACTTTTGGTGGTTTGGTGGTAAGCCGCAGCCCCGGGGCGTGCGTGGGGATCAAGCTGTCCAAATACTGATGATTTTGGGTGGTAGCTCTTGACGCAGTTCTGGACCATCTACACCGATTTGGAGGATCAGGGCCAGGTGCTGCCGCAAGACTCGTGGACAATCCATGGTCTCTGGCCTGGTAAGTGTATACTGAATACAGCGGAATTGCATACCATGCTAACTTGGGGTTGTGTAGATTTCTGCAATGGTAAAATAGCTGCGACCTTTCCTGTGCTCACATACATGCCTCTAACTTGCGTGACTTCCCAGGTTCATACACTCAATACTGCGACTTGAGGTGAGTAGCATCCACATATCAGCTGTTCTCCCGGTGCAGATATTCACCTGTTCCCCTTCGCACAGCCGCCAGATTGATCCTCACCCATCCCCCAACACCACCAACGGCCTCCCCGACGGCACCCCGGTCCCTCCCTACGAGGGCGAGTCCATCGAGGGCTGGTTCGAGCCCCACGGCAAGCTCGACCTGCTCGAGTACATGTACAAGTTCTGGCCCAGCCGCGGCGAGCCCAGCTGGATCCTGTGGGCGCACGAGTACGCCAAGCATGCCACCTGCTTCTCCACGTTCCAGATGGAGTGCTACGTAAGCTCAGGATCCGCCGCCACTGCTTTCCTTTTTGTCTTCCTCGCCATACTGACACCGCTTGTGCCATGTGTAGGGCCCCCAGCCGCAGGAGCTCGTCGATCTGTGGGAGTACTTCGAGACCACGGTGGCCTTGTTCCGCACTCTGCCCACCTTTGACTGGTTCGCGGCCGCGGACATTGTGCCCTCCAACACGACCGGCTACACCCTCTCCGCCATGCACGATGCCCTGACCAACAACTTCGGCGTTGTGCCCTACGTCAGCTGCTCTGGTCCTCGCTACAACGAGACCGAGGCCGGTGCTGGCTCTACCGACAACGGCCGCACGCAGCTGGTCGAGGTCTGGTACTACTACCATGTCTGGGGTCCGGTGCAGAACAACGACACCTTGCCCGTGCCGGCAGATGTTGTGGGCGGCTCACTGTCCAACTGCGCCAGGGCTGAGAATGCTGTCTGGTATTATGAGCGTGCCCCGGGTAGCGAGGTGTAGGTAGTACTATCACAGTGCTCAAATGTTGTAATATCTTAAAATGCAATGTAAATTTGGGAGGATGTACGTTGCCATTTCATCTTCCGTGCAAACCTTTCGCTGTACGCCTTATTCAGTAGTGAGCCCAAACTGTACACATCACCTACGAATGCGATGTGAGAGAAGGCGGGTTTTCTTTTGAAATATAACTGTCTCCGTGAACTAAATGGCAAATACACCTGAGACGCCGTCAAGGCTTCTGCACAATGCAACTTTTTACTCGTCGTCCGCCAGCTCCTCCACCCTGGGGGCCTCGTAACTCCGTTGTTGCGCCGCAGTAGCGACCTGGGTATCCGTGGCGGTGGTGGTAGCGGTAACGGGCCCCATCTGTCCGGTGGCAGCAGCCAGTCCTGCCGTGGGGGCTGCCGAAGAGGCGGAGGACTTCTTCTTCTTCTTGGGCTTTGTGGTCTGCCGGTTATCCTGTTAGTTGTAGG
The DNA here is from genome assembly GCA_001021365.1 of Stachybotrys chartarum. Taxonomy (NCBI): domain Eukaryota; kingdom Fungi; phylum Ascomycota; class Sordariomycetes; order Hypocreales; family Stachybotryaceae; genus Stachybotrys; species Stachybotrys chartarum. The sequence continues at coordinate 603,248 of LDEE01000003.1, read as the reverse complement.
CTATTAGAGAAAAGATGGGATGCACGAACCTCGTGCCACGCCCACACAGGCTTGAAACTGTCCAGGAAAGATACGTCTTCCCAGAGGTTCGGGAACAGCCACAAACCAGGAGGGACAGCGAAGTAGGTAATGCAGAACAGGATGACTCGGAAGATGGCCATGAGGAAGAACAAGCCCAAAAGTCCCAGAAGACCCCAACTCAGGTAGTAGACTCCCTGTCGGAGCTTCAGGGGCCACAGTGGGTACAGGACAACGGCGAAGATGAGAACGAGCGCAAGGCCGGCATAGACAAGACGCATGACTTGACTGCCCTCCCAGAACCAAACGTAGTACATCTCCTCCTTGGCCTCCTGCTGCTGCTCAATGCGGACGGTCCACTGACCCTTTACGCGCTTGGGCTTCTTGCCGTTGGCGCCCGCCTGAGGTTCAATCTTGGACACGCGCAGCGCGAGCATGCTGAGCGGGAGCAGCTTGAACGTGTTCTCGAGCGAGGCTCGGTCGGTGATCTCTGGCAGGAGCGGTTCCTTCTTGCGAGCCTTTTCGTACGCGGGAGACTCGAGGGCTCGCAGGGCACGTTTGACTGAATCCACACATTAGCCTGGAGACGCAAGTGGTGGTCCTGCATTTTCATCGTTACCTTTGAACATGTCCCGGCGGTTGCCATCGAGAATGCAGGTACGAGGCTTCAAGTCCTGACCACGCAGGAACTTGGCCAGGGCCAGGGCTCTGGCATCGGGGGGGCCCGGCGTAATGGGCTGCGGGCGTCCCTGGGCGCCGGGCGGAGGTTGCTGGTGCGGATGCTGGTGAGGATGAGGGTGGGCGTGAGGGGCGCCGGGCTGGCCGCCGGCCTGCTGGGCGGCGCGCATGCGCATCTGCTGCTCCTGGGCCTGCCTCTTGATGTGCTCGATGAACTGGGGCACCGACATGCCGGCCTTCTGGGCGTCTTCGGCGATGCGTCGCTGCATCTCCTGGATCTGTTCGGGAGTCGGGCGCTGCCCCGGCATGGGCATTGGCATGCCGCCGGGACCTGGGCCTGGGCCTGGCATCTGGCCAGCGGGAGGGACCGGCGGTGGTGAAGCCATTACGACCGGGAGTCGGTAGAAGAGAAACGGTGCAAATCCGAAAAAGGAGTGGTGGGCTTCGTTGGCTGTCCGCGTTGCCCGAGAAGAGAAAATGCTGGGGCTGAACAATCAAGGAAGCTGGGTGAAGGTGTCTGGTGGCATCTTCTGGCAGTGACGGGCACAGAAAGGTACGTGTACTCAACGGTACCGGACCGCAATGGTCCCTCCATTCAATTACAACAAGGTGTTAACTTTCACAAGGGAAAAATTCCCAGCCAGACAGCGGATCGTTTATTTCCCGGGATCCGGCGCGTGCAATTACCCCGAAGGGGACAAGCGCAATGTGGGCCCTGCCGTCACAGGCTCTCAGTGCCGTACCCTGCGAACCTTAACAAGGGCTGGTTCCTCTTCAGCCTATCCATCAAGTAGCTTGTCGCATATGGACAACCTTGACACGCCTTGAATCGTCCGCCGTCATGGGAGACCGGCTTACCCAACTGCAGGATGCTGTAGATCAGGTAAGGGTCTTCAAGGAAGCTTCACTGACATGTCTTCCGTTATTAACGCCTTTCCGATAGCTCGCCCAGCAGTTTGTCGCTTGCCTGCACTTCGTTCACATGCGCCACGACCTCGAAACGCTCGGCCCCAACGACAAGATTCGCGATGTGAAGCTCGAACTGAATCAGAAAGAAGGTGCATTCCCCAAGATACCTGCGCCGGCGTTGGGGGCCCTGGAGCTAACTGCGTCATAAGTCGATTCGCTGCCAGCGGCTGATTTTCGCGCTGGCATGGAAGAGCTGTCTCGCGACCTCGTGCTCAAAGAGCGGGAGATTGAGCTGCTGATCATGGCGCTCCCGGGCCTCGACAACACCGAAAAGGACCAAGAACGATATATCAAGGATCTCGAGGAGGATCTCAAGGCGGCCGAGGCCCAGCGGCAGGAAGCCCTCAAAGAAAAAGATCAGATACTGTCGCAACTCGACGCACTTATTCGCAGCATTCGGCGCCCATGATTTTTCAAATGGTAGGTTTCGAGATTGTTCTCGAGACGACCATTGCATAGCGAGGAGTTCCGGCATGAGAATTTGCTTCGTGATATTGGCGAACGTGGGGGAACGGTTTGGCCAAAGACATCCTCTATACAGGTCATCATGGTATTTGTTATGTCTATTAATCCCTCGCGTCTAGCATGACTAGGAAAGACATCCCAACAGCTCTATTGTGTATAAGTCCATACATGGTAACCTCTATTCCTCTGTTTTTGAAGACTTAAAAAACTGGGGGTATACCGTCCGTAGCTCTCGCAAGTGACGGATCTGGAATTGTGAGGCTGGAGTGGGCGGAAGGGGCACACCCTCTTCCACAAGATGAGCTACCGTCCAGCCAAACTCTTTGGCCTTTGCGCAATTCAGGTATGAATCGTCTATCACTTGTCAGTATGTCATTCAGCCTGCCCGCGAGGGAAGAGTGGAGATACATACCAACAAAGTAGCAATCTTGCACCTTTTCTACACCGGCATCGTCCATTGCGCGCTGGTACATCCTCGGATCAGGCTTGCAGATGAGAGGCTGCTCAGCATAGTTGCAGTAGGTAAGGCCTTCGAAGAGATCTTCAATGCCCAGCAGCCGCAGGACTCGCTTGGCGTGGTTGACGTAGGCGTTTGTGAGCAGCCACATAGTGACTTTGCTCTTGTCAATGTCCTGGAGCAGCTGGCGCAGTTCCGGGTTTGGCTTGAGGACGTCTTCCAGCGGCAGAGCGTCGTCGACCTTGGCGTTGTAGTCGAGGGGGTCGATCTGGTGGTGCCGCACCAGGCCCTCGATGGCTAGGCCGTAGTTGGTGTAGTATTCCTTGTGCAACCGGACAGCATCGTCCCAGGGCATGTTGAGATGAGTTGCGAAATACTTGTCGATGAGGTCGGCCATGAGGTCGTGGACTTTGGCGCCTGTGGGAATTAGCCTGCTGGCCGGTGCATGCAAAAACATATCGCGGCTTACTTTTGGGGTATAAGCAGTTGTCGATGTCACTGCACACTCATGGTCAGCTTCAACGTCGCATGGGATCAGGAGAGGACGTACAAGAAGAGGACAGGCTTGGCAGCCTTTGCGCCATTTGTTTCTCCCATTTCGAAGTCCAGTCTTGCACTTGTGTATAAAAGACAAAATGGTGATCCTTGGAGGACGCGTGAAATGAGATGGAACGGTGATTTAATCGTGATTGATAGGACAAGTATTGTGCGTTGCTGGGACGTTGTTCAGGTCTAGTGGCGCTCTGCGCGTCGATATGAGGTCAAGGACGAAGTACGTACACGCTGTATTGGTCGGTAATAGTGGATGACGTTCTGAGATACTAAGATACAGGGCAATGGAGAGGTCTACGAACGAAACTTATATACAACACGTTGAAAATGCTGTCGTGTATGAACATGCATGGTACCTTACGTAAATAAGCCTTTCATCGGCGTGCATTCTGGTATTCAAGCCATCCGGAGTTGTGGATGAATCATCGCTCAGATGCAACGTTCTTCGACTATTCCCAGCCGGAGGTATTCCGTACCTTACGTTAGGGCCATTCATGCAGGTCAGGCCGTCGGTATTTTTGAGTCAGACGGCGACGTGCAAGGGCCGAAACAGGAACAGATGGAGGGCTGATGTTTTTCGCATTGCCCATGCAACCTCGTCGCGTCTCTGCGATGGCCCATGAAAGCGACGTTGCAGAGGGGATTCCCCCCAGAGACGTGGCGACCTGGGCCATGAGTGAGTGGCACACATTTAGTGACTCTACTATAATTGTCCGGCTGTACTGTAGATTCCACAGCAGACCAGATTGTGGCGGAATACAGTGGTCGTTGCAGGCACTGGAGTGGACACCGCCTGTTTCTGCCGCTGTCTTGCAAGCGATCGGTCCCCACAAGGTTTGGGTTCTCCTTCCATTAAGCACTCATTTCCTCCATCCCCCAACCCCCAAAACCCGTCACACAACATCATCGCATATCATGTTCCAGGACAGAGCCCAGACGAGACAGCGATGCAACTAGCAGACTGCGTCTCCGGCTCTTGGACACATCGCACGTCATCCCCGTTAGACACTGTATTTGCCCCCGTAGCTCGAGCACTATCGAGCCGTGGCAGATTCGTCACGTAAACTGGTTCCATCCTCGGGGTTGTCCTTTTTTGACATAAAAAGGATTGCCTGTCATGGCGGCCTCACTGGTGATTAACGGCACAGAACCTCACAAAGATCGAGACGCCTATAGAATAGAGCAGTACTCGAAGATTGTGCAGTTTGGGAACCGCGTCATCGCGGGTCATCACCCAACCATCAAGGTGCCTCAGGGTTTAGGTCTCAGCCAGTCGGTCCCGGTCGCTGCTCGCGGCGCGTCAAGGGCAGCAACGCACGACGAGTCCTCGACCGCATTACAAAGCTCGGTGAATTCACTGAAGCCAGCCCTGCCGTCGATAGGCGCGCGGCACACGGAGCAGCCAAGGCCCTCCCTGCCTGCCAATGTCGATATCAACCCCATCTTCCTCGAAAAATCCGATAGCCTCGTTCGAGCCGAGCTGCAGCTGCAGAGAAAAAGATTAGAAAGCCTCTTGAAGGATGAGGCCGAGCAGAGTCGCTTAGACAAGGTGTCGCATGGCGAAGCAGGCGCAGATATTGACTTGCCCGACATCCTAGCCAAAGCCCTGACGCTCGTGCAGGCTTCTGCGACTCCGCTGCCTACTACCACTGATGACAATCTGACTGCTAGCAACGAGGCCGCAAGTGATTCGTTCGATGAAAACACCTTCTACTCGTCTCAGCATGACACGCCTGATTCGCGACTAACGTCCCGTATCCGCAACGAGTCCGAAGAAGCACGCGCACTCGATCTGGCTCCATCGCCAGCGCAAATCGATGCGCGAAATCCTGTAGCGACGCGTAGCCTGCCAGCCAACGTGGCCCAAGGTAACCAGGCTGCCAGATCAGCTGTGGCCCAGGCGCCTCATGAATCTGTCATCGCCCATGCTACTCGGGCTGCACCGCAGGCTAGTATAGTCCCTGGCTTGAATAACTATCCTGAGCAGCCTGTTCCCCCGAACCCGCCCCATAGCACCTTTGCCGAGAGAGCTCCAACGGAAGCGACGAGGGCAGTCGTACCGGAGGCTCGTAATGTCGCCACAGTGAATGGTTACCAACGACCTACTGCCAGCTATGCCGACATCCACCCTCCTTCTCCTCTTGTTCGAGATGAAGATGTAATACCACTGGCACCGCAGAGGTCCCGTCCCGCCGAACCCATTGCCAGGACGACTAGGGGAACTCCAGCCCAGATCGCTGCTCTTCGAGGGGAGGCCTCTGCTGCGACAAGTCCCGACACCTCGTCACCAGGTGCAAAGGCTTCGGATAAGAAGAAGGGAAAGAAAAAGAAGAGAAAGGCCGACCGGCAAGCGACTGGGCTCGATTTCACGCCCTACATCAAACCTGAGCCTCGTTCCCCCTCACCACTGGCAGCTCCGTCGTATGCACGTCCTAACAAACGTCAAAGGCATTCTTTGGGACAGCCTATTGAGCCTGGATCTTTGGATGCCAGGTATGATCCATCCTCCGTCAATATCCTGGATGATGAGTACCACCCTCAGTCCTATGCAGAGGATCGTTTTCCGGCAGGTTACAGGGGAGGCCCTTATCAGCAGCGGGCGGCCAGCCCTGTTGTGATTGCTGATTCCGGATACGGCCATGGCTATGTGGATGAGCCGCGGCGTTTTCACGCCGCTCATGTTGGTAACTACGTTTCACCTCGCAGTTCTACCATTCAGTATTTGCCTGGCGGTGAAGTCGTGAATCGGCCGGCTTCTCGCATTGTTTTAGATGATCCGTATCAGCAGCAGCCGCGATCCCATCATGAAGCCTACGAAATGTCACGGGTGAGCTCCCGACAGCAACGTGAGCCTTTGATGGCTCCACCGCCACCGGCGCGAATCATTGTGGATCAGTATGGCCGTGAGTATATCGAGCCATCGCACGTTCCGGCGAGGCATTCGGTTGCCCCGGCTGCCCGAGAGCAGACCATCATGTATGAACGGGCCCCAACGCGCGCTGTATCTCGACAGCCTCCTCCTGGGTCATACGGTGACGGAAGCATTGTCTATGCCAACCCGCCTCCCTACACAATCGCCAGGCGTGTGGTCACGCAGCCAGAGTACATGTCGCAAGAGCTCCGAGAGAGGAGTTATCGGGAATACTCGACGGCTAGAGGACCTGGGGTGGCCGGCAATGTGGTACATGTCATGGGCACGCCAAACCGGCGATTAGTGGAGGACCCTGCGAAAGAATATGTGTCACGTGCATCGAGTGTGCGACCTGTGGAAACTGTACGATATGAGATGCCGCCAGATTACGGACGGCTCCAGGGCCCAAGGCCGGAAGCACCCATGCGTGCTAGCGTGCACCCCGAGTCCCATGGCGACTTTGTCCAACCATATGTAAGGGGCTACAGCGCACGACCTGCGGAACAGCATCTCGTGCCGCCAGAGTACGGCCTGCGACCAGTCCAGAGGTACTATGAGCCGCATATGCCGAACAGCAGGGATTTGGCGTACGTTCCGCAGCAGCCGCCAGCTGCACCGGATCCTGTATATCCGGTCAATGGAGGGAGGCCAATGTACCAATAAAGCTTGCTGTTTGTTCGGTGTATCTATAGCACTGTACCAAATGTGTGGGGATTGTGCCTTGTGGCAAGAGTTACGAATATCAATGCACATATACCCATCTATCTATCTAGATAAAGTGCATCTGTGTTTACATTAATGCCACTTTGGGAGTAGGCGAAGGAGCATATTCGGGTCTGAATGGATGAACAATGGACACGATGTGAGTATTGGGTGGCCGGTGCCGCTTCATATGCCATTTCAACGCAAGTCGTCTTTTCTCAGGAGCTCGCGTACAATGTCACGATGATTCATATGAAGAGGCGAACGGCATGAATGCGTGAGCGAGCAGGATGCATAGTTGACTTTTTATTCTGCCTACACCAACTCTTAATCCGTGGCTTTGTACTTTTGGCGGTACTCCTCCGTTCGGCGTAGATCTTCCGGCGAGGCGACGGCCTTCATAGCCTCAATGATGTCGTCCAGGTCCACGATGGAGAAGATGGGGATGCCGAACTCCTTCCTCAGCTCGCCGATGGCGCTAGGCCCCGGCTTGGAGTCGTCGCCGTCGGCGGCAGGCAGCTTCTCCATCCTGTCGACGGCGACGACGATGCCGGCGACGATGCCGCCCTCCCTCTGGATCTTCTCGATGGCCTCGCGCTTGGCGGTGCCGGCGGTGATGACGTCGTCGACGATGAGCACCCTCTTCCCCTTGAGCGGGGCGCCGACGATGCTGCCGCCCTCGCCGTGGTCCTTGGCCTCCTTGCGGTCAAACGAGTACGAGACGGCGTCGAGGCACGCCGGGTCCAGCTCGCCGAGCTTGACGGCGATGGAGGACGCCAGCGGGATGCCCTTGTAGGCCGGGCCGAAGACGATGTCGTACTCCAGGCCCCCGTCGCGCTGGGCCGCGATGATGGTGTGCGCAAAGGCCGTGGCGATGGCGCCGGCCAGCCGCGCCGTGTGGAACAGCCCCGCGTTGAAGAAGTAGGGCGAGATGCGCTTCGACTTGAGCTCGAAGGTCCCGAACTTGAGGATGCCGCCCGAGATGGACGCTTGGATGAAGGCCTGCTTGTACGCGGGCAGTTGCGCCGACATGGTGAAGCTTGTCTCTTTTTTTTTTCTTCTTGTTTTTTTTTTTTAATCTTGCAGCTAAGATCTATGTTGTGGTCAGCCTGGGCACTTGTCGGGGTTGAGGGAAGCAGTATTGTTTTCAAGTACAATGGCACGAGGGTTGAGTCGTTGGTGATGAATGACCAGTGGGAAACGATCCAAGCCTCGATAACTGAGGCTAGGTTTGAGGAGGTGAGGTCGAGGTACGATAACCTACCTACCTTTACTCAACTTTATGCGATGAGTCAATTTCTATTCAATCGTTTAAATGAGAGAAAAATGAACGTTGCAGTTACCAATATATTTCCCTTGAGCTGGTACGAGGCAGTGATGATAGTCAAGGATGAATGATAAAAATTTCAGCCACTGTCTTTACCCATTTTCTTCTGCGTTTGACTAGTGAGTTTGCTTGATAGCATCTGATTGCCTCCCGCCTGCATCTGCCCCTCATCCCCGCATGACGACGCTCATTGGCAGCTCAGAGGGGGGTTATATTATTATAAACGCGCAATTATCGTGGCACTCATATTCTGTATGATCCCGGGGTTTGTTACGTGGTAATTCAAGGGCATTGGCAAGGAAGCGTTCACGTGGTGGCAATGGCCATGATGATCTCTCGTGAGCCATCTCAGGCGTCTATGTTCCTCTATTTTACTTGTCTAACAGCATTTGAAATTACATCCCTAATCATGTGTCATGTCCAACAGGGTTATACTTCCTAACTGGTCGTCATGCCTACTACTACTATGGGTAGCTTGTGGGCAGGGGGTGGTGGTTCCTGAAAACATTATCCGGATCCCAGGCTCGCTTGAGCGCTGCGAGTCGAGGCAGCCGGTGGGCGCCGTAGATGTTTTCAAGCGTGTCGGATGCGCGCGCCATGTTTACATATACTGCTAGTTCGTCGTACCCGGATGTTGCCACGAAGTCGTCGCGGATTTGTTGGCCGAGGCTATCCGAAGCGGCCTCTGCGGTGGCATGGCCTGGAGTCCAGTCGAAGATAACTTCCCTGGATCATGTTGTCAGCAAGAATGGTCCGGTAGTCCATGTAGGAATATCAGAACCAGCGGCAGAAGCACTGTAGCAACTTACATTCCAGCTTCAGAGTTCCTCCACGGGAAGGCAGTTGCATCATCAGGGATTTCATCGGCCGGTCCATGGCCATGGTACCGGTATGCTGCCAAGGATCGTCGAGCCGCGGGGTTGGCTGCGTAGAAATCGGACATTGCCTCAAAGGTGCGGACGAGAAAAGGGACCGAGACTTGACGCGCGAAGGCTGCATACGTGTTGTGGATGGAACCGGGAATGCACGTCTGGCGGTCGTTGCCCATGAGGATTGTGTTGGAGAGCCTAGACCACGGGGAGATGTTGATGTTGAGACCGAGGGGGCGAAGATTCAACACCGGTGCTAGAACTTCCAGGGCGTCTTCTCGAGAGCCAAAGTAAAGAAAGCTGCCCACGATGAGAGGCTTTGGTGGATATTAGCATATGGTTGCAACGTGTGTTCAGGGCAATACTGACCATGCCAAGGGTTCCGTTGTAAATAATCATGGAAGAGGCTGACAGCTCTGCAGGTTGCACCCTCCAGATCGACTCAATCGCGTTGTAGTAGGACAGGTTGGCTTGAGGCGGGAACGTCATGTCGATGACGACAATCTCGTCGTTGTTCGTGTGGGGGTACAGCTGATAAGTGGCGGAGGTAATGATGCCAAAGTTGGTACCAGCTCCTCGAAGAGCCCAGAAAAGGTCGGCGTTGGAGGTTTCGGAAACTTCGACAACCTCGCCCTCTGCAGTGATGAGGCGCGCAGAGAGCAACGAGTCCGAGATCATGCCACGCTGTGCCAACCAGGAGCTCGCTCCGCCACCCAGTGTCACGCCCACGAATCCGGTGCAAGAGCAGCTGCCAACCGCTATTCGATAGGTTAGCGACATCATCTCCTCCGAGATTCAGTATATGGACTCACGGATCTCAAGGCCCGCCTCGCTCACGGGCCCGAAAACATCGCGCGTAATGACGCCACCTCCAATAGTCAAAGTTGCCGCATCCCGGTCGACCTGAATCGAGTTGAACTTGCTCAGGTCGATAGCAAGGCCATTCTGAAGCCTCTCGAGGGTATTGACAACGGAGTGGCGGCCGCCAGTTGCCAGAAAGTTGATTCCGTGTTGACGTGCAAGTTTGACCTATGAGCCTCGATTAGGCCCATGCGGGCTAGAACAAGATTGGGTTTGCTGCATACGGCTTGGATCACATCCTCCTCGGTGCCTGGGCTGATGGCTGCGGCGTAGGTAGGTGCTGCATATATACTCCATCGCCCAGTTACATTGTTGAATGCGGCGCCATCCTCTGGAAAAGTGATGGTCGTCCTTGCTGACCACGTATTGCCATCATCAAGCAGGATCGATCTTATGTCCCGGGTACAAGTAGCAGTGGCCTGGGCAACAAGGAGTCCCAGGAGCGTAGCGTAAGAAACTGCTTTCGTCCACATGGCTGCTGATAGTTGTGTGCTGCCTTGTAGTCCTGGGCTGAACAGGCAGACTACGGCCATGCGGTCAACCGCTTTATAGTAGTCTTCACCATGGTGATTCTCTTCGGCACCGGCAGGACTTGGCATAAGATGGCCAGCTCTTCATCCCTGGCTTACCACTGAAGCCGTTGTGTTATGCCATCCTCGCTGGCGAGCCAGGTTGCTGCTCGAGGCTGGAGCAGCCACCGTGCTGACCGTGCTGTGTCTCACGCAGAGCGGATCTGGCCGATCAGCGTCTCCGTCGACTAAATTTGCTGGCCTCGAACCTCGCTACGGCGCAGGGCTGTCGGAATACGCGTGTAAGACTAATGCAGCAACGTGTAGTTCCTGCCGCACAGCAATCGACTACTCAATCTAACGCTGCCATCGGGACCCATTCAGGAATCGCGATGGCGAGCTAGCGTCCAGCTAGCCGTTTAGCCTCCATTACTATTTGAACGAAATGCATGTTTCTGCCTTCTCGTTTTCTCCTTTCCCAGTGGCGTACGAATCGTAAGCAATAAGCGGCTCAACCTGATGCCGTACGTCGTGATGTCGAGGTAAGCGACCGCGGCCATTGTAGGCGGGATGCCGGTTCAGTTCTTGTGGGATCGCATCATGTGCTTGTCCCGGTGTGAAGCCGACCTCCAACCCAAGACGAGCCGGGCCGCGGTGGCCAGCCTGGGAGTGATGGCTGAATGGCGACACCGCGCAACGCTGGACGCCACAGCGGTGCGGGCAGAGCTTGGCGAGAAGTCGGGTTTTGCGTGACCGATGCGAAGGAAATGTCGAACTGGTCATTCAGCAACTGAGGCATTGCGGAGCTTCAACGATATTCGGAGACTTCCTGGGCCTGGGCGCACGTTGGACATCGTGATCCTTCTCGGTAACACCGACTACCGGACGAAGACTGGTACGGCTGTCGCGCGGTTGTACAACCACGAGTTGCCATGGAACTGTCTTTGAGGTTGCGCGTTGGGGGACGTGGTGTAGGTAGACACGACGTTGGATTTAAGAAAGTCGTGGAAGGTTTTGTATTATTATCACTGCGGAACTTGCCGTTCGCATCGCACCGACCCTGCGGGCGTCGGCAAAGTCGGCAATTGCTATCGTGGTTGAGGCCCACTTCTCCAGGTCCCCTACTATTGGACCACGAGCCATCCCTGTGGAAGCGTTGCTATCAACGTCGCATCGGCATGGGCTTGCGATGGTATAATGCTTCTGGTCTATATCTGTCTAGTCGGGGTAGTCAAGTTTTATATCGTGATCTCATCAAATCCGTACATAAGTCGTTGCCTTGGGGTGGGAGTTTCTCGTTCAGCTTCACCGACAACCAAAGCGCGGCATGCAGTTGTCTATGTGCAGAGGTTGGAGTACAACGGAAAACTCGCCGAAGCCGTGCGAGTACAGCCAACAGGGCCCCGCGTGCGTAGATATCTTGCTAGGAATGATTTTCTTCTAGAATGATATGTTTCATCCTTTGTGTGCAGCCTTCATATGAGCTGTTTGTCCAGAACTCGTGTGCCTACCCTACATGAGTGCGTGAAAAGGTCGTACACATGCCATATCTGGTCGTACTCGACTTTTCTTCTTGTGAAGACACGGAGTCATATAGTAACATCCGACTTCGTTTCTTCTTGCCACCCGGCAGTATTCGAGGGTGTATTGCGTTCTTTTGCTCTATCTGTCCTGTGTCTCGATAGACGCTACCCCAGTCGATGATCATCGACATGAACGTGGTGCAGAGCCTCGTGATAGTTGGATACGAAGTGACGGCGGCACTGGGGAACAATTCCCCCGAAAGACAATCGGGCATCGACAATATCGAACACAGTCTGCACCATCATGCGTCATGGCATACGGGCGACAGGATATAATCCCATACTCAAGCAACACTGCCAGGGAAGTCATGCTTCGAGGTTGTCGTCCATGTACGACCCATTCGTAAAATCCGCTGTTACCACGCAGATTTCTGGTGGGATTACTCGGTCCAACTGGCCAATATTGCGTCGCCGAGACAACTGTTGCCAACGAAGCCTGAGAAGTGTCGATGTGATGTGGTGTGATGTGAGCCAAGTGCAAGGTGAAGTGATAGGATCATGGAAATCCCATCGAGAGGTTGTGTAGTGAGCACTCACTTGCCAGGGCCACCGACCCCAGCCCGCTCGAAGCCTGCGTTCCTTTGATCACAGGTGGTACGATCAGGCTGGTTCATAACGGCTTCCAGTCGTCCACGTGCAAATACCACCAGAACCTGGTCCAACACATCACGAGGGTTTATTTATTTTTAATATCTTTTTGGGTTGCAATCACGGCCATCTAAGGCTAGCTGCCGGTACTTCTCTTGCAGATTGCATCGACAATGCAAACGTCCACGCGGACACTGCAATGCAACCATTCTGTCTAGGGGTCTGACCTCCCCGACCAATCGGCGGCTGTGCCAGGGCGATCACGTCGCTTACACAGGCTGCAAACCTTGGAACCACCCCCTGGCGAGGCCATCACCTTGTGCGTGCCTGTTGGCTCGACCGTTGCGTGATCCGAATTCCAACGTGGTCCTTGACTCTCGATACATGGCCTCAAGGCTCATGTTGCTCGTGAGGGAGCGTGCGGACCCTCAGGTGCAAGCGGAAACCTAAAACAGAGAGTCTCATGTTTTACCCAAGGGCAGCAAGCTTTCACTGGCGGGAACGACCAAAACAAAAGATGAGACAAAACAAGAGCAAGCCTCAGCCACTGGGAGGGACGCGGTTTTTAAGGGCACGGGTCCATCCGGGTCGCGAGCTACCAGGTCTATCGTTGCCTGATTCAGGTAGGAGGCTTGCCGGGCAGCCGCCTCCAGAACCGGCCGCTGTTCGGTGGATTGAGATGGTGCCACGGCTTGCTGTTTCGATTGAACATGCCATTTGGATCTTGCCGAAGCAGGGCTGCTGCTTTCCTGCGAAAACCAAACGGCACATTGCTGTGGTCAAGAGAGGCGGACAAGTTGCAATTATAGCAAAGGCGCTTACGTGTTGGCATACAGAATAGATGGTGGCTGATCCCTCCCCCAGCTTGCGGTGCACCTGAAGCCTGGGGGTCCACTGCCAACTGTCCACAAGATCCCTGAACGCAACGGTCCCGTCTGTTGTGCAGGACTAGGTCGCGGCCAAGGGCGTAACATAAACTCCATGCCTGCCGGCCAGTCACGGAGGGGGGATGCGGCGGTGCAAGGCGTGCCAGAGCAAACCTCGCCGCCATGGGCCCGTGGTTCTGCTCATGCTCTCTTGCTCTAGGGCTAGTTAGACCTTACCCTGCGAGAGCCTACATGGCCCGGAGCGCGGAGAGAGTGCCCCAACAAGTAGCCTAGCAAACATGTATGGGGTGGTAATGACGAGCACCAAGTGCCAACTCTGCCACTTCCAGTGCCTCATCCTTGTTCCTGACGCTCGAATCCAGGCTTGTTGAGGTGGGGGCGGCCGTGCTGAGAGGTACACTGTATCGCCTTATGTAAGGTAACGGCGCAGCCCTTCAAAGGCGCACCTCACTGGGCACTGCAGGCGTAGTGGTACTGGTAGCGTGCTGCGACAGCGGAGGGACCTGCCAATGCCGCCTCCGATACCTTGGCAAGGTCCCAGATGCCACCATAGCGCCTGTACATGTGTGGAGGGCCCCTTGTACCTTGCTTGCCCTGTGGGCGTGGAGAGGTACGACTTGACTCTTGAGCGTCTACTAGTCTTTCAAGTATGTTACCAGTAGTAATCGGAAGTACCCAGTGAAGTCGTTGGTCGTAGGACCCCAGGGCCTGGTATGCAGCAATTCCGCGGAAGAGTCTGAATGAGGCGGGAATCCCTAAGGACAGGTCGAGCAATGAAGGTTGGAGGTCTAGCAATGCTGGCCGGGCTCCGGTTCAGCCTTCTTGCAGTGATTTATGTTGTCCCAAGACTGACAATGCAAGGAACCTTGGGCTGTGTGGGTTCGTGGCGTGCTGTTGATGTACCCGCACAAGTAGCGCTGATCATCCTGTCCGAGTAAGGCACGCCGCCAGCCATTGCACCCTCGCTGTCCAAGCTAAGGTAATCGTTATACTCACTCTTCCGCTTGCTCCTCTCTCCTCTCCTCTCTTCTGCTTCTACCCTCGCAGGTCTCCCGCCGACTCTTTACCACCCCGAATCTCCACCACACGACCTTGGAGATCTGAAGGGGGCTTATTTTATACCCAGATCTTCGTTTCCTCCCCCCCCTCTCAAGCCTATCCTTTTCTCGTTCTTGCCTTTGGTCTCTGATACCCTCATTTTCGCTTCTACTGCCCGGGTTGATCAAGCTTCCGGGCCTCGTCCTCCCCGTTCTGACAATCAGCACAGCACGGTCTCGTACCCGCCGGGCGTCTCGGTTTCTCCTGCTCCTCGACCCTCACTCAATATGAACAAGTTGGTAGGCATGCGTCACTGGCCTGAAAGGATGAATTCCAACTTCGGCATGGGCCGGCCCAACGTGCCCATGAATGCCCTCAACCCCCATGCCAAGTCGACTCCCCAGCCTGGACCTCCGATCAATGTCCCCCAGGCTGCCGACACGCCGATTCACTACTCCTTCAGCATGCCGTTTGCTTCCGACCTCGCCGGTCCCGATACCGAGGACATTCTCCACGCCACTGCCGATGCCGTCATGCGATGGACACATCCTGCCGACGCGCCCGATGACGTCCAGATCCACGAATTGCCCGTCCACGCTCAGAATCTGGCAGATCTGCGAAGACTTTGTCGGGATTTGACCAATGGGCCGCTTCCTATTGAGGCACATGTGCTCTCTTCGTTGCCCAGGAACGGAAAGGGACAGCAGGCCACCACCGTTTGCCTCTCCGGCACTCCCGAGCTCGTGCACAAGAGCCGAGAGACCATCCTGAACGAGATTCCCATCACTCTGGTGCGTTTCTGTTTGCCCCAAGCGGCTGTCACCGTGCGGCTAACCCGCGCCAGCGATGTACCACCATTGATATCGACGGCAAGCTTGTGTGTGATTTGACTGCTGGCGTACTGAAGAAGGAAGTCCTGGAGGCATTCGATTACATCTCGTCCTTTTGCGGCGTTGACATCTTTCTGCTCGGACCAAAGCTTACTCCCGTGGTTGATGGGATGACGGGCGATTCGGAGATGAGGATGGACCAAAGGTGGAGAGTCGCCATCTACGGTGACATTTTGGCTTCCGAACATGCGAAGGCTCGAGTATTGATTCATATCGACACTCTGGTACGCTGCCATTGCCACTTACTTCGTACCCCTTGACCATTGTGGCTAACCTTGCTTCAGCTCGACCGTGCCGTGGATGGCACACGAATCGACCTTTCACTGCATCAGCTACTTTGTGGTCGCCACCGCAAGAACATCAAGCTTATCGAGTCGTCTACTGGTACAGCCATCTACTTCCCTCCCTTGTTCTCCCAGATGTGCCGCTATTGTCCTCCGGGCGCCACGAGGCGTGACCCCAACGAGATCTTCATCACGGGAGAAACGTCGCAAGCAATTGGCATAGCCAAGCAGAAGTTACACGACACGATCTCGCGCATTCGGCTCTACGTCAAAGACGTCACCATTCCAGCCGCCAAGATTGATAGCATCTTGCTCACTCGCCTGGACAAGGTCCGCAAGATCCTCGAAGCCAACGGGACGTACATTCTTTTCCCTTCCTTGGCTTGCCAGAGCACCATGGTCAGAGTTCAAGGCAGCGAAGGCCTTCCCGTGGAGCGCACTGTCAGGGAGCTCATGTCGTTGGTCAGTTTTTCTTTGCCTCGCCCGCTTGTGAAACATGGCTGACATGTTCTAGGCCGGTCAATTCTACGGCGCTGGGTGGTACATTCAACAACCGGAGCCCAGGCAGTTTCCGAGCCCTGCGGATACACGGGCAATGCTCGGAGAGATTTGCGCCAATTCGTGCGCTGATGTTTCGCTGGACAAGCTGACCTTCACGATCTCTGGGTCTGACGATGCCGTCAAGTCCGCCTTGACTGTCATATCGGACATTAAGTTCGTGATGCAAAGCCAATACCAGATTCGCGTCAAGATAGAGCTGGCCAACGAGCACAAGGAGTTTGTCAGTGGGAAGAAGAACGGCAAGATCAACAAGATCATGGGCCAAAGTAAGTCGCCATGAGCTCCATCTGTGGCAAACCCTTGCGCTGACAGCATTCCAGGCAACGTGCAAATCATCTTTGACGGCTTCAACGAGTACAACTTTAACATCGACGTGATGGCGGCCAGCTACGATTCCATGAAGCAGGGTCTGACATTGGTCGAGCAGGAGATGCCTGCATCCATCTCGTTTCATGTCCCGGATCAGTATCACAAGCGTATCATTGGCATCGGTGGTCAGCACATCCAGCGGATCATGAAGAAGCACTCGGTCTTCGTCAAGTTCTCCAATGCCATGGATAGAGGTTGGTCATGAATCGATATTTGGTAAACTTGTTACTGACTGGGTAAAAGGAGGTATGGGCCGCGAGGATGACGATATCAAGGTTGACAACGTCATCTGCCGCACCCCTGCTCGCAACGCTCAAAATCTTGATGCCGTCAAGAACGAGATTCTGGAGATGGTTGATCGAGCTGTAAGGAGAAACTCTGCGGCCTCAGCATGCCCATATACTGACGTTGATTCCTACAGGACTCGGAGTACACTTCCCAGATTGTCAGCGTCGATCGTCTCTACCACCGGGAGCTCATTGCGCGTCTGTCCGAGATCGACGAGCTGGAACAAAAGTACAACTGCAAGATCAACTTCCCAAGCACCGAGCAAGCCAGCGACGAGGTGACTGTTACAGGCCCTCAATGGCAGGTGCCCCACTGCGTTGATGAGTTCTTGGGCATGGTACCCGACAAGCACGAGCTTGTTCTGGCCCGGAGCCCCGAGCTGATCAAGTTCCTGGAGTCTCCGGATTTTGCTCACGACTTTGTTCCGAAGCTCAAAAACCAGTACGAGGTGGAGGTGACGGTTCACCAAAACCCGGACGAAACTACCGAAGACGGTTCCCCCACCGTGACACTTGTCTGGGGATTCACTCGGAACAATGCCGGTGGGCTCCGTGACGCTACCGATTTCCTTCACGCGCAGTTTGCCACCTCTGGTGTTGAGCTGACCGTCGTCAAAGGCGCGATCCCTCGTCCCAAATCAGACTCGTTTGAAGACTCACTGCAATACTTTGACTCGAAGCTTCTTCAACATGCTCCATCTTCGACGGTCACCGACTCGCCTGTCAAGGCCGCGTTCGGGGACGAGGTGGCTCGCGAGCGCAGCAGCATTCTCGACCGTCTCCGCCGGCCAGGTGGCATGACCTCCATTTCGTCCTTCCTAGATCGCAGAAAGAACAGCTCCAACTCGGTCAACAGCCTTTTCAAAGGATCCAACAACGTCTCTAAATCGTCTCTCATCTCCATCGAGTCGACCCGCAGCTTCAATGCTGATCGCAACCCCTGGAACGACAGCGGCGTCAACCTTCCTGACGACGACAACCCATGGGCTGCTCGGCCTTTGAGCAACCACGTCGACAACAAGCTCACCATTCCACATACCGGGGACCTTACGCCTCGTCACGGCACCCGCGCGTCTGGTGACAGCGGGCGTCCTTCCACGTCTCATTCTTTCAATTCAGGATACCCCGGCCCAATTGGGCCTTTCCGTTAGATTACTCGGCTTAGAACCTCGATACCTCAAAATACCCCCTCCGGCTGGATATACCCTGGCGTCAGCATACCTCGGAACGTCTGGTTCTGCATCGGTCGGCTTTTGCTTTTGCTCTGATGATTTCCTGCTTATCAGTTGCTGTCTTTTTGTGCCCCTTGATATGTCGTGTGTACCAATGATCGTTTGTTTGGTTGTTTATTTGTTTGTTTGATTGTTTATTTGTTTGTTTTTGGCTGTTGGGACATATCCGTTCCAAATGATACTTGCAAATCCGCTCTCTATCTTTATACCCATGCCTGCGACGAAAAGCGATAAGAAAATCGAAGAAATACCCCACATCGAGGAGAAGGGACTTGTCTAGTCACGATGGTTTTCACGGAGGAAGCTGATCGGAGTATACGATGCGACGAAGGGAGAAAAGTCTGCTTTTGGGAGGGGGCTGGGCGGAGTTGAGGGCCAGCTGGATTGTTCACGTTGGCGAAGTGTTCGGGTGCGTTGATGAAGTAACGTGATGAGCGACGCTTCCGAGGCGTGCTGGCTGAGAGCAAGGGATGTTGATAAAAGAACAGAGGAGGGAATTTGGGTGAAGCTACAGTGTCTCGACAGTGGAATCCTGTCGCACTGCGCCGCTAGGCATGTACACCAAAATGTCGTAGCCAATGCAAACAATCCCGTCTTCTAGCTATTAGGCTTTAACATTGAAGTCGGGCGCCGCTGCTTGTCAAAATCTAGTGTACATGGCAATTTAGGTAACGTGACTGGGTATTCTATGTGAAGCTCGTCTAGACAGCGGCCCTTAAACAGCAAGCAAATCGTACACTATTGATACATAAAGAGCCTCCCAGACTCATGGTATTTCGGAGTTGGAATCATGGTCAGGTACCGCCCAACCACGGACCTAGCAGCCTGGAATAGATCAAGCCAGCAATGGCCCAACAGTTACTCGCTCACGCCCAACCCGAGCGTCAGCCACGGAGGCGTGTTTCTGCCGACGGCGCTGGTCCGCCTCGATCTTGGCGAACTGGCCCCTTGCACCGTGTCTCAACTTGGTAATCATGTCCGCGGCCCTGCCCTTGGAGAGATCGGCGACGGTGAGCGGTTTAGCCTTGCCGCGCATCTTGTTGATGTAGTCGAGCTGGCCCTGGGTGGGCGGGAGGTTGCGCCACGGCTGGCTGCGGGAGATGAAGGTGTGGGGGAAGGCCATGGCGGCGTAGCTGTCGGCGCCGTGGACGGCGTCCTCGAAGGCGGCGGCGGAGAGGATGTCGCGCGGTGCGGCGAAGGGCGACTTGCTGCCGACGCTGTCGGGAAGGGCGCGGATCTCGACGGCGCGGTAGGATGGGCCGGACTTAGAAGTTTGGTCCGCGATGCGCTCGATGCGGATGTAGGAGCCGCTCGGGGCGCCAAGGACGAACCGGTCAGGGCCGACCTGGACCCAGGCGTTTTTGCTCAAGACCCGGATGTGCTTCTCGCCCGAGGTGTCGGCGATGAGGTCGAGAACGGAGGAATAATCCGTGAACGCCACGGCATCTGCCGCGCTCCGCGGTGCGTCGTTGGCTTTTGAGTAGGCTTCTTGTGCTCTTGATTCTTCAGCGTCCTTGCGGTCCCTCAGCCTCCTCATGTCCTTGACAGACGCCTTCTCGAGCAGCTCCTCCGGGTCCAGGCCGAACAAGGTGGGTGTGGTGACGATGCCGGTGTCTAGGCTGGACACTAGATCGATGATGTGGCAGTTCTTTTTGCCGGGATGGAGTCGCATGCCTCGGCCGATCATCTGGACGAGGAGATTCCTCGACCTGGTTGGCCGGGCCAGCACGATACAGTCGATGTTGGGAATGTCTGTGCCCTCTGTATAGATGCCGCAATTGACGAGAACCGGGAACTCGCCCCGCTTGAAGGCGTCCAAGATGTTACCTCTTTCAATCTTGGGAGTGTCCCCAGTAACGAATCTTGCGTCGTAGTTGTGCTGCCGGAACTTTTGAGTCAGATCCGCAACGTGGGCCAGATCAACGCAGAAAACCAAGGTGGATTTCCTGTCGCCAGCCTTTTCCATCCAGCTACGAACCGTGATGTCGTTGATCTTGTCGGTGTTGACGGCCTTGGAGAGCTCACCGGTTTGGAAGTCGCCAAACGTGTTGCTCTTGACCAGGGAGAGGTTGGCGGATGACTTGACGGTGGTGAAGACGACGTCGGAAAGCCACTTATTCGTAATCATCTCCACGTAGTCCTTGTGATAGACAATCTCGTCTATGGCGGCGCCTAGCTTGACGCCGTCAAAGCGGGAGAAGGTCGCCGAGACGCCGACAAGGTTCGGGGAGTCTGGCTGCTTCTTGTCGAGGCCGAAGTGCTTCAGGATTTTCAGGTAGCTCGTGGCGACAATGTGGTGAGCCTCATCGACGAGCACAAGCTTGAAGCGCGCGGCGTCGTACTTGTCCAGCCGGTCACTGCGCGCGATGCTCTGAACACTGGCGACGGTGATGTCTGCGGTGCCGGTGGCGTGCAGGTTGCCCATTTCAATCTCAATCGTCTTGTCTGGGTAGGCCAGGCTGCAGTGACGAGCAGCCTGCTCAACGAGCTCACGCCGATGGGCCAGGATCAAGGTCCGGGTGGCATCATCAGACCTGGGATAAATCTTGTCTATAAGCTGAGTAAAGATGACCTGGTCTCGGTGGTTAGGAAACGCCGGACGAACGAGAATGGTCACGGCAAGGACACTCACTGTTTTCCCACTCCCCGTAGCCAGCGAGATGCCAACACGCTTATGGCCACGCCGCAGCGAACGAAGCACCGACCTGATGCATTCCTCCTGATAGTCCCGGAGCTTCAGCTTGGTCTGGGGCACAGCCTCGCTAGCCAAGGCTCGGAGGAAGGGACGGGAGGTGTTGAGGGGCCGCGTGACCCTGGGTATCTGTCGACAAACATATCCTGTTACAGTGCGTAGCATTGCACATGCTGAGGAGATGCCGCTGAAGGGGTCATTGAGTACCTTGAGTAAAGGGGAGAGAAGTGTTTCTACAGAGTGAGAAGATGGTCTCCACTTTGAAAGTTCTGGATGGATTTCCCAATGTAGCAGAATTTGGCAGCCGTGACTGGCCAGAGGTGATTACCTCATCATGATTGCGCACGCTGGAGCGGTGGCTGTACTAGGTAGGTAGCTGCGGCGCTCAGCGAGTTTCTTCACACTGTTAGTGCTGCCAGCCTCACTTTATCATACTGTGCTGAGCATGTCACCTAAAAGCGGTTGAACATTTGAAACGCCAGTGCACTCTCACCGAATCTCACTACACCCGTCGTGGGCGTCTCCCGCTTCCCAGAGGGAACATCGTGACTTCCGTGGTTGTTTCTCCAGCGCTGTGCCTCAACTGAACATTGCCTGAGCACCCTTGCCGACCTCGCTGAGATGCCGGAAGCATCCTTGTTCGATAATCTCGTGAATTCACGCCAGCGACTTAAAACCGACCTCTCCAGACGGCATCACTTGGGCTGAAATGAGCGGGGAACTCGGAAAAGCCCGTTATGACTCGACAATATACAACATTCTTACCTTGGTATTGCCATTTCACATCAGCTTTCATGTCACCGTAGGCGACCATGTCGTCTGATGTTGATTCAACCGATTTGGACGAGGATGCCCTGTCTCAGAGCAAGACAACAGCAGAGGAAGAGAGGGAAGAGGAAGAGGAAGAAAGTGAAGGAGACTCAGACGAGAGCGAAGGTGTGGAAGAAAATAGAGTAAAAACCGACGATGACGACGGTGATGATCACTCGTCAGAACCCTCTTCTCCACCGCACCCCGAATCGAATGCAAATTTGGTGGTTAAAGAAGAGGACGAAGACGAAGGAGATGTCGTGGCCAAGGGTACCAGCAACGAGACTCGGCAAACCCGCAAAAGATCCGCCAACAATGACCCCAATACACGACCATTCAAACGACGGTTGGGAAAAGTGAACAAAAACTACCTCGAACTGCTAAATAACACCATCAAGGAGGTGGCAGATCGCACGGATCTAGACGAGGATGTCTTTTTCACTCAGACTCAGATGGGCCTGGTGCATTGGTCTGCTCTGGAGAAGATGCATTTCTTCAACGCCATATCAAGGCTAGGAAGGCATGATCTCCCTGGCATCGCCGCCAAGGTTCATAAAAGCGAGGTTGAGGTGCAGCATTATATACACCTCATCGAAGAGGCCCGGAAAAAGAGACCGCGAGGCGACCGCTATTTATCACTTCGAACCACTGATATCCCGGCGGCTTTCGAGCTGAGCCAAATGTACTGCGAGGAAGAAGAGGAACACGCCGACAGGATTTCCTTGAAAGCAGACCGTTACGACGAGGACAAGGAGCGGATCAAATGGGGGCAAGACTATTGGGATGTCTCGATTCGCTCTGCAATTGCACTACACAACGACAAAGAAACGTCTCAGAAACCTCTGTTTGCATTTTCGCAGCTATTCCATGCCCCCCGATGGCTCAAGCTTTCCGAAAAGATCTTTATGAACTCGAGCACCCCCCACAACAACTGGCGCATGGTGGACGACAGACGGCCGTCTATTCGGGCTACCGCATTCCAAGACTTCCACTCGCTGGCTGTGTCGGTTACCCGACGCCTCGTCTTCGAAACCCTTTCAAGGAGTCAGAGGCGAATCGACGTGGAGACGGAGCTGGACCCTCGAGTTCAGCGCGTCGTGAAGAAGGTAGACGCACAGGCAGCGATTGCTTCCCTAGGTCTGGGACACAATTCCAAGAGGTTCTGGCGAGAATGCTCTCGGCGACTAGGACTCAGCGTCTTCGCTGGCAAGGTTCAACTAGAAAGCACGGAACAGCCCATGTCGCATGACTATGTGGAGAGACAATTGGCTAGTCTCGAGTCGGAAGATTGGGAAGACGTGAGCGACGAATTGGATGTCGAAGGCGAAGATCTGGATGACGAGGCCGAGGCTGCCAAAAATCACGTACAGGGATCACGGCGCAGCAGAAAAGAGGACACAGACGACTTGGCCAGCTCGACCGACTCATCAGATACTGAAAGCGGATTGTCAGGGAGCGATGATGAGATCAGTAAAGAAGTGAATGAAGCTCTCGTACACAGCGCGACCCGCATCTCGGAACTGGGAAAGGAACGATTACGAGCCGGCCTTGCGGATGAAAGAGAGCACGAGCGTCACGCCGGCTTGCACGACGAATACGTCAGTTATAGGGAAGAAGAACGACTGTGGGCTATGCTGGATGCGAAGCCTCCGGTGGAACTGCGCAACAGACCAGATCCCGGGCCGCCGCCGCCGCCCACCAGGAACATGGGGAGGATCCTGCAACACCGCGAAGATTGGATGGAGACGATACGTTACCACAGTGAATGGGAGAGGGATGACGGTGAGAGAGGAAGTAGGAGCCCTGTCCAGTCGGACGTGTCTTCGTACGAGACGGAGGAGGAACCAGATTCATAGGAAGTCCTGTCACCTAGGTAGAGGGCATGGCAGCATAAGAGATGGAGATCAGAGACTTATGATGGCGCAATGCGATCTATCGTGCATGAGCTGCGGGTATCAAAACAATGCTACTGTACAACCGGGACTGACTCGTAGTTGCAAAACATCCAGGCCTTCCAAGATGCTCCCGACCTAGCCTCCACGGCCTCTCCCCCGCCGTCCGCGCCCACGGCCACGGCCACGGCCTCTCCCAGCCCCCCTGGTGGCCCTCGAAGCCGGAGTCCCGCTTTCCTCTGCGCTCTCCTCGTCGTCGTCCTCGGATTCACTCTCATCCGCACTCTCCGAGCTGTCTTCCTCGGTTGTCTCTGACTTCTCAGCCTTGGCATGACTGGCTGCCCTCGTGCGTCCCCTGGAGCCTCGCGTCGGCTTCGAGGCCGGCGACTGGACGTCCGTGCCGTCCGTGTCAACCGCCGAGGACCCACGCCGTGTCTTTGCCACAGCAGATACTGCTGCCGCCGCCGCCGCATCGCCTCTCTTGCGTTTGCGGGGCGGTGCAGAGGACGGTTCCGGAGACAGCTCGAGCTCGGCGGGGGATGTGGCAGCCTCGCTAGGGTCGGCAGCCGCGCGCTGCAGCATGGCCTCGAGGAAGTCGGCCCGCGGAAGGGTGAACTCGACGTACTTGTCGACAAACTTATTCTCGTCTTCGTCGTCGTAGTATTCCCTCTCGTTGATGAGATCCAGGTTGTAGTAGGTTCGTAGCTTCTCCCACACGTACGGGATCCGCGTGTGCTGGGAAATGTCTGGGTCGAAGCCGTGGTTGCGCAAGTGCTCTGATATCGCTATCATGCGGAAGTGCTTGTGCATGCCTACAGAGTTCAGCGAACGGACTCGCGGGGCTATGTACTGGATGCAGGGGACCGACCAGCTGGTTTCCACCGTATGACGGCCTTGAAGAGCGATGCGACTTGGTCGTCGGTCCAGTAGTCGTTGTACTTGGACGAGTCTGAACTGGGAGCCGTGGGAGCCGTGGGACCTGTAGGAGCAGGGGTCTCGCTCATCTGCGGCGTGTCTACGTCCATAGCATCGTCATCGCGGGTTTGAGTCGGAGTGGCCGCCGCATGAGCGCCGCCGCGCGCTCGCTTTCTTGGAGGCATGATGTGGTGAAGCTGGATGGAGGAAACCGTCCGACGGGTGTGTTTTGACACGTTGTAAACGACAAACCCCGTGAGTTGGCGGCGGTCTGCAGCTTCGAGCGCAGTAAGACAGGGTGAAGAATGCAGAGAAGGGAGCTGTCGCGAAAGACAAGAAAATGAAGTTGAGAAGCTGCATGAAGCTCGGTAGCTGCGCATGCATGCATGCAGAGCCGCTGCGGGTAATTGCAGGCGCCCTGTAAACGCTTGGTGGGTGGAGACTTGGGCCCGGTTCCAGGGCCTCGTCGCGTCACGCATCGCACTACGCATCGCACTTACAACCAACACCACGCATTCAAGGGCCCAACAAGAGCTTCTAACTGCATACGCTCCGACTCGACGACTGTTTGCGAATGCTATGAAGAGCTGTGACGACAAATCATGATGCAGGGATGGCCGGCAAGCGGAATGAGCCAGATGTCTTTGCCATACCCGATTTCTGGCAGACATCTCACTGGCTCGAGGGGATAGGACCGGCATCTGATGCCCAGTTCTTCTCGCAGCAACTCAACCGTGCGATACTCACGTCGTTTCGTGTTTACCTGCCATTGCTGAACATTGTGTACAGATGCCTTGGAGAAGGAAGCCGCCCTTTTGGTTCCGCTAGCACCCAGCGTCTCAGATCACCATGGTTTCTTCAAGGTGCCTTTCGAGTCTGGCGGAGGAGACGGCGCGACTGCTGCGGCACCATCGCTCGCAGAGTCAGAGCCAACAAGTGACGAGTCCTCGGAATCTCTGCCTGATCTGTGGCTGGACTTGCAGGCCACCTCGAGACAAGCCACCCAGGCGTTGGGATTTCAAACATGGCAGGACTTTCTCGCACGAACAGCTCCGACTTATCGCCCGATCCTGATTAGCGAGGCCGGCCCGGAAGCCTATGATGCCTTACTCAAGTGGAATCGGGATCCCCTTCAGCTAGGAAACGCCCAGATTCCTGTCGTCAAGATGCAGGCCTACCTGAGCTCATTGTTGGCTCTTGCTTTGGGTCGGGAATCGGTCCTCTTTGCCAAAGACACCCAAGGCACGTCCTTCAAGCCTGTACTCCCAAACATGAGGGTCTCTGGTGTCTCTCAACAGGCTCTCCAAGGGCTTGAGAAGGATTGCTTGTCCTGTGGATCTGCTTTTCTGGCATTGCGCTCGTTTGTTCACTCCACTTACGCAAGACAAGCCGAGAGGTGCGGCATTGCTCTCGCAAGTGCTTCGAGCCTGGTTTTGCACTCCATACAGGAGCATGTACTTGTGCATCTGAGCCGACCCCGGTCGCCTTTGCGGCTTCAGTCCATGGTCCAGGCAATCACTACAATTCTCACCCCGTTTCGAGCCTTGACCCCACACGTAGGTCGAGGCTTGACGGACGAAGACCTGATGTCTTTTGTCTTTGATCTAGCATCGGCAGCTGAACACAATGACGAGTTTGTTCACAGACTTTTGGGTGAAATCCTGCAGACAATATCCCAGCCTTGGCTGCGGTTCGTTGAAGAATGGATTGGGACGAGGCGGGAAGCCGGTGTGCCGTTGACCAAGCTAGATCCTGGGACGGCCAAAGGATTCATCAAAATTGAGTCACGCGTCCACGTCGACGACTTTGGCGAGGAGGTGGAAGAGCCCGACTTTACGTTGGATTACAAGAGAATTCCTCGTTTCGTCTCAGATGAGCTAGCAAGCTCCATCTTCGAAACTGGACGGAATCTACGATTCATCAGGACTTCTCATCCTCACCATGCCCTTGCCCAGCCCGGCATATTTCAATCGCAAAATCCTCCAGCCGCCGCATGGGCGTATACTTGGGATGCCATCGAGCAACTCGAGCAGCGCGTGGCTGCATATCGGGAGAGTCTACTACTGGCTTTACGACGAGGTCCATCTGATACAATTCCTGCTGAATCTTGCCCTGTCGCTCCAGGCACCACCGGCACACTGGGCGTTTTTGGTCTCGACCAAGATGAAATCGAGGCAAACCTTCTGGATTCAATGGAACAATTGGCGCAACCACCATCTCGCGCCCGAACAAGGGAATCTGCAGGAGAATCGCTGCGCATCTTAGTACAACGGCGACTTCGAGGCGGTGTTACTGCGGACGCAAGGGGCGCCGCATCTACACCAGCCTGGTCCCTGCTTTCCAATCTGTCATTCGGCAGCATCGTCGCCACACAAGCTCGAGTTATCAATTTGGAGAGTCTAAGGTTACTCTTCAAAGCTCACCGTCTGCGTGATCACCTTCGGCTTCAGCACGCCTTTCATATGCTGGGTAACGGCAACTTCTGTAGCCGCTTGTCGCATGCCCTCTTCGATCCTGATCTGGAGTCGGCGGAAAGGCGTGCTGGCGTGGCAATGCACGGGGACACCATGGGCTTGCGGCTCGGTAGGCGAGAATCATGGCCCCCCGCCAGCTCCGAGCTACGTCTTGCTCTGATGGGAGTGTTGGTAGAATCCTACGAAGCCCACGATAGCAGCCCTCACCAAAGATCCCAGGAACAGTCGGATCTACCGGGCGACTTGAGCTTCGCCGTGCGAGACTTGTCGACCGAGGAGATCAACAAATGCATGAACGCCGACTCACTCGAGGCGCTGGACTTTCTTCGGCTGTCCTATCAAACTCCCACCGAGCTCGCCTCTGTCATAACGCCGAGCTTGCTGAAGCAGTATGACCGGATATTCAAGCATCTCTTGCGCGTTTTGCGCATGATGCATGTTGTCAACCAGCTCTTCCGTGATGCAAAGACCGAAGAGTCTTCGTGGAAGGATCAAGACGCCGTGACGTGTCGGTTCGAGTTCGAGGCGCGTCATTTTGTCACGAGCATATTTGCTTATTTCCTGGATCACGGCGTTGGCCTGCCTTGGTGGGCATTTGAAAGAAAGCTTGACGAGCTAGAGGTGAGACTGGCACAATCGGACCATGAGCATCTTACAGATGAACAGCCAAGCCCGGGTTACGTCCTTTCGCAACACGTTCAGACACTGGACCAGATTACAAGTGCTCTGTTTCTGAGGAAACGGCAACTGCCTGTGCTGAAGCTCCTCGAAGATGTGTTCAACATCATCCTGATTTACGCCCAAGAATCTAGAGCAACAACGACGGACAGAAATCTCAAGGCGGAGCGGACGGCGCCATCGGTACTGTACAGGGAGTTTAAGAAGAAAGTCAACATCTTTATCACCGTGTGTCGAGGCTTGACCGAGAAGAGTCAGATGGCCTCGGGCGCAGGGGATGGAAACATGGTCTCGCAACTGCTGGTGAAGCTGGATCTGTTTGAAAATTATGCCAAGCGTCATAGCCGTCACAAATAAAATTCAGCATGTGCATCTTTTGAAGATGACAATAAATACGCGACAACATGGCACGTCACAACTCTGCCTCGTGAAATGTGTGCCCTGTGGGTGCACTGGCGCGAGGCCTGGGCGACTGCCCCGCCATACTTGCCGGGGACGCACAGGCGTGCCCCTCATCGCGTCTCCACGCGCGTTACCTTGGGTTAGTCGCGTCCAGTGCTTCCCGTCTTTCAATATTCCTGATTGCGACGACGGAGTAGCGAGCCTGAGTCCCTTCGCACGGGTTCAAACTAATGAAACCATTCAACCAACCTGACAAAAGAGGTCAAGGATGGCTCGTCCCAGCGCCGCGGCGCGCAACCTGTCCTTGACGGAGGAGCTTGAGAAGCTGGAGCAATCCATCACCCTGACCCTGCAAGGCAAGCTTTGAACGAGGGGCCGCATTGATGAAGACAGGATGCTGATATCTGATCTAGAAATCGATCACAACTTCAGCAGAGCGCACAGGGTAGTGACTACAAATATCCTGCCCATTGTTGAGCAGTATGGCGAACATTCGCGGGCGGTCTGGGATGCATCCAAGGTCGGGTCACCCACGGCGGATTCCTAGCCGGCTCAAAGCTGACCTTGATAGTTTTGGAAACAATTCTTCGAGGCTTCGGCCAATGTCTCTCTATCAGGGTACGAGGAGCTGCAAGGCAACGACGACACCACCACCGTGGCAGACGACAGCACTGCCATGAGGGACGACATCACGGCCGACTACACCGTCAGCAACCCGGGAGACGTGACGGCCACCACGGGCGCGGAGCAATCCACGGTGCATGGAGACATGTCGCTTCTGGATGACGAGGAACTTACGGGAAGCACTCCTCGTCCACCCCGCACCAAGACGATAGAGACACAATTCTCGAGCCTCGAATCGCCATACGAGACCATGAAGCGCGATATGATGCGCGGCGACGACGAGGCGGAAGTAGAGGACACAACAGTATTGGCGGACGGGGAAGACTCGACAGTACTTTTCGCGCAGCGCACTGCTCGCCTCCCGGACATGTCCATGACACCACGGACGGAACGAGAGGACCGCAGCAGGGACCAGTCCGTCCAGCGAAGCAGAGATCCACTGCTCCATCGAGTCCTTGATAAGACGTACCGCCTCCAGGCCACCCCTCACAAGCCGGCACTGCGCATCTCGCCAGAAAAGGGAAAGGATGTGGCCAGAGGGCCGTCAGCATGGCAGGACTCACCCATGTCGTCGCCTGAGATGGCTGTGCCCAAGCTGCGGAGCGAGGCATTCATGTCGCCCTTCAAGAGCAACGCCCGCCAACGGCTGGCTGCGGCGACCACCCAGGGGCCCCGAACCCCTGGCATAAGCGTGCAGACCCCCGGTTCCTCGAAGAAGACGCGGGATGTCTTCGCTCTGGAGGATAGTGCCAACCCGGACGCGAAGCAGAAGTACGAGATTGACTGGGAAAGTGACGAGGAGGAGGATATCGATCTTTATGCGGGGATGAGCCCTCCCAAGACGATACAGTTTGCACTGCCGCCGTCTAAATTGTTGCAGACACCCGGTAAGTGGCCTTCTTCCTGACACGCGACGGCCGATCTCCTCCATTAGGTTCTGACCGTTGCATAGCACGAGAAGCGAGTAGGAGGATCGTGGATGACATTCTACTGGACGCAGGAGCTGATCCGGAATCGTCAGAGTACAGCCCGACAATGGTGAAAATGAACGAGGATATTCTCGATGATAGTTTCTAGCTGAGGAAGATACCCATTCAACCCGCTTCTTTTTGGTTGGTAGCAATCATCTGCATCTTGTCCTCCTTTATTGTTTTACCGCTCTTATATGAAAACAGCCGCACACCCACGGTAGCCCCATCACTTGATCCTCTATCAAGTGGCCCCTTTGGAAATTGACCCGTACCAACATGCGCCTCGCAACCCTTAATCGATGTAGAAGAAAGAAGTGATTCACAATGTTCACATGCTTATGCGGACCTGCGATTTCAGGGCCTGGGCCATGAGCTTCTCCTGGGTCCAGGTCTGATCAGAAGCCTTGTCCTTTTGGTTCTTGACATTCTTGAGGAGTGGCGTATTCGACGAGTGTGAGGCAATGGAAGCGGTTTCTAGGTCAACGGGCTTGCTGTTGGAGGACATGTCTCCGGAAGCTACAAGTGAGATCGTCAACACCAGCTCTAGTGAACGCGGCCGAGTGGCATGGACTTACCAGTATTGGTAGGCATTGTGCGTTGGTTTAAGTGATTGTCGAGGAGAAGATGATCAATGTTGTGGAAGAGGTCGGTAAGATGCTGTCGAGTGTTTGCCAGGGAAACCCCCAATATCAGGCAGACACAACAGACACAACAATCACCTCCACTCGTGTAGAGACTTCACAAACATACAAAACAAGACAAAGTCAAACAAGGAGGCTATATATACACATTCCATCTTATAAATCAGGCAGCTTCCTCCACGACGGATTTCCTGCAAAGCCCGAGATCAAACGGCAGATCAAGCCATGATGCCCTGTCAGCGTACCCTCGCACAAGGGCAAGGGTGGCTTCGTGTGCAGACACCTAAGCGGTCCACAGCCCACCATCTTCTTGCTTCCTTCGCTTGGGGAACATCCACCACATAGGCTGGGGTACTAATGGCGTCTTGTGCAGACGAACGTATACAATTTAGCATGCATGAGTCAGGGGGCCAATAACTAGCCACACGGCCATGACGGGTGACGCATCACGCCGTCGTGGTAATGGACGAAATTCCCAGTGGAGTGGCTTAGGCAGCCGAAGTCGTGGACTAACCAACGTTCCATGGTCAACGCCAGTCCTTATGAAATCGTCTACGCTGCGCAGTACGTAAGCCTTGCCAGGCGCGTGTCCAAGGGAACATTGAGCTCGGGTGCTGTTCCCGATATCCCTAGATTGCGAGAAGGTGACGAGGCGGCCCAGAGATTACTCCAAACCTTGATGAAAGTCAAACAATATCATGATCTATAGATGGGACCCGAGGACATCGCTTCCTTCAAAGACTGATCGATTTCAGTTTGAGTCACATTCGGACAAACCCCCCAGAGCAGGGATGCGGGGACAGTGACTTCTCCCACCGCCAGGAGCACCATATTGGAGGCGTCGGCTCCTAAGCAAAAACCGGGACAAAAGTCGGTCGCCTGGGGATGTATTCCTTGCATGCCCTGCCGATGCGCCTCTGTGGGCTACTTTTTAGCCGCGGCGGCGTGGGAGTCACCAAGTGCCACTGTGGGGATGGCTTACCCAAGCTAAACCCGGGTTCTGTAACCGTGTCGCAGGCATCAGAGGCTGGTACGTAGCGGCGATGATGGAAGGCCATTACGGGATCACCATGGC
Source organism: Stachybotrys chartarum (assembly GCA_001021365.1). Taxonomy (NCBI): domain Eukaryota; kingdom Fungi; phylum Ascomycota; class Sordariomycetes; order Hypocreales; family Stachybotryaceae; genus Stachybotrys; species Stachybotrys chartarum. The sequence continues at coordinate 572,037 of LDEE01000003.1, read as the reverse complement.
TCGTTTTCATTGCCAAGTGCGGCGCTCGTATCGCGTTAACAGCCAACGTTAAGTTGATGTCCATTATCTAAGGAAAGGAAGGCACAGTAAGAACGCTAGGGCTGAAGCTTGATCAACATGTTGTGATGTGGTTACAGCTGCCGTTGTATTGCCATGATAATGGGAGGTATCGCTCACTCCGTTAAGAGTTTGTGGAGCCTCAATTGGGCATCTTATCGATAATTGTCAACTTATCAATGGAAACCCCACTGGGACTTATCGATAACTATCTCTACTGAAATCCCACTGCTAGTAGGGAAATTTTTTTGGCTGTTACCCAGCTTCTGTAGATCAAGCGCGTGAGCAGGAGGCGCAACAGCAACCATGGAGGACCAGGTGCACAAACCACATCGCAAGTCCAGGGAGAAGAAGGAGAAGCATACCGGAGGTTCGTGTACACCTCACTCCACAGTGTGAAGTATGTGCCCGTCACAATCAACCGCTGACCCTGTCTGTCGCACAGATCGCAACCCCAAGGCCTTTGCCTTTTCCAATCCGGGACGACTCGCCCGTACGGCTGCCAGATCTCAAGATGTACGTCCACATGCCGCCTACAAGCCCAATCAATCTCTGATTATGTACCATTGGCTAGATCAAAGAAAAACGTTTCCATGTCCCCCTCGTCGACCGCCTGCCCGATGAAGCTCCTCCACGACTCGTCGCCATTGTTGGGCCGCCTGGCGTCGGCAAGACGACCTTGCTCAAGTCCCTGGTTCGCAGATATGCAAAAGAGACAATATCGGACCCTCAAGGACCCATCACCGTCGTCACTTCGAAGAAGCAGCGTCTAACCTTTGTGGAATGCCCCAACGAGCTCGAGGCCATGGTTGATATCGCCAAGGTCGCCGACATTGTGCTTCTCATGATCGATGGCAACTATGGCTTTGAGATGGAGACGATGGAGTTTCTCAATATTCTTGCGGCGACCGGTATGCCCGGAAACGTCTTTGGCATCCTCACACATCTTGATCTATTCCGGAAACCGCAGGCGCTCAAAGATGCCAAGAAGCGTCTTAAGCGAAGGCTATGGACCGAACTCTATCAAGGAGCCCACCTCTTCTACCTGTCTGGCGTCCTGAACGGCCGATACCCCGACCGCGAGATACACAATCTCTCCCGATTCCTGTCTGTAATGAAGAACCCTCGACCTCTCATCTGGCGGAACTCGCATCCGTATTCCATCATCGACAGTTTCCGAGACATCACCCATCCAACAAAGATAGAGGAAGACGCAAAATGCGATCGATCCATTGTTTTGTCGGGATATTTGCGGGGCACCAACTTTGCCTCCAACGGCCAGCGCATACACGTTCCGGGGTTGGGCGACTTCACCGTGGCCAACATGGAAGTGCTACCGGATCCTTGCCCAACGCCCGCGATGGAGCTAGCTCTTGCAAAAATCACCGGAAAGACTGGCCGACGTAGGCTGGATGAAAAAGAGAAGAAGATCCACGCTCCAATGTCTGATCGCAGTGGGCTCAAGATTGACGGCGATGCCATATACATCACACGAGAAAATGGGTTTTCCTTTGACAAGGACGACGAAACTGCTGAACGCGGCGAGGGTGAGGAGATGATTGTGGGCCTCCAGGCGGAGCGGCGACTGCTCGGCCAGACCGAGGAAGGTGTCCAGCTTTTCCAGGGTGGCAAGCAGGTTCTGAAAGTCAACGAAGAAGACGATTCAGGCCGCAAGGTGCCACGCAAAGCTAGATTTGCCGAGAGGGAGGAAGGGGACGATACTGAACAGGCTGACGACGAGGGCTTTGTCAGTGGTAGTGCAGAGGAAGACTCTGAAGCTGAACAAGAGTTCAACGAGGGCAAGCTTGGCAAGATGTTCCGCGCTGACGCCGATCAAGCGGGCAACGAAGAAGATATTGCCTACGCAGACAGCGACTCCGACCTAGGATCCATGTCTGAGCTGGACGAGGTGGACGAGGAAGAAGACTACGATTCTGACGAGGAAGCTGCCGCGTTGAAGTGGAAGGACAACCTAGCAGACAAAGCGATGAAGCTGCACAGCAGAAGACGCACATACCATACAGCCGACCTAGCCCGATACATATATGACGACTCAATAAGCCCGCAAGAGGCTCTGGACCGATGGCGCGGCACCGGCGAAGAGGAGGCCGAAGAGGAGAATATCGAAGATTCGGAAGATGAAGGATTCTTTAAGAAGTCAAAGAATGAAAAGGAGGATATCGTGGATGACCGACTAATACCACTGTACGATTACGAAGATCTGGCTGCGAAGTGGGCTCTTGAGGAGAACATTGAAGCTCTACGGCGGCGTTTCACCACCACTGATCTGAACCGAAACGGAGACGATGACAATGGTGATGGAGACGAAGATGGGTTCGGCGACGAAGACGATGAGGGCGACGGCGTCTTTGAGGATCTCGAAGCACCAGCCGACGACCCGCCAGCACAACCCTCAGCCGAGGATTTGGAGGCCGAGCGTGAGAAGAACGCTCGACGCAAGGAGGAGCTCAAGATGCGGTTCGAAGAAGAGGACCGAGAAGGCTTCCTCAACGACAAGGCCAACGCGCGACGCGAGGGTGGCGATGTGCACGAGTTCGGCGAAGACGAGTGGTACGATGCCCAGAAGGCCATGATTCAGAAGCAGCTCGACATCAACAAGGAGGAGTTTGAGACTCTGGACGAGCGACAACGTGTTGCAGTCGAAGGGTTCCGCGCTGGCAAGTATGCCAAACTCGTGCTCGAGAACGTCCCCGCCGAGTTCGTGACCCGTTTCGATGCCCGCCTGCCCATAGTCGTTGGCGGTCTGTCTGCGACGGAGGACCGCTGGGGCTTCGTCCAGGTTCGCATCAAGCGGCATCGCTGGCACAAGAAGATCCTTAAGACGAACGATCCCCTGATCTTCTCGCTGGGCTGGCGTCGCTTCCAGTCGCTCCCCATCTACAGCATCTCTGATTCGCGCACGCGAAACCGCATGCTCAAGTACACACCGGAGCACATGCACTGCTTCGGCACCTTCTACGGGCCTTTGATCGCCCCCAGCAGTGGCTTCGTCGCATTCAACTCTCTGAGCAAGGAGACGCCAGGCTTCCGCATAGCTGCCACTGGCACCGTGTTGAGCGTCGACGAATCTACGGAGATTGTCAAGAAGCTCAAGCTCACGGGCACGCCGTACAAGATCTTCAAGAATACGGCCTTCATCAAGGACATGTTCAACTCGTCGCTCGAGATTGCAAAGTTCGAGGGCGCCGCCATCAAAACAGTTTCTGGCGTGCGTGGCCAGATCAAGCGTGCACTGGCCAAGCCCGACGGCCACTTCCGTGCCACCTTTGAAGACAAGATCCTCGTCAGCGACATTGTGTTCCTGCGCGCGTGGTATCCCATCAAGCCACACCGCTTCTGCAACCCCGTCACGGAGCGTCTCGGCTGGCAGCCCATGCGCCTGACGGGAGAGGTACGGCGCTCACAAGGCACGAAGGCCCCTCAGCTCAAGAACAGTCAATACCGCAAGATTGAGCGCGAAACCCGCCACTTCAACCCGCTCCGCGTGCCGCGCGCCCTTGCCGCCGAGCTGCCCTTCCGCTCGCAGATCGTCGAGACCAAGAAGCAGAAGAAGCCGACGTACATGCAGAAGCGCGCCGTCGTCGCGACGGCCGGCGGCAGCGAGGAGAAGAAGGCGCGAGCGTTGATGCAGCAGCTCCTGACGATCAGGAACGACTCTGCTGCGCGGCGGCGGGCCAAGAAGGAGGAGGCGCGGGCTGCGTTCAAGAAGAAGATGGCCGACAGCGCGGAGAAGAAGGAGGCGCGGGAGAAGCGCGAGAGTAAGGAATTCTGGCGCAAGAATGGACGCAAGCGGAATGCCGCAGAGGAGGGCGGCGGCGGTGGTGGAGGAGGTAAGAGGAGGAGATAAAATAGAGCGCCAGATGATGGTGGGATTTGCAGCACTTTTCTTGTATATACACATAGCTGGCAATGCTCACGCCTCAATATGATGGACCAAGGGGACGATCCGTCCATTCACAGTGGCACAACAGTGCATGTTAAGAAGCGTGTGTCAGTCATGGTGACTGGATTTCGGAAATTGACGTTCTGTAGGCATGCAAAGTCGTCATTCCGCCGTCTTGGTTGGTGACCTAGGAATACGGCATACCTGAAGAGCCTCACATCGCATGCTCGTTGCCTTGGAATGAGGGGCTCCCCAGGTACGGCACAGAGAGTGTCAAGTGTTAAGCGTCAAGGCTATCCTGAGTGTGTCTTCATTCAGCTTCAATGGCTCAGCTTTTCCGCTCAAAAACGGCGGTTGGTCAAAGACGGTAGCTCTGGTGATTGTGATAGCTGCTGAAAGCCAAGCGAGCTGTCTATCGACACAGATGATGACTCGGTTGTTTGCTCTCCCCATAAAGCTTCCGTGATATGTATCGTTAGACCTCGTGCCATGGCTGTTTACTTATCCATATTTTTAAATGTCTATTTCCCATCGTGAGGTTGCTTGCACAGCCACTTCTCCATGGCCCATCGTGATGTGAGCGGGAGCGCTACTGCGCAGCGATAAGCGGGGCCGAGACCCCTAAAAGTGAAGGAACTGCGCCACAAATGGGTTCTGACGGGTACCGCAGGTGGTTACCACAGCAAACGGCCCATCCAGTTGCGGAGGTGTCGTGTTGACCTGCATCAGGAAAGCCGCCTCATTCGTGAGGCCCCACGCACGAGAACCTCCCAACCAGACACCACCAGCCCTCTGTGCATACCTCGCGGCTCGAGGCCATCGATCATCTTCCACGACTTGCTATGCGCCGACTGTTTGGCCCTTTGGCATCGGTCTCGATTGTTGCCTGACGTCATCTCGAGTGAGTGAGTGTACCCGGTCCTCAACGGTTTCCAAGGCGGTGTCCACGGCGGCGTCAGAGATGGCGACCACATTGAGCGGACTCGCGAGTGTTTGGTGGACTGGCGCGCCGAGGCGGACTAGAAACGACCTTCGGCTGCGGCTGCGGCTGCGCCTCAGGACCAGGCGACCACGGCCCACGGCTTGCGTTATCTCGCACTCGTCCAGGATCAGGCGGCTGCCCCGCCACCACGTCCACAGGACTCGCAATATTTACTTCACCCACTCCTGTAGATGCAGTGCTGACCGAGCGCGTCCCCTTTAGACACTGCTCAACACATTCCGCATAGATTCCCGCCATCCTTCCACACCAGGCTTTGCCTGATTGGCTGCACCCGGCACCACGCTGCAGTCCGTTTTCCAAGCGATACCATACCTCGCAAACAGAGCCCTTGCCAACCGGCAGACAGCTCAACCCAACTCTATCATATCATCCAACCCAAGCTTCCTTGGCTAGGCGAATCTTGCAGACGATACCCCAACGGCAGACCGTCACCCTTCATAGGCCTGCTTCCCGGAACACGTTTCGGTCCCACGAAATAGGCGACGCAAACGATCTTGTCTCCCGACTTCGAAGCTTCTGAACAATATTGACCGTGTCTTGGATATGGTGATTGAATTCTGAGATAGTAGCGAACTCGTTTGATCCTCACCTGCGCCTGCCGGTTTCTGTCACCATGGTGCCACAACCGGATTACTACGCAGATCTTGAGCTCCCTCGCACAGCCGACATCCAGGATATCAAGAAACAGTTTCGCAAGCTAGGTATGCCGGTGACCACTGCATACCGTTCCCCTAAGCTGACTATATAAGCGCTCAAATATCATCCTGATCGTAATCCTGGCCGGGAACAAGAGGTCAATTCCAAATTCCAGGTCATCCAGTCCGCACACGAGGTCCTATCGGATCCCCAGCAGAAAGCCAGATATGATGCCACCCTAGGGCCAACAAGTCGTTACCCGACTGCTTCTGGCGTCAAAGGCAACCCGTGGCAGGACGTCGGCCAACGGTTTCCCACACCGCCGCGTCGAAATCCACCGCAGTCGGGCGCCCAAAGATGGAATTCACGATTCGCGCCCGGTGTAACGCCCACGGCGAAACAACAGACCACCAGCGACTCCGAGGCCAAGAAGAACGCCGCGCGCGCTTGGGAGAGCATGCGGAAGTCCCAGAACAACGCGAGGCCTGTCCCGCGCGAACCGCAGCCTCAACCACAGGCCGCCGCTCCTCCACCTCCACCGCCACGGTCAGAGACTGCTAGGCAAAGAGCGCAAGCCTCGTTTGGAAATCGAAAGTCTAGCTCTCAGACTCGTCCATCCGTGGTTGTCGACGATCATCCAGCGCCCTTTTCAACTGCAGACCAGGCTCGCGCAAGCAATACCGGGAAACAGCGATCTCACGCAGGCCCGATTCCTGATCCTCTGAGTCAATTTAGGGACAGCTTCTCCGACTCGCGACAGAGCACGCCATACACCACCCACGGCGGTGAAAAGACTAACCCGTTTGACGGTATCCCCATCGGCCGGGCGAAAAGCACAAGAGAGCCGAGTCAACGCGAAGGACCATCTTTTGCAAACGATTCTGAATTCCAGAGCCGAAAACAGCGAAGCTCCAGCGTACCTAAAACCAACCAAGAAGCCCCAGCGGATTCAAGGCCTGTATTCCCACCAGAGGGACAATCGCGCCGTAACGGTACTGCCACGACCAACTTTTCAGACAAGCCCCAGCCACAAGGGCCTGGAGCTTCTGCGGCCTCTGGCCAGAATTCCACGCAAGCTGCAGCTCGTGGGTGACCCTCCGTCATCTTTACCATATCCTTCTCTAACGATGTCCCAGCATCCCCGAACGCGAACATGGCCAACGAAAAACCTTCACTGTACGCTTCATCTACTATGTCTTCGTTTCATGAGCATCAACCGCACCCATCAGCCAGTAGCTCGACCCCAAAATTCACTACATCAATGTACACCATATCACAACACTTTGAAAAAAAGCAACAGTCTCCTTCAGCAAGTAGCTTGATTCCAGAAGCAACTCCCAGTGGAGGCGCACAACCCCTGTATCCCGGCTTGACCACATTCGAAGAAAAACAGCGTCAACTACTAGATCGTCTCATCACCAATCTGCGACCTGAACTGCATTTCAAGACAAACCAGGGACAATGCTGTGGCTCATCATCCATGCAAGTGAAAGATTTGGCTGACCAGACATCTCAATATAGCTTCAGTTTCTCGGTTGGTGGGAACACGTACGATAAAACGGTCCCCCCGCATAAGCCCTTTCCTCGAGGAAGTGCCGACGACATTAACACCAAGTTCGCGAATGATAGCGGCCCGCAGACATGGCAGTTCCAAGCCGGCACCCCCGAACTCCCAGGCTCCCCCATCAACCGCTCGTCCACTGGGAGCCGCAGCAGCGGACGTTCCTCGGCTCCCGTGCAAGAGCAAAGCCAGGCACCGAATTCCGATGCAGCAACGCAATCGGCAACAGCCACAGATGGTAGGTTCAATCCGGAAGGGTGGTCTGATAAGTTCGGACCCCAGAATTTTGAGCCTCCTCCAAAGGTTGGTTCTTCGGCATCGCTCTCGCCTACGCGCGGCAACCGAGCGAACTCGAAAAAACAGCGACCGGCCAAGACCGGCGCCGGATTCGCGGTCGTCGAAGATGGCAGCAGCGATGACGAAGCCTATGACTGGCCGGGTCGCAAGGCGCAGCCGACCACCGGACCTGCGGATAGCCCGCAGGCCATGGATATAGACTCACCAACCCCTGTGTCTGCAGACGCATCGCCAAGACCACTCAGCGGTGCGCGTAACATGAACGTTGAGCCCTCGCGTCCCGAGTGGCGTTCCGGCAACATCAACAACCTGAACGGAGATGCTCAGGTCGAGGATCGGGGAAGAAAACAGTTCAACGCAAATGCTGGCGGATCCGAAGACAGTGACGAGTTCCGGGCGACTCTCAGCGATCTGCGGAACGTAGCGCCCTTTACTCAAGATGGCCAAGGCCTGAAATCGCTATCGGATCTGAAAGACAACCTCCCATTCGATAGCAAGGCGTCCGGCGCCAGGATGAACAAGATCCCTCAAGCCAAAACGCTCACATTCCCGGACGTTCCGCAAGCGCCGCGGCTGCCGCCCACTGTCGCCATCAGCAGCATGAAGCCGAACGTGCCGTCATGGGATAAGTACCTCAAGGACTTTGAACTTTACTTGCAGCAATGGGACATGATGAATGCTCGTGTCATGACCCATTTCTCGACCCGGATGCAGCATATTTCGGAACAAAGAAAATCCAAGGGTTACAGTTTTCTGGGATCTCGCAATGATAATGACATTTATGAGTACTACAACTCGGTTCAGCAAGACAACGAAGTACGCGCGAGGTGGAACCAGGCTTGCGAAGAGCACGAGAAACGACTGCGAGAGTTCATGGCGTTCAGGGATAAGATGAAGTAATGATCAATGGACGAAGACTTGGCCGGGGGGCTTGACCGGCCACGTCTCGTGTCGTGCAATATCATGTCGCTTTCTGCTTTCTCTCATCATGGTTGACATACCCATATTGGCAGCATTGGTTTCATTGTGGAATGGAGTTTTAGATGGAGCGCTTGGACGTACACTACGACATGCTCAGTTACGCGGAATTTGGTTGTTAGAAACGGCCTTGGGAATGAAGGAGTGGCTGCTCTACAGTCCTAAGAGGACATGATGTCGAGCTACAGGAATAGAAGCTCTGGGAGTTTAACAAGAGAACAATTCAAGGCCTTGCTTGTGAATTGCTTCACGCCTCTCATGCTTTTCACAGGAACATGGCCGTCTTCGTAGAGCCCCTGAAGTGTGTTACTGTGCCTGGGTGCAAGTGAACTGGGCTTTAGGAGCCTTTAGGCAAGGACAGCGTAGGTCTATTATGCGAAGGAAGATGCTGTGCCTAGATGTAGCAGGCTGGAACGCCGGTGCTGAATTTGCAACCCGGCCAAGTCTTCCAGGTCGACTTACTGCCAGGCTGGAGCACCGACTGGCAGTTGTCAACACGGCAGCACCCGTTCTGCACCTCACACCTGCAATCCCGCGCAGCCCATCTGGACCTCTTCGTGAACTCACGGGGCCCCATCCAATCTCGGCTCCTCGTTCCTTTCCCCATCCTTCACCTGCTGAAACAGAGGCACGTTGCCGGATCTCAAGTATTGCCCGGAAGGCAGCCGCGGAACTTCTGATACCGAGTTGAGATTCCCAGCGCGGACGGAGCAAAGAATAAGGTAAGTACATCGGTTTCTTGGCTGGATGACGAGGTTCGTCCATGGTCTTCTGTTTCTTGCCTTGGGGCTCTCTCTTGCAAATTAGCCGTGGATATCACTTCATTTGGCCCTTCATTTGCTGCTTTGTTTTCGGAGATACTGCTGTTCTCGGATATGAGTCGTTGACTGCCTCCTTTCCTGGTCACGCTTGAGCCAATCTTACTCGTGCATTCACGCCTTTGTTCTTCCTACTCACATGTCTTCCGTGCAACAACCTGCTAAGATCAACGTCTTCTTCAGCCACCTCAACCCAACACTTCACTCACGCACAACGTATAACACAGTACCTTACTGGTAGCATTCATTTTTGGGATCATCTCAACTCAACAACCACCATGGCAGCATCGGACACGTCTCCAGAGAAGGGTGACAGCAAGGCAGGCGCCTGGACTGAAGAGGCCAAAGTATGCAGTTCCATCTAATGTGTTCCCGCCGCTTGCTAATCACGTTCTTTCAGTACCAATTCCTCCTTCGAGTCGTTGCTCAACTGAAGGAAGACGGCAAATCCATCAATTGGTCGCGCATCAACATGCCTGGCAGGACCACAAAGTCCCTCCAGAATATGTGGACGAAGATCAACAAGTCCGTTTCCGAGCTGGAGGAGGCTCAGGATGGCACGTCCCCAGCCAAGCCAAAGAAGGTGTCGACTCGTAAGTTCACGTTTCACACGAGCAAGGCCAGCTTTATCATGCTTACAGGCTATTAGCAAGAAGCACTCCTTCCAAGAAGCGAACCCGTGAGAGTCTCGTCGAAGGATCAAAGGATGACTTGGATGAGAAGCCCTTCAAGAAGCCGTCGAAGAACAGTAAGTCTTTGCATTCCCTTGGATGTCACATGCACGTTGGACTAATTGAGAGAATAGTCGAGCCTTCACCTCGCAAGTCAGTCAAGAAGGAGGAAGCGGAAGACTGCGCCGGGTCCTCTGACACGTTTGATGCGAGCAACGAGGCGTAGCATTGACGTGTTGCGTGATTTGAGATGACCATGCGGAAAAGGGAGGGCATCGGAATCGCCACCTCGGAAGCGAGTCAGACAATGCGCCTATGGAAATGCAGAAACGAAGCATCCTCGGGAAAAGGGACGTTGGGTGACGCGTGGACGAGGGCGATACATATTGCTACGGTGAGAGGCGTGTATGATACCCTTAGGAGCTTCATACTTGAGGCGAGATGGTCAAGACACCGAATGGCAGTTGTTTCCGCAAACAAATCACCCCCTGAAAGACGCTCACCAAGAACGATATAAAAACGTGACGACGAGAACGACTCGCACCACTTTTGCTTCTGCAATAGAACGAGGCGGGCTTGCTACTGCCTTGCAAAGTGCAGGCCAAAACTGCGCCACTTGAGCCGCATAGCTTTCCGGCACGCCGCAACGAGCAGAGAGCAGGGAGCAGGGAGCAGTGAGCACCAGTTACGGAGGCAAGTCTGGATAGCCTTATGGACCTAGGTTGGCCCGGAGTCCATCACGCCGCGCTGCTTGGTTTCGCCAGCAGTGATCGAAGTTGTAGATCAAGCACTTTATGCCTGCTGATATAGCCCGAGACGACACCAGCATGGTCACGTTGAGCAGCACGGGACCTCGTTGGACCTGCAACCCCATCGCGAGTGAAACATGCCGATGGTTGGTGGTACAGGTGAGACACTGGATGGGTCCCGTAGCTCGTCCGGTTGTTGCAGCAGATCTGGAGCGGACTCGAGAGCCTTGCCGGTAGGTAGGAAGGGAGATGGGCACGGCTGACCAGTAAAAGGCAGACGCTAATGCATGTCTTGGATGCCCACCACTTCGATAGTTCCGTCGATACGTGCGTGAGTGGGTGTGCCTGGACAGCCGCGTCCGTAGCCGGGATGCCTGTATTCATACACTCTCTTCCATGGTCTGCGTTTACGAGGCCTGGAATATGTTGGAATCGGCTTCAGTTGGGGTCTATACTGAGCCTCTGGTATTGCGGAGGCGTAGCGACGCGAAGCATCACGGGTCATCCTCTGGCGAGGCTTCTTTGTCTTGACCCGTAGGAAAGGATTATTGCCTGATGTGGATTTGTTTGAGCAACTACGTCAGACCCCTTTGAAATCAGGGGTACCTCGGAGCCAACGTCCACTGCGGCAAACTCGAGGTACTTGGGCTTGTTGGGGGCGCTCGGGCGTGGACGTAGGCAAGGTTAGAAGGTAAGGCCGGCAGGGGTTTGGCGGGCTGGGCGGATTGCCAAGTGCCACCCTTAGTGGGCTGGCACAAGGCAAGTACCTGATCCCTGCAGTGCAATCATCCTGCTGATCCACCCACGCCTGCTCCGGAGGTGCATCGTTTTTTTCCCCAGAGTCAACCGTCAAGGCATCACATGCCTTCGCCTTCTCCCTCCACCACCTTCTCTAACCCTCGTGGGCTCTTCTTGCTGTTGGTCTGGCTTGTGCTGCTCTTCGCTGTCGCCGCCCTCCTTCCCCCCTCGTCCTCCGTTGACGCTCGAGTGCTCCCGCCTGTCGTCATCCGCCCCGTAATTCATCCCAACGCCGGCAAGTTGGGCCCTTGTCCCATCTCCTTCGAACGCACTGGCTCGCTTTCGATTTGCTCGAAGCTTCTTCACGAATGCCAGGACCTGTACGATAAACGACTCTTCATCGTCCGACCGTCTACGCTTGCATAGGACTATACCCTCATTCCTCGCGCACGCTCCACGCAATCCTCCGCGCCACAGTACACCTTCCGTCGCCCATTCGGCATTCTCAACGATGAATGGGACACGATCTTCGACGAGGTCCAAGAGAAAGGCCCCGAGCTCGCCTGACCAGCCGCCGTCAGCCAAAAGACCCGTCAACGGCAAGCGGTCTGTTGACGATAACACTCCTGACATCGAAATCGTCGACTACGAGGATGACGAATCCGACCTTGCAGATGACCTTCACCCCCACCCAATAATGTATGCTGGGACGCCGGTGAGCCTGGGCGAATGGCAGGATACTATACAGAATGTGGTCAGAAACGTTGTTGCCATACGGTTTTGCCAGACCTGCTCCTTTGACACGGATGCTGCCTTGACCAGTGAAGCGACCGGGTTCGTGGTGGATGCAGAACGAGGGTATAGCTCCCGTGCCATTTCTTGGTGTTGTTCTTGATTCGGAACTGACGTGCTTCAAGGTACATCATGACAAACCGACATGTTGTTGGGGCTGGCCCATTTTGGGGACACTGCGTCTTTGATAACCACGAAGAGGTGGACTGCTACCCCGTCTACCGGGACCCTGTGCACGATTTCGGAATTCTTCGATACGACCCCAAGGCGATCAAGTATATGCGGGTCACGGGTCTTGAACTGACTCCTGATCAAGCAAAAGGTATGCGTCGATTCCCAAGCCCAGTCTAAAGCGCGATGTGGCTCACAAGGCAACTTTCAGTTGGAGTTGAAATCCGTGTAGTGGGCAACGATGCCGGTGAGAAGCTCAGCATTCTGTCGGGCGTCATCAGTCGCCTCGACAGAAACGCCCCCGAGTACGGAGAGGGATACAGCGACTTCAACACGTGCTACTACCAAGCAAATGCTGCGGCCAGCGGCGGCAGCTCCGGCAGTCCGGTTGTAAGCAAGGACGGTACGGCTGTCGCACTTCAAGCCGGCGGTCGATCCGACGGCGCCTCGACCGACTACTTTCTTCCTTTGGATCGGCCCTTGCGAGCTCTGCGATGCATACAGCGAGGCGAGCCTGTTACGAGAGGTGACATCCAGTGCCAGTTTCTGCTCAAGCCCTTCGACGAATGCCGTCGCCTGGGTCTGACACCGCACTGGGAGGCTGCAGTTCGCAAAGCATTTCCCGAGGAAACAAACATGCTCGTGGCTGAAATCGTTCTGCCGTTGGGTCCGTCCGATGACAAAATCAAAGAAGGCGATGTTCTCATCAAGATCAACGGCGAGCTCCTTACTCAGTTTATCCGGTTCGACGACATCTTGGACTCCAATGTGGGCAACACGATCAAGATTCAACTACAGCGCGGAGGGAAGGACGTCGAGGTGGACATAACGGTTGGAGATTTGCACAAAATCACACCCGACCGCTTCGTCACCGTTGCTGGCGCAAGCTTCCACAACCTGTCCTATCAACAGGCCAGACTTTATGCTGTCGCTGTCAAAGGCGTTTACGTTTGTGAGTCTGCAGGCTCATTCCGCTTCGAAAGCACAGACAATGGGTGGATTATCCAGACCGTCGACAAAAGGCGAGTCTCTGACCTGGATGATTTCATCGAGGTCCTCAAGACCATTCCCGATAGGGCCAGGGTAGTGGTCACCTACCAGCATTTGCGAGATCTCCACACGCTCAACACGACGGTCATATACGTGGACCGTCACTGGTCGGCCAAGATGAAGATGGCCATTCGCAATGACACCACTGGGCTGTGGGACTTTTCAGATCTTGGAGACCCCCTGCCTCCAGTGCCGCCAGTTCGACGGTCGGCTGCCTTCATAGAGTTGGATCACATGCCGCATCCCGACATTGCGGAGCTCATCCGAAGTTTCGTGCACATCAACTGCACGATGCCCGTCAAGCTAGATGGCTTCCCCAAGAACCGTAGATGGGGCATGGGGCTTGTGATTGATGCGGACAAGGGCCTCGTCATCATATCCAGGGCCATCGTGCCCTACGACCTTTGCGACATCACAGTTACGATTGCCGACTCGATCAACGTTGAAGGCAAGGTTATCTTCCTTCACCCTCTTCAGAATTATGCCATCATCCAATACGACCCATCACTTGTCGATGCGCCTGTCAAGAGCGCCAGGCTCAGCAGCGCGCATCTTACGCAAGGCGCCAAGACTTACTTCCTTGGCCATAATAGAATCGGGCGGGTTGTTCATGGCTCCACCACCGTTACCGAGATCACCGCCGTGGCGATTCCCGCAAACTCTGGCGCTCCACGATACCGTGCCATCAACGTGGATGCGATCACAATAGACAGCAATCTGGGCTCGACATGCAACAGCGGTGTGTTGGCGGCCCCCGATGGCACCGTGCAAGCACTGTGGTTGTCGTACTTGGGAGAGAGGTCCCCGTGCAGCCAGCGGGACGAAGAGTACTATCTCGGAATGGGCACGCAAACTCTGCTGCCTGTTATTTCGGCTGTTCAGAGGGGTGAAATCCCTCAACTCCGAATCCTCTCGGTCGAGTTCAGGGCGATTCAAATGTCACAGGCGTCCGTCATGGGCGTCTCCGACGAGTGGATCAAGAAGGTGACGCTGGCCAACCGATCCCACCATCAGCTGTTCATGGTGAGCAAGCGAGCATTCGAGCGAGTGAATCAGCCGGTGTCTCTGGTCGAGGGAGATATCGTGTTGACACTGAACGGGAAAATCTGCACAACCATTTCCGACTTCGATATCATGTACGACAACGAGCTGCTGGACGCCGTCATCGTTCGGCAGGCCGAAGTGCTGCATCTTCAACTTCCCACGGTGTCGGCAAACGACATGGAAACGAGCCACGCGGTGTCGTTTTGCGGTGCTATCCTTCACCGGCCTCACCAGGCTGTGCGCCAGCAGATCAGCAAGCTTCACAGCGAAGTCTATGTATCCAGCAGGATCCGCGGGTCCCCAGCGTACCAGTATGGTGTTGCCCCGACCAACTTCATTACACACGTCAACGGGGAGCCGACTCCGGACCTCGATACGTTCATCGCTGCGACCAGGAAGATTCCTGACAATACATGTAAGATTACCGTGGCGAGGAGCGATGTCTGTTTTTGTCTTCAGAGCTAACCTGGTCAAATTATAGACTTCCGACTAAAGGCCGTGACGTTTGACTGTGTACCGTGGGTTATTACCATGAAAAAGAACGACCACTATTTCCCAACCATGGAGTGGATAAAAGATAGCTCGGAGCCCTGCGGCTGGCGACGGGTCACATACGAGGGAGACGACGTAATCCAAGGAGAGGCAACGGACGGAGTTCCTCCAGTTGCTGAAGATGCCGCGATTGAGATTGAGTGATTACAACAGGCACTCTGGCTCCAAGCATACTTACTTTGGTGTTTCAAAATTCAAATGGGAGGCTTCGGGCTGCTGTGAGTCGACCAGGACTGCCGGCCCACGGATGCCGGGTCGATCATGCTTAGGAAGAAGCATTTACGGGTGGAGGAAGCTTCCATCCAATCGTCTAGAAAGTACGGGATGGACCCGAGTAATCGTCAGTTGTTTTTTTTGGGGCGCCATGATTATGCAGTACACAGGAAGCGTTTCGCAAACCCGCGATGTCGCTGCCTGTGCGATAGGATATGTATTTTATAGCCAGCCATTGATACACGGCGGGGCCTCAACAGGCGGCTGAAGTAAGCTGGCTGTTTGAATGAATCGCCGCTTGTGCACCTTGAGAGGTGAACGAGTGCTGCCTTGGTCCAAAAATTGTTTTCGCCTGGTGAGGACTAATAATAAATCAACGTTCCTTGGTGAGGCTGCTGTAAGCGGGATTGAGGTTTGGCGCGGGGAACCCCACCAGACAGCTTCTCGATTAGCGCGACACTGTCAGGTACCGATAGGTACGCTTCTCACACCCGCTTGAACGATTGCTTCTGCCTTGCGGCAACGACATGGTTGCCTTGTTGGATTTGTCTAACCACCTCATCGCCAGTGTTTCCTTCTTTCCATGCCCATTCTCTCACTTTACTTGTCGCAAACCAACGGAATCTCCCTTTCCCTACGCACCTAGCCATGGCTCCATCGGCCTCCGCAACAGTACGTCCAGCACATACCCCTCCACGCAACAGCTCGAGTACCCCGCCATGACATTGCGAACGACGCCTGTGACGCCATCGCTAACCACGTCCAGACCAAGCTCAAGGTGCAGCTGAAGCTCGCCATCGCGCGACTGCGCATGGTGCAGCAGCGTGACGAGCAGCTGGGTAAGACTCACCGCCGGGCCATGGCGCAGCTGCTCGAGGCCGGCAAGGTGGACTCGGCGACGATCCGCGTCGAGAACATCATCCGCTCCGACATCGCGAGCGAGCTTCACGAGATCCTAGAGCTATACTGCGAGCTGCTGCTGGCGCGCTCAGGCTTGCTGGAGGGGAATTCGTGCGACCCCGGGTTGGAGGAGGCCGTCAAGAGCATTATCTACGCCGCGCCCAAGACGGAGATCAAAGAGCTCGCCACTGTGAGGGCGCTGCTGGCGGACAAGTACGGCAAGGAGTTTGTCCTGGCGGCCATGGATAATAGGGGCGGAAAGGTCAACGATAAGGTTATCAAGAAGCTCAGCGTGGAACCTCCACGGCAGGAGTTGGTCAATGGGTACCTGGAGGAGATTGCCAGAGCGTACGGAGTGGATTGGCCGAAGCGAAGCAAAGTAGAGGCGCCGCCAGATCTCATAGACGACGACGGCAACGACGACGACGACGACGACAGTCCCTCCGGCGGCCAAGCACAAAAAGCGCTGGAAGAGCCCCTCGCGGCAGACGAGAGCCTAGCCAAGGGCAAGGAGCAGCTCAGCAAGGCCACGCCGCCGCACGCAGGACCCGGCGGCCCCCAGAGCCCCGTGACGGTAACGCCGCCGAGGATGACGACGGACAATGTGCACCCCAAGGTCACGCTGGGGTCGCTAGAGCTCAAGCCGAACAAGAAGATGGAGGACGTGGCGAAGAAGAGGGAGCCGGAGGGGGCGGTCCCGGACATAAGCGACTTGGAGAGGCGGTTCGCAGCGTTGAAGAAGATTTAGGGGGGGGTTATTTTTCTGAGTAGTTGTGGAATAGGGGGACTTTTGTGATACTTGTGCATGGAGTTAGTGAAGAATCCTATGGGCCTACTTGATTGAAAGGAATCGTGGCAGCTATTTTGACCGAAACTTGGAGATTTGCTTTGAGCAATGTAATATGTAAGTACCTACGCAAGATAATATTAACCATGAAGTGATCTGAGTGAGCCTATACCAAGATGCTGGCGAGGAAGGAAGGTACTTAGGTCGCTGCGTAGTACTTCCCTGTTCGTCAGATACAAGCGCAGACGGAGGACAGAAGGCAGGTGCCAACGATAGATGACGGGAGCATAGCAGCTGGCACCAATTCTTCCCGCACACCAGGAGCCCCTCACTCGCCCTAAGCTCTCCTTGCCTACCTACTGTCTACATGAGACCATAACATCGGAAACCTCCTCTGTCCTTGTTCGCGATCAAGACATCAGCTATCCGTACATCGCGGGTTCCGCTTTGGCTAAGCTACCCGTTCGGTTCCAAGCCGCTCACGCCCTCTGTTGTTGTGACAATGGAATCACCATCAACAGCAACGTGCTCTACCAACCCCATCCTCGAGAATCTCCGGAACATAGTGGGCTGCAGTGGCATGCGAAGCTTCCACGACTTGGGCAAGATGCGTCTGCAGACACTCGACAAGCGCGTCAGGGCCGTCCTGAAGCAGCTCCAGCCCCTCGCCGTCGTACGCATCTACGTCGCCTGGCTACGGGAGCAGGCAGTCACGTGGCGGGACAAACTCCCCAACCACATCATCATTGACTGGTGCCACTCGATTCTCATGGCCAAGACCTCCGCCAATCAAGTACTGGAGATGTGGGACAGGGCGGTGCTGGACGGGTCGAAACGCGACTCGCCTTTGCTTTCGACCGTACACGGGGAGATCAGGAAGCGGATGCCGCTGGCGAGCACTGAGCTCGACGCAAGCGAGCGTCCAAGTGCGCGAGATCACGACATGGCGGTGAGTTGTGTGGCAACAGCCGTTTTTGACAGCCCGCCGTCCTCTCATGAGTGGGTGTACGACTCCGAAGCCAAGCAATATCGCCTTCCTACTCGGCCGGCTGGCACAGGACTTGCCGAGGATTTGTGTTTCATGCAGCTGCGAAGAGACGAAGACCACAAACCAACGTTGCGAACGGATGAACGACACACCAGCTGCATCGGGTTCGTCTCCAGCAAACGCAAGGCTAACGGTAAGCCTTCCACTGCAGATTTGACACGCAAGAATGGCTTCACTCGAGCGTCAGGGCACCAAAGCAAGGAGAGCCCGACAGACTTTGCCCCGGACTGCGGTCTATTGCCCCCCGCCGACTATGTATGCGGCCTTTGCGGTGCACACGACCATTATACACGCAGGTGTCACCTCTATCTGGAATCAAGCGCAGAGATGGTGCAGCAAGAAACCCCAGATGACCAGCCGAATGCCCAGCGCCCTAGAGACCACGGTGCCAGTGTGCATCAGCCGCATAATTTGCCGTACCCGGCGATGGTAGATGGTTCACGCCTCGATGCTGCTCGGCCTTTGTGGCCACACAAAGAGCTCTTTGACTCTCACGTACCCGTTGAAATGATGCGTTCCAGGTCCGATTCCCCTCCCTGTGAAAAATTCAGCAAGTACCAGAAGGGAGAAAGTCAGGGACCTAGCAGCAAATCCAGTCTCATGCAAGGTCGCTTGTCTCCTTAGGAGGATGTGAGTTCGACTCCTCCAGGATCACCGCATCGCAAGCACTCAATAGTATTATAGAATGACAAGCACCAACCCAGGGAAGACGCACACCAAAAGAGCTCGAAGACAGCTTATCATATTCATCCCGACGGAGAAGCTATGGAAGAAGCAGCTACTGTAGACGCCGAGAAATTTCTCAGCACACTCACGCCAGAGTGCCAGCAAAGTCCATCGGGCACCGAACATTCCTCCAAACGGCTGAAAGTAGCGCCTCAGGCGCACTGGACGAGCGAAGTCTTGAGACAAGAAAACCGACGCTCAGAGTCACCTTGCCCCACCGCTGGGGTCCACGAGTTGTACATGAGCTGCATGGACTTATGTAGTCCCTCCCCCTACCCAGAGGAGGTGATCGAACCGTATGTGTCCCAGAAGCGGCTTTCCGAATCAAAGTACCACGAGGCCGTCCTAGGCTTCTTCCACAACCGTGGGAATGTCTGGGTGAACAAGTTGGCCCGACCAACAGCACTAGACATGTGGAAGCCTTTTGCGCAGGACGAGTCGATGCTTCAATATGATGCGGTATGTCGATATCTGTGCCACTAGATGATGTCGACGTATTGACTGAACCAGAGCATGGATTGAAGGGAACCCTTAATATGTCAAAGCAGGCCAACGATGGTTTATCTGGATGGCGCGACGAATAGCTTCATCTAGATTTTCCATCTCAGCGCGTATGAACTATTGGGTTCCCGGTTTGTGGGCTAGATGGACAAACAACCAAGCTTGAACAAAGGCCTCATCTCATGCTGGGCACCTAGAAGAGATATGCAAGCTTGAAAGCTGTTGATTCGAGCTGGTTTTGTCTTGCTCATATTGGACACCAAGCTGCTCGGCCACCAGTTGTCGACGCCAGACGCCACGTCTTGTAGATGCCAGATTCGCTAATTCATTTCACTTTGAGAAAAACCTCCATGACATTGGAGATACGAGAGACGCTGCGAGTTGGTCCGAATGTGTTATGGGTGATGCTCCGTAGCCGTCCCGAGCCAATGCTCCTTACTCCAGCTTATCCAGGTGCTCGAGGCGGGTCAGGACAACCTGCTTGGAGGTCTCCTCGATCTCGCCGGCGAGGAAGACCTCGTCGAGGATGGCGTAGACCTTGTAGAAGTTGAAGACGAGGTCAAGCTCGCAGACGTTGCCGAAGAAGGCGTCGAGGACCTCGACGAAGAAGTGGATGGCCTCGAGGTAGGCGAGCTCGTTGTCGTTTGTGTCGACGCAGGCGCAGAAGAAGAGCCCGGCGTAGCGGCGGTAGACGATCTTGTTGTTGCGGAACTCGACAAAGTTGGACTGGTATTTTTGGTCACGGGGCGCGACGAGACGGTGTACCTCGCCCTTGACCTTGATCTTCTCGTCGTCGGTGAAGGGCGCGTACCACTTGGCGAGACGGGTCTTGCCCCTGGGGAGGGTTTCGGGGTGTTAGTTGTGTTTTTCTTCCAGCTGCCGTGGAATTAAGAAAGTATGGGGGAAGGGAAGGGAGGACGGACTGGCGGTTCTGGATTAGGATGAATGACAGCATTTTTGTTTGCTGCTGCTGCCCGGCAAAGCGACACACCGTTTTTCTCTCTTGTTAGGAGAGGTTGTCGATGAGAGTTCGTTGCTGGCGGGAATGGGCTGAGGCTTTGGGAAGGTTACGTAAGGCGAGGATAGGAACCACGAGCTACCTAGCACCTTAGGGGGGTGAGTGTGCTGGAGGTGCAGGGTATTCTGAAACTCGCTATTTTCGGATGAACAGACGGGATGTTAAGTGATGGATCATGAAACGTGGGAGGAGAGATGCCAAGCATGCAAGGGCGGTAGAAGTGACGATGGTCAGTGTTACAGAAAAAGAGTATCTTATTGTATGACAAAAACAAAAGCGAAATAAAACAGGCTTAAGCAAGAGTCCAGCCAATGTCCAATGCCAGGCCGCCTTGCCAGACCAGTAAACTCCAATCCCCCGTGACGCTCAAATCCAAATTCGACAGATGCCAAAGACGCATTGTACTCAGTGCAATGTCCTCCTCGGAGGGCTGGTTAGAAAATGTGCAGAGGCGTGTTCTGGGGCTGCCTGGTGGTGTTGAGCATGGCGACGTAGACCTTGGAGCGCTGCTGCAGGCGGCGGAAGGCCTCCTGGACGTGGCGCGGCTCGACGGGGGCCTTGCCCTCGCTGGGGGGGTCGAAGAGGCCCTGCTGCAGCTTGCGCTTCTTGGTGCCGGCGTTGTCGGCGCCGCTCTGGGCGCGGGCCATGTCCTCCTGCTCCTTGACCTTGAGGGCGATCTCGGTCAGGGTCTGCACCATCTCGAAGGTGAGGAAGCCCAGGATGTCGACGATGTCGTCCGACGGCTTGCTGTCCGTGACGATGCCGAAGCCGGCCCACTCGCGGAACCGCTTGCCCTTGCGCCAGGTGAAGGACGCCTGCCGGTACTCGGACCACGTCACGTACTCGTCCTTGGTCATGGCCTTTGTGCGCTCGTCGGCCTTGCGCAGCCGCTGCAGCGTGATGTGGTTCATCTCCTCCTCCTCCTCGTCCTCCTCGTCGTCGCGCTCGGGCACCTCGACGGCGTAGAAGGACGACGGCTCCCACGGGAGCCCGACCTTTGCCTTCTTGTTCTTCTTGGCCGCGTCGTCGACGGGGCCCCCGCCCACCACGCCGCCCACGGGGTCGTCGCCCGCGGCCAGGTCTGCGTCGGCGCCCTTGTCTTCCGAGTCCTTGACGTTTTTGCGCACGTCCTTCCAGGAGAGGAAGGTCCTCAGGCGCGAGACCTTGGCCTGGTCGTGGCGGATCTGGAAGATAAGATCGTTGGTGCTGATGGTTTTGTTGCCGCGGCGAGATGCGAGTTCTGTAGAGTTTCGCAGCTGTTCAGATTTGTGAGCAGCCGCATGGCTGACGGATGCAGCGTGGGCGACTTAGACTCACCAGTTCGATGACTTGCTGCCGCACGATATCTTCAATGATGCTTGTAGTCTCGGTTGATGGCTCGCCAGTCTCCCCTGAGACGTACATCATCTACCGGAATCTTGTCAGCCTGCTGTTCATGCAGCATCTTTGCAGGAGAACATCAGAATGCGAAGGATGCAGGCCCTGTTCGACGAAGGAACATAAATAAAGCTCATAGTAGCAGCATGAACTGCCTTGAAAGATGCAACCCGCGTGCTCGTTGATCAACACCCAGCAAAACATTCGAAAGGATCCTCACCTGACTGATCTCCTGGCGATATTTGTACGCCCCGGTGCTCTTTGATTCGGCCATCTCTGCTACAACGGCGGCGCGGGCCGAGACTTGGACGAGGTGTCGACCCGGGAATACTAAACTACTGCAAGAGTGATGACCTGATCCTACAGCTTATACCCTGGCGCGACTGAGATTCCGAGGCCGGTCTGCAGTCCGGGAACAATCCACGGAGATGAGCGCCTCAAGCAGCGCGCAGGGACGACGGCGCCCTCGGGCTATTACGATAGGTCTAGAGCCTAGGAGATGGGGTGTTCCAAGATCTTTGTGGGCGAAAATAGATGTAGCGAATGAATGCTTTGATGAGCGGGTGCCCGACAGACACGTGAGCGATTGTCCAAGGATGATGGATCTCGGGTCAGGCGCGAAATGACCCACCGTCACTTTTGCTTGTTTCAGGTACCGGCTTCGTGGAGAAGTTTAGCCTCATGAATACCACGTGATATCTTCTTGCACATCAAATTAACCTCCCACGGTCCAACTTGGTCAAAGATAGCACGCATATTTATTCTTATTCATGTAGCCAGCTTCGGATAAGACTTCGCCATGTACATCGTCAAACATTTCATGCCTAGCTGACCATACATTCTCCACCTGGGGAGACCGGAGTCGCATCAGTTTTCCTCAGCTCGGCATGTCCACCTCGTCGAGCAGCCCTAGGCCTGATCCACGGAACCCCCATACAATAGCATAATGTGACGCCAACAGCTCCCATTCCTCGACCTCGTCAAGCCCTTCCAGCGCGTCCACGCGTTCCTTTTCTCTCGGCATGATCCACGTGCTCCAGATGTCCTTGATGGTCTTGCATCGCGCAGACTCGAAGCCGGCTTGACGCAGCCTGGAAACTTGGGCTTCGTTGTTGGGATAGCTTTCCAACGTCGGCATGTGGACGTTGCGGGCTGCCAGGTTCGAGACCATGACGCGGCCAAAGGCATCGTCCGGCCGTATGGGCTCGTATATGACGAGACCTAGATTGGGGATCTGGGAGGTAAAGTGCTCGATGATGCTGCTGCTTTCAGAAGGAGCGAGATAGCATAGGCAGCATTCGGAAATGAGCAGGGTTGGGACATCTGTTCGAAGTCCCGGAATGGCTTGCGCTGGATCCTGTGCACCAACAAGATCTCTGAGGTCTATGCCGTGACAGTAGTATTCGCCGCCGCTCGCGGGTCGGCTAGACCAGGACGTGCCATCTGGCAAAGTGTCCACGGCCGTGAGAATACCTGCAAGAGAGGGTGCGCCTTCCACCACGCGGCGCTTTCTAGCACACGTCACGGCGAAGTCCAGCTCATGGTAGATGATTCGGCTACCATGCGGCCGGGAGAACAGGCGGAACGGTCGAGTATCCGTGCCGGCGCCGAGGGACACGATCTGCCTCCAGCGCGGCTCAGGCGTCTTGTCCACGGTGAGGAAGGACTCAATCAGAACATCCAATGCCGTGATTCGCGTGTACGTGCCTAGACAAGGAGGGTGAATGAGAAGGGAGGAACGCGAGAGAGGCAGGACTGCCACTTTTTCAAAAACACAGCGCGTCTACCTCGGTTGATGATGGGAAAGCGCCGCGGCGGCGGCCCATCGGCGCTGGACACAAAGTAGCGCGCGTAGGGGTCCTGCAGGTAGCCGGCGTCGACGGCGCTGAGCCTGGAGACGGCGGCGTCGGTGTCGGTGCCCTGGATGGTGGTGTCGTGCGAGGCTTTGGCCGACGAGGCCCTGTCCTGACGACGGCCTCTGCCGCCACGGCCGCCGCTGCCTCCTCCCCTCATGGACAGGAGGTTTGGAATGGAGGGCGCAGACATGACCAGGGACGGGTGGCGCGGCAGGCCAACACGTACTTCTTACTCCTTACTTGGGACGCAGGGCAGTCTATCGATGCCGCCCGCTCTGGTGTCGCGTTTCACGTGGTGCCTCTAGCCAACTCTGGCCACTCTATCCACGGCAGCCATCGGAGCGTCTAGACGCAGCCCGCTCAGAGCTCAAGATGGGGCCGTGACGGGCCCACGTCGGAAAACGGCAAACGGGCAGGCGGGTCGTCCTCTCCACTGCCACTGCCACTGCCCTTGGCAGTCCATTTCCTCCGAACAACCCGAGTGGACCCACAGGCCAGGCCAGCCAATAAGGTAGGGCAAACCTGCGACCAAGCGCCCGCTTTGTCCCAAAAGGACCAAGGAAGTCGCTGCTTGAGGGGGAGGAAGGAAGGGGATCATGCGTGTGGTGGATCCGATGAGGCGGAGTCCAGGCAGCAGACACCTCCTTTGCTGACAGGTGGTGGGTGGCACTTGCATGCCTTTTAATACGACGAGGACCCTTCCTCAACCTGATTCAGTATTCTCCCTCGTCTTACCTCCGCTCCAACTCCTTCCTGTCGTTATAGCAAACTCTACATTTGTCTTGCAGTCTTGCCTTTTTCCCTTTTCAATCATGCTGTCCTCCGTCGTGAGCTCCTCCGTGAGCTCCGCGCTGTACAAGCGGGCCACCGAACCCGGCAGTGAGCCAAACCAGTACGAGCTTCCCTCGTGGACCTGGCTTGTGGTTTTGTTGGGCTTGGCCATCGTCTTCCCTGTCCTCCTATGGGTAAGTCGTCTTCTGTTTGAACATGGTGGCCTTTCTCTGCTTGGACAGCAAGTCTAACCAAATCCCCTCTGTTAGCTCGATTACACGGTCGAGAAGGTTTGGCCCGTCTTTGCCATGGTCGAGGACGAGAACCCTCCCCCTTACGAGCCCGTCGCCCTCGATGACAATGCCGCTGTCGACACCGCCGAGCCCGTCATGCACGGCGAGTCCGGTGCCATCTCCTCGTCCGTCCGCGGTATCCACAGGCTGCTCATGGCTAACGGCGGCATCCGAGCCAACTTCCGTGGCTTCTTCTGCCTCGCTGTCCAAGTCCTTCTGACCATGATGCTCCTGGGGTTCTTCGTGGGCACGCTCGGCCCTATCTACACCCCGCTCGCTACCCTCATCGCCTCTCTCACCCTGGTTCAGTTCAGCACTGCCTGGGTTCATATCATCATCACCCGACCCTCGCAGCTGCATTTCTGGAGCCGCCTTCCTCCCTTCAGCCGCACTTTCAACGCCACCTGGCAGGCCGTTTCCCTCTTCTGGTTCGCCACCGAGATTCACCGTGGGCTGCCGCGTCTCCTCGTCTACGTCTTCAACCTCCAAAACCCCGGTCTCGTGCACCCCCGCGACCTTGACTCTTCCTTGGCCTGGGGAGTCCCCGTCATTGTCATCACCTCTCTTCTTTCGTTCGTCTTCATCATCATCCCGGCCCAGGTTGTCCTTGTCCGCGTCCAGGCGTCACTCCTACCCGCTGACGCCGAGACAATCATCTCCTTTGATCGTTCTTTCCAGGGTCTGGTTGAGCCTGTCATTGCATCTGGCAAGGGTTATGCAACCATTTCGCAAGCCTGGACAACCTTTTCTCGGGCCGCTTGGCGCCGCCTTGTCATCCTATATTGCAAGATTTTTGTTATTGGAATCGCCACGATCACGTTCCTTACTGCAATCATTTTGCCTCTGGCTGCTATTGTTTTCGTGAACACCAAGAAGATAAATTAATCCGCACGGTAACGTAATGGGGGGGAATCTGTTAGCGGGTCCTTGGAATTTGAAATGGTCATGTTTTTGTATACGAAGGGAAAAGTCTACTGTTGATTTGTATGCAATACTCTACTCGGTTACATATTAACCAGATATTAAATGAAGAGCATTCCGAGCCACCCCAAAGTGGTTGAGACTACGCATGCAGTGTGACTACTTAGTCACAGTGTCTTCTACGGTTCATTTAACAAGGGTATTCAAGCGCGTTACGAGACATCTAGGCTGAAGATTAATGTCTCAAACCCCTCATCGTCTCTGATCTGTGCGGGAGGTGTAGTCAACCAATACCAATTCATTCAATTCTTAATCGTCATGTCATGAATCCGCAATCGTGACAAGCCCCCGGTTGTTACTGATCAAGCTCTGTCTAGACACCAATGGCCTCCCAAGCAAGCACTGTTCTGAGTCTCTTTCATCTATCGTTTCGCGGAAATATCAGAGCACCCCGTGTAGATGCTGCCATGGTCACTTGACCATCGATACGTGAATCGTTTGCACATTCATCATTCCACCCTTTCCAAGCCAACAGGGGGAATTTGGTATAAGAGATAGTCCAACTACTCCAAACACGCACGCGACGCCGTTGCCCTTCCCACGACGGAGGTTGTGGGACGAGACCCCACCCCTCATGACTTGTTGAAGAACCAGCTCGCCCGCTTGTTGCCGCCGACCTCGTTCTGCTGTATCGTTTGTATGGTTGGGATTGCTGGGCCGTCGGCGGCTCCTCCGCCACGGAGCGGTTTGGCGATGCGGCTTCCTCCACTGGCGAAGCTCAGCCCGTTGGGGGAAGCGAGGCCTCGAGTGCTGCCGGCCTTGGCAGCCTCCAGGCGTTCTTTGACGGCCGCTAGCTGTACCTCAAACCTGCAGTTTCATGTCAGCGATCATTTCGTAGTGGGATAAACAGAGTGCAAAAGACGGTGGCGTCTGAGAGCGGACGGACGCCCCCTGCCAAGGGAATCAACATACTTGTGGTTAGCAGCGGCCATCTTCTCCTGGCTGTCCTGCAGTAAGCTCTCGAGGCTCTGGATGCGCTCGTTTCTCGCAATGAGCTTACGCTCAGCGATGGCAACTTCCTTCTTCAAGGCGGAGTTCTGCTCAACCAGTTGCCGTTGAACCTGCGTCAACTGCTCCAGGTTCCTCTCCAGGAACGCCATCTTCTTCTGCTGAGCGCGGTTGTTGGACGACCGCAGCACGTTGTTGTACTGCTCCCGCGTCTCATCCAGCGAAATCTCAAGCTCGACAACACGCTCGCAGCGATTTTGCAAATCTCGCATCAGGCTCTTCTTCATCACGTCGAACTCAGCGATCTGTTGCTGTATCGTCTTGCCGTTAGACATGGGAGCTGTGGCCCCGGCCTTGAGGCGCTGCTGAAGCTCCTCAATGAGGATCTTCATGCGGTTGTTCTCCGAGGCTTTCTGGGCAATGTCGGCCTTCATCTCGTCAACGAGTTGCTTTTGAGCCGTGTGACGGCCAGCCTGCGCAGCCTCCAGGCGAGCCTTGACTTCCTCGATGTCGGCTTCGCCAAGGTTCCTTGAGAGGATGTCCTCATACTCCTGTTGCAGGGCCTCGAGCCGAGTTTCCAGCTCCTGTCGCCGGCGAGTGTCCAAGTCGTTCGAGGTGGTGCTGTACATCGACAGTTCTGCCTGGCGGACAATGCCCTGCGTCTCCACCAATCTTTCCCGCAGGGTCTTGAGCTCGTCAGGAGCAATGTGGTCTCCGACAGAACTATGCTCGTACAGCGCGTCAACTTGCTTGATAGCCTCGCCAATCGACTTCTCGTTTTCGCTGAAAACATCGCCTCCGAGATCGAAGCCCGCCATCATCTGGGCCATCTTCTCAGCCTTCTTCTTCTCCTTCTCGTCCATGGCTGCGCCGGTTTCTTTGGCGCTCATCCGCACGTCAAGGAGCTGTTGCTTCACATCATCCAGCTCCGATGTCAGCTCAGCATTGGCCTCCTTTAGCGCATCCATTGTGATTTGAGCCTCCTTGCTCTCGAAGCTAAGTCGCTCCAGCTGCATCTTGCATTCGTTGACTTCGGAGGTAAGTCTCTCGTTGTCCTTGCCCATCTTGCTGTCATGATCCTTGATGTACGCGAGTTCCTCCCTGGTTTCGCGCAGCTGCTTTTCGGCAGCTGTGGCTTGCGTCTCCTTCTCAGCGATTTGATCCTGCAACTCGTTCTCTCGTCTCAGGAACTCTTCCCGCTCATCTTTGTCCAGCGGTAGGCTAGGGGTTCCGGATCGCTCAGAGATGGCCGGGGTCTCAGATCGGCTCTCCGCGGCCAGCCGGGAGGGTGTCGAAGGGCGAGGATACCTAGCCTCGGCCTTAGCTCCGGAAATGCCATCGGCAGCACTTGTCGGTGCGGCCCATTTCTCCTTGGGAACCGTCTCGCCGGCACGCCACTGCTGGACTTCGCCCTCGAGGTTGAAAATGTAGCTTTCAAAGTTTGTCACTTGGCCCTGGGCTTTCTTGAGAAGAGCCTTGAGCTCTGCCGGGCTGAGCTCGGCGTTGACCTTGGCCTTGTTCTTGATCGACTTTGCTCTTGTGCCGAATCTCAAGGTACTCAGTGTCTCGGCATCGTTGTAGCTACTAGGCGAGCAATTGATGATGAGGGTTGTGCGGCTGTTACCTCCAAGAGATTCTTGCAAGATGCGTGTCAACTTGGAGTCTCGATAGGGGACGTGCGATGATTTGCCATCGGTCAAAGCGTTGATAACCATACCGAGAGCACTCAGACTCTTGTTGATCTTCTTGGCCTCTTCCAGGGTCTGACCGCTCGCTCCCGTCTTTCCAACCTTTTCGCTACCAGCCAGATCGACCAAGAACAACTGACCGCTCTTGGCCGAACCCGTCTCAACGTTTTTCTGGGTGACGGTGATGACGAATATGGAATGTGACCGGGATGATTCCTGGTTCATGTTTGTCGCTGCCACGGCGCGTGCGTTGCCTCCCCTCCTCATAACCTCGTAAACTTCCTGCACGCTGGAGACGTAGATCTCCAGCAGGCCTTTGACGTAAACACCTCGGTTCTTCTCTTCGTGAACAGGCAGGTTGTCATTCTGCGGTGACAGCAAGTCTCGAATTCTCTCCATGTAGATTTCCATGTAGCTGACCCGGACGGTATACTCGATGGTGCTGGGGCTCGTCATGATGCTGGCGAAGATCTGTTCGACGATGCGCGGGATCACACCCCTCCCTACCTCGTCGTCGATACTTGACCCCATCATTGTGTATGACTTTCCGGCACCTGTCTGGCCGTAGGCAAACACCGTGCCGTTGTATCCATTCAGAATGTCGTCAACGGTCGGTCGGATGGAGAAGTCGAAGATGTCCTGCTGCTTACAGGACATGTCAAATACCCTATCGAAGGTAAAGCTGCCCTGGGCATCCCTAGACTGCACGGGTGCTGGTTAGCCGGGTGAGTGCATATGGCTTGGGCACACCACGTACGTCGACGGTGCAAGAGTCCTCGGAACTAAACGACACAATGGGCTTGCCGCCCGATTCCAGCTCAATCTTGTTCTGTGGCCGGAACCGGGCGACGACCTTGATGCTATTCGCCGACATCTTGACAGTGAGGAATCGTCTGTCAGGCCAGCAACGTTATCATGAGGTGCGGCGCGGGCGGTCCAAGATTCGGTGCGAGTCTTGATATGGGCGGGTGCAGGTTGTCGCGGGCAACCACAGCCACGATAGGGGTCCGCCGAGGATAAGGCAAGGTGTCGATCAAGGCAGCCCTAGCAGCAGAGAAGACCAGGTGTGGGTGATGCGGGCGGCGCAGTATTCGTTTCCGGCACAAAGCAGCAGCGGCGACGGCGACCTGACTGCCAACTCTGCGGGACAAAACAACAAAGACAAGGAGTGAATGAATAAAGACGTCGGTCAGTAGGAACTGGAAACAAGTCAAGGATAGTCGAGAAATGATGAGTGGGACGCGCCAGGGGTAGCCTCGAGTACCTCCGCACTGGTCCAGCACATTTGATCCAGAGGGTACTTGGGCAATACCTCTGCCCCACCTGCTCTCACGGTGCGCTCTCGAGCTATTTGCCTACAAAACACAGAGGGGGGGACAGTACATCCGAGGTCTATTGTTGCATTGATGCTGGACTTAGCGCCAGGTACGCTAGAGGTACCCTGGCTGACATTCATCCCACTCTGGCTTTGTTGATACTTGAAATGATATCTGAACCATCTTTCATTTGCATGTTTCACCAACGATTATGATTGCGTGTTGTTGTTCATGCTGCATCGCTCTAGCAAATCAAGCCGCCGTGTGCAACTGCACAAATGCCATCGTATTTGATACCGTGTCTATTGGGGAACAATCTGCTCATGACTAATTCCCCCCTGGGTGTGAAGTTGTCTTTAAGGAAACGATCATGCTCATGGCATACGTACACTGGGTCACAGGCACCCATCGGAACTGTCCATGTTGGATGACACTGGCATTGTAAAAATAGATAAGTATTTGGATAATAGACCTGTGGTTTGCGGGTACCCTTGGTATAGTCAGCTAAACACCAAAACGCCGTATACGTTTCACCGCCCTCCACCATGCTGTCCAAGTAGAGACCAGAATCTTGCCCAATGCAGGATCCTCATCATGCTAGACTACTGTTTCTCTTGGTTCGTCCTCTCTTGAACATAGTTCTTCCTCTTCATCTTCTTCTCCTTCGGAGCTCTAGTCCTCCCAGCTCTTCTCCACCGTCTCCCTCACACGCTTCGTGTACTCTTTCCGGTTATCTTTGTAGAGGTTCGACGCTTCTACGTTGGCTGGAGAGCCCGTGTTCGGATCGTTGAGGAGACTGATGCAGTTAGCCTTCCGGAATACCGACATTCGGCTGAAAGATGGCGTTTACCTTTGGATGCTGGTGAGGACGGCAGCAACATCGTACGTAGGACTCCATCGGTTCTGGAGAATGTCGAGGCAGAGTTCGCCGGTAGCGTATACGTTAGGGTGGAACATTTGGCTGATGAATTTGACCTGGGGCGGCTTGTTGGGGTACTGCTCCTCGAACTGCATCACGAGCCTGAAGGTGCCGTCTTCGAAAGGAGTGTCCGCGGGGCCGATGATCACGGCATTCCTAGAGTCGCCTGTAAGTTGCCGTCGCCAGATCGAGTCATGCCGCTGGCATGGCAGGATAAAGTACTGACCAGGTCATGACATTGTCGGGTACAGGCGATGCGGACACGCCAGCAGGAGGGTCTGTCTGCATTCGCTGGAAGATTTCTGTCAGCAGTATTATAGAAGGAAACCTTGTGCCGTACAAACCTTGAAGTCCCGCATGAGACGCCTTCGCGCTGCTGTAGACATGGCGAACTTGGTTGGTTGGTAGCAGAAGGAGGCCGGAGACGTCGGTGGCGCAGAGGGCGAAGATGCCGTGTCCAACAGTGAGCAAGTGGCCGAGACCCCGCAGTTCTTTCCGGGATGGATGATGAAAGGAATGTCTTGCGGGTAGTTTTACAGTCGTCTATGGCGTTGAACTACGGACGTGGAGGCTTGGAGGTTGTTTAGGAGAGAGGCAAGGTCGAGATTGGTCATTGGAAGCAACTTGCCTGTTGCAGCCGCTATCGCCCCAAGAGTGTCTCACTGATAAGGTTAGCGCCGATTAGCACATGACTGCCTGTTCGACTCGTGCACCTGCAACGTAGACGGTACTCTGTCTCTGATGAGACACGCCATATTGAGCCACACTAGCACCAGGCTGCCGCAAGGTACCACGCTCAATAGTCCTAGGCTGGTCCCACCTACCTTCATGACGGGCTTTGTGTACAGCTGCACGTGATGCAACATGTCCCTATTGTCCATCCTCGTGGTGGATATGGCGTTAGGTAGCATGAAGAGAACCGGAGAACGACGGTTTGTGTAACCGATTTTACCAGGTAGGATATTGAGTAAATATATCTTGGGGTGGTGATCGGACAAGGTACCTGGAGGCTGGAGGACATAGTCCACACTGATGACATAAGGGGATCGACGTACCGTTTCGGCATCCGCTCTGCGGGCAAGTCGCAGCTGCTTGCCACTAAGCCGACGAGTACCGAGGGTCAAGACGATCGTCCATCGCTGTCCTTCTCGACCAACCTCGACTCTTTCCTGCTACAACATCCCCTTCGCGACGTTAAGTTCGGTTTCTTCCTCTACTTTGGCTCACCACGTCTCCGCCTGCTCGATACCCTGCTCAGAGCTATGTCAGTGTCGCAACTCCGTTCGTCACAACGGCTCGGCCAGTTAGCCGGGCATGTGAAAGCCGGACGCCAGTTTTCCACCAGCGTCACCCGAAGGAAGGAGATCCAAGACGCATATATTCTCAGCGCCGCCAGAACTCCTACGGCTAAGGTAGCTGATTTAGTCGGAAATATTGCGTAATTCATGCTGACTTGAAGCGTATAGTTCAATGGATCCTTCGTAACAGTACCCGCGCCTCGGCTAGGCGCCACTGCAATCAAATCGGCACTCGAAAAGTCCAAGGTCCCCGTGGACAAGATCACGGATGTATACATGGGAAATGTTCTTCAGGGATCTGTCGGTCAGGCGCCAGCACGGCAGGCTGCCATCTTCGCGGGCTTGCCCAACACCATCGAGGCCACAACCATCAACAAGGTGTGCGCATCGGGGCTCAAAGCCGTGGTGTTCGCTGCCCAGAACATTCAGATGGGACTTGCCGAGGCCCAAATTGCCGGTGGTATGGAAAACATGTCAAGAGTGCCTTACTTCGTGCCTCGAGCTAGCGGGCTTCCTGCCTTTGGCCACGTCCAGATGGAGGACGGGTTGATCAAGGATGGCCTCACCGATGTGTACGACAAGTTCCACATGGGCAATTGCGCCGAAAATACGGTCAAGACGCATAAGATCACCAGGGAGGAACAAGATGCATTCGCGATCCAGTCATACCGGAACGCGCAGAAGGCATGGGCGGACAAGGCATTCGCGGACGAGATTGCTCCGGTAACGGTACCTGGTCGGAAAGGCGATGTGATCATTGATCAGGACGAAGGCTACACGGACGTCAAGTTCGACAAGGTGCCCACGTTGAAGCCCGCCTTTGTGCGAGACGGCACGGGCACCGTCACAGCAGCCAACTCGTCGACCCTCAACGACGGAGCCAGCGCTTTGGTCCTCGGAAGCAAAGACATTGCGCAGAAGTACGGGTCTGGATCTCGTGTTCTCGCAAAGATCTGCAGCTACGCCGATGCTGCCATGGCTCCCATCGATTTCCCCGTTGCTCCGGCCAAGGCTATTCCCCTTGCGCTTGAGCGGGCGGGCATTTCCAAATCCGAGGTCGCCGTCTGGGAAATCAACGAGGCATTCGCCGGCGTCGTTTTGGCTAACCAGAAGATACTGGGATTGGAGGGCGCCAACATCAATCCCCTGGGCGGCGCCATTTCGCTAGGACACGCATTGGGCAGCTCTGGGTCTCGCATCCTGACGACTCTACTGCACCAGCTCAAACCGGGAGAGTACGGCGTGGCCGCGATATGTAACGGCGGTGGTGCTGCTTCGGCCATGGTCGTACAGCGCCTGGAGAGTGTGTAATGATGTAACACTGGTAGCAAATGTTGAATAATTTCCTTGTCATTGTTTTCCACGACTTGATGGGGTCTCCGTGCATCATAACCCTAAGAGAGGCAGGCAGAGATGTCAAGTGGAAGCCCTGCGATTCCGACCTACAGTACCGAGAACACCGGAAAGCCAATCCACATCGCCCACAACGTCAACTGTTGCTCTTGTCCGTCGCTCGATGCTGTAGACTGTAGACATACTCTATTTGTCCCAATTATGAATGCCGACTTGGCCTCACAATGAAGGAAGCTTAGGCCCAAGTTTCAAGACCCCAGCGCGTGCTCCCTACCCTACAGCAACATCACATGGTACACTTGAAGCGGTACTCATAAGATCGTCCCTTCACCAAGCCCACCACACCCAATGTCCCGTCTCAACGTCTTCCTCGTGCAGGTCGGCGCACACGTGCGGAAGCAGGACGGCGACGCCCTCAGGGCCTGGCTGCAGGTCGAGCCGGGCTCGCCCGCCGAGTACCACCACCTAGCCGCGGAGCTGCGGTCCAAGCATCAGCACATGGCCAGCCTGGAGGCGGCGCTGAACAAGGCCTTGCCCATTGACGATGAGCCGGTCGAGGGCGACGCGACGGTCTGGCCCAGCTTCATCTCCTTCATGAAGGACTACCTCGTCTTCTGGAGGGACATCGACTATGACGACCTGCTCGGCGCACATGATTTGCTCAGTGGCCTCGTCAAGTGAGTTCACCCCCCCCCCCCCCCCNCCCCCCCCCCCCCCTCCTTCATCAGTTGAAAGGCGCAGAGTCACGATCTGGATATTGGGGACACTGACGGGCCTTCCCAGCTCATGCGCCACGGCCTTTGCACATCCCACGTACGGCGCCATGCTCCTCAAGACGAGCATGTCGCTGTCCGAGACCCTCGCCCGCCTCACCATGACGCTCAACCGCCGCCCTGACCTGACGCGCCGCATGCGCGCCCAGGACGACGACAACCGCAAGTCGATTGCCGAGTCGTCGGCCGAGATCATCCAGAAGATCTTCACGACGTGCCTGACGGACCGCTCCGCCGGCCGCTCGAGCAGGCCCGAGGGGAAGAAGGTCGGCGTCTACATGTTTGCCAACCTCGTCCTCAAACTGCTCTTTGCTGTAAGTGCCGCCGCCGGGTCATGGCGATCCTCGGTAGGGAGATGTGAGGAGTTTTGACAGGTTTGACAGTGTCGAAGGACTCAGCTAGCAAAGATGATATTTGTCAACATCTCAACCATCTCTCCGCCCCTTTCGCTGTATCCCGCCGCACAGCGCGTTACTTTTCTCTACTACCTTGGCCGCTTCAACTTCTCAAACAACCATTTCCGCCGTGCCGCGCTCTGCCTGGAACAGGCGTACCTCCAGACGCCCGCACAGCTCGTCTCCCATCGCACCAATATCCTCACCTACCTCATTCCGTGCAACCTTCTCCTTGGCCGCTTCCCATCGGCGCTGCTTCTCCAGCGGCCCGAGGCCAACAGACTCAGAGACGTTTTCCTTCCCATATGCCAAGCCGTGCGGTCTGGCAACTTCATCCTTCTACAGAGTCATCTAGCTGCAAATGAGACTTGGCTGCTCGAGAAAGGCCTGCTGCTGACGCTCACCCATCGCCTGCGGCCACTGCTCTGGCGGGCCCTCAGCCGCAAAGTCTTCCTGCTGACCTACGTGCCCCCGACCGATGCAACATCGCGAAAGGCGGCGACATTGGACCTCGCGTATCTTCATACTGCTGCGGCGTACGTCCAGCGGCGCCTGGAAGGCTGGTTGCCAGCTAACCCGGGAGCCCGCGGCCGACCACCTCACGTCAACGCGATATACATGAGAGCAGTCACGAATAATGCCGCGCAGGAACCCGGGGAAACCACCCTGGCACCTCCGCCGGGCGGAGTGTTGAAGCTGAGACCCAACGAGGGCATGATCTGGGGAAATGCTCAGGTCACGGCGGATGACGTCGAGATGATGGTGGCCACGCTCGTCCAGCAGGGTCTCATGCACGGCTTCGTGGCGCACGGGCAGCAGAAGTTTGCCATCATCGGGGCCAAGGCTAAAGGTCCAGTTCTGGCAGGCTGGCCCAACGTTTGGCAGACCATTCAGGAACGGGGGAAGTTGCACGAGGAGGATTTTGATTTCGACGAGGTGCCCGGTTGGGTCAAGAAATAGAAAAGCTTCCACAATACGGAATGCTCACAAAAGCTCTGGTTGACATTGCACAATAGAGCGCTAGCCCGACATGACAATAGGTTCGCCGACATAGAAGAACACGTCCATCTACATAACATGCTTTCATGTAATGTAGCTGTAAATGTCAACCGAATCAGAACATGATGACACCATGGCCAAGACCCATGAAAGTCTCTCCCACTAGATTAAATTGCTACACTATCTACCTTGCCAAATGACTAAAGCCATCATGCATCAACCGCTCCACAAGAAACATTACCCAGAAGCAGCAACATTACGTTGCTGCCGTCCATACATTGAGAATCGTCCTAGTATAATTCGTAACATCACCACCTCTCCTCCGAAAACACTCACAAAGCATATATTCCAAAGGGTATCAACCGTTAAATGCAGCAAAGATGCCCAACAGCAGGCCTGGCTCACATGGCCCCCTTTAAACGTCGCCGCAGAAAGACACAATCCAAGATTGGCTGTCGAGAAAGGGAATCGAAGGCTCAGAAAAGAAATCGAACAATTGGCCCCCCGAGTACGGGCGTCCGGAGCAGTCAGAAGGGAAGAAGAAATGAAGAGACCGTCCAGCAAAGAGTTATCCAAACATGGATGCGTCTTGGTGCGCGTTGCGCCAAATACCAAACTACTTTTTCCTAAAAGAAGCATACGGCTGCAATGAAGACGACCACGAGGCTGGCCGCGGCCGCGTTGCCCTGTTGACGAACAGCCTTGCCCTCCTCGTCAGAGGGGCTGCCCGGATCCGATGTGGTGATGGCGTCGGGCTCGAGCTCGGAGGCTGTGGAAGCGGCGTCCGACGAAGTATGCGTCGTTGAGGCCGTATTGTTCTCGTGAAAGATACCTGGGCTCGGGGTAAAGATTGATGCGTGAGGAGTGTAGATGGACGAAGATTCTTCCGAGGATGTCTCGGTACTGGTGGGTTCGCTAGTTGAGTACTCCGAAGTGGATTCTGTTGTCCGGGAAGATGTCGATACGATGGATGTTGAGGTTGACGTGGTTGAGGGTGCCTGGCTGGTAGTTGGTTCAGCGGTTGTCGTCGGCTCGGCCGTGGTAGGCTCGATGGTTGTTGGCTCAGGCTCAATTTCCTCCTCCTCTTCTTCCTCCTCTTCCTCGTCGTCGTCTCCGCCCGAGCCGGAGCCCGAGCCTAGATCGAAAGCGACGATCTGGGCCTTTTTGCCAGCGGACAGCGTCACCACGCAGAACTGGGCATTGCCTGCTCCAGTTCCAGCTTGGTTGCTTTGAACCTCACCGCCACCGCCGGAAGGGTCGATTTTACAGGGCAGACCGGTGCAACCTCCGTCAGGGCACTTGATCTCGAGGCCATAGCTGGGAAGGGTGCCGCTGAGCTGTGATGCCTCCCACACTGGGTTCCAGCTCACGGTCAAAAAGGTGCTTCCGTCGGCATTGGTGTTCGCGCCGGCAACGTAAGGGCTCCAATTGCCAATTGCCGTTCCTTCTTCACCCCAAATGCATCCTTCTGTACCCACACCTGGAGGATTAACGTAGAAGCTGAAACAAAATGTTAGCGATTGCCTTTGACGATCTGGACAGAGAGGTTTGTTTCTTACTGGGCGGCAGTCTTGCCCCAGTAGCTAGTATCTGGGACGGCAATTGTTGACACCGAATCGACGAGGGTAGGGATCAGCATAGCTTCGTTTCCGGGCAGAACTGTCTGACACCACGACATCTTCTTTCCGCATCTGTTAACCGCCTCTACCGTTCCGGTGCCGTCAACACAGTAAGGCCTGCTTGGAAACGGCTTCTTGACTTGGCCGTCCTCGTCGCAATACAGGCCACCGTTCTACATGAGGGTCAGGAACCTTGTCTGCCTTTGCTTATCCTGGCGTACGTACCATAGATGAGGGATATTCATATTTGGAGTCGGGGTCCCATTGGGCCATGACCATTCCAGACCTGCAAGCTATGGGACAGTAGTTCCCAGGCAAGCACTCCTGGTCCGGGCTCATAGCCCAGCCAGCATTCTTCTCGCCGGGAGTAATTGCCACCAGATCGCCGTCGTCTGTCGGGAACTGGCACTGGTTGCTGCGCTTGACGGGAATCGAAGGCTGCGGTTCGACATGACGGTGGACGTGTTTCCGTTCGTGAAAATGATGAAGCCGATGCGCCGAGTTGGCCGAGGCAACGGGTGTGGACGCCAGCAGCAGAAGGGCAGGCCCCAAGGCCGCTGACATGGTTGCGAATCTCATGTCGTCTGTGACGTTCGTGATCGCTAAGGATGGTTTATCGAAGCTTTGCCCAGTATGCCAAGGACCGGGGAGTGAGTGACGGGAGAAAAAGAGCGACGGATTCCTTCAACAGCACCGCCGTCGAGGATTCTAGATTGGCCGATATTGGAATAAAGTTCTCAACGAAGATCTGAGTTTCTTGGTCCCTTGAGAACTTTGGTAACGAGTGACAGGCCCACACGGGGGCTACGAGGATCGATTTCGCGCTCAAGGAGCTTGCGAGTGTAATGAGTGACTGGAGAATGGAAAGAAAGAACGAAAGGGAGAGAAACCGTGCGAAGACACGAGATGGGAATCACGAACGCGCGCCGAAAAGGCGGAAAAGGAGTGTGGTGGTGACTTTGGCAGGACGACGGCCAACGGGAGAGAGGGGGGGGGGGCCGAGGAAATGAGGCCTCAGTCAAGCAATTGACGTGACGACTGGGATCGTGTCAAGAGCCTAGCCCAGGCACAGCAGCGGGCCAATGGCCGTGTCTCGTGGGCATTTAGCCTCCCACTCCTGGTCGTGCCCCTGGCTAAACGAAATGACGGCCCCATTTCCAGAGCGAAACAGCTGAAATAGGCACTGTGGAGAGGCTTGCCTTGGTTGTGGTTGGTCCGTTTGTTCAGTGGACGGTGCTGTCTGCCGAGGAATGCATATCGCCGTGACAATGTGCCAACGTGCTGCATAGGCTGCATAGCAGTGCAGTCGATGCCCCGTTCCCCCAGAGCCGATGCTCGTCACCTGTCTCATCGTCTCCAGCCGCGCATAAAAAGATGGATCTTGCCGTCATGCCCCGTCAAAGCAGGGGCATCGATCGCCCTGCATGGTCCCGGGGCTGACATCTCGCTATTATTACACTGCATCCGAGGTTTTGATTCACTCTCGTGCAACCGATACATGATGAACAGTATTATTACACAGGTAGCCCGTTGTTTTGGTCGGTAGGTATCCCGACGTCGAAGGCGCCCTCAAAGATTCTTTTCCCTGTTGCCAATCACCCGGGCAAAAGAGTCAAACGACATCGTCATCGAATGACGTCCGGCAGTCTTGCTTCGGAGGTGCTCGTCGTAGTCCAGCATCTCCTTGTAGGATACCCTGGCAACAATCTCCACCGTGCGATCT
The DNA here is from genome assembly GCA_001021365.1 of Stachybotrys chartarum. NCBI lineage: Eukaryota > Fungi > Ascomycota > Sordariomycetes > Hypocreales > Stachybotryaceae > Stachybotrys > Stachybotrys chartarum. The sequence continues at coordinate 533,514 of LDEE01000003.1, read as the reverse complement.
GTCAACTTCTTGCCCCTCAACGAGGTGACAGAGTCGTATGGATCCGGAGGCGCATATATCTTGGACGTGTCTACGATGCCGCCGCTGGCAGACTCCGCCGACCGGTCGCTGACTTCCAGAACCTGACCACCAGCTCCTGCTACAATGTCGTGCTGCACGGTGCTCGCCACCCTCTCGGGACACGTGATGTGCGTCAGCATCACGGGCTCGAGTATACCGACCTGGTTTGCGTCCAAAGCATTGCGCAGAGCTGCTTGCACCGCTGTACGAGCCGCTGTGCTGTAATGGCCACCCGTCGGGGTCTCAGGTGCGTTCTCAGTCGTGTCCAGCGTGATCGCGACGCGACAGCCATGAACGGGTGCCGTCCGCCGAGGGCCACGTGCCAAACCTGCGATAGCTCCATTGAGTAGCTGCAGCTGTGCTTCTTCCGTATCCACGGTCGAGATTTTGGAGTCGTCAGACACAGGGATATCGATTTCATATCTGTTACCGTCCCTCTCAACGGTCCATGCAGAAGGGCTTGGCTCATCGCTATCCTCCAGTGGCCCGATGGTAGCGGTACAAGCCACCTTTCCGCTCTTCCCAGCAACCGGCCGATCGAAGATGGTATGATATGAGTGAGCCGACATGATGCACTCTTTGTAGTCGACCTCGACGGGGCCGAAATCGGCGTCAATCTTGTGCCTCTGCCTCATTTGATGAAGGGATACTTCCAAGTGGAGCTTGCCCATTCCCTGTATCGTGAACTGATCTGTTTTGGCGTTTCTGTTCCATCGCAGGCTCGGGTCTTCTCTGGATGCGTTTTCCAGGGCGAGCTGGAGCTCTTGGGCGGCGACGTTTCCGAATGGCTCGACCTGAAGAAAGGCGACGGGCGGCGGGATCTCAGGCGGCCTAACCTGAACCTGGCGGAACTGCTCAATGACAGGTTTTCCGTTGGTCGTGGTAAGGAGCGTATCGCCCGTTCGTGACTTTTTCAATCCTTTCAGCGCGCCGATCTGGCCCACAGCCAGATCCGTAATCCCATGAGTTTTGGATGCCGAGATCTGCAGTATCCCCATCGGCCGCTCCTGGACGAGCATATTTGTGTTGAAGGAGGACGCATTTCGCGACATGGTTCCGTGATACACCCGCACGTAGCTGATGACGCCCTCTGTAGGATGGTTCAGAACCTTGAAGACCGAAGCAACAGAGGCGATGTTGTGGCGCTCGCCCTTCTTTCCCTTCTGGGACAGGAACTCGTTCAGCCGAAGTTTGTTGGAGCCTACACGCACCTCCACATCCGGTCTCTCTGCAGGATTTGGAAGGTAATCTGTAATGGCGTCCATCAGTGGCTCGACTCCAATGTGACGGAAGCTTGAGCCGGCAAAGACCGGTATGATGGAGCCTTGCCCATCCTGAATCGCCCGTCTTATGGCCTGTTTGAGTAAACGGCTCGATATGTCTGGGTTCTCCGCCAGGAACTCATCCATGACGGCGTCGTCAAAGTCGGCCAATCCCTCGATCAGTCGATTTCTAGCAACCTCGATCTCGGTGATTAGGTCCTTGTTCGAACTTGCAAGTTTCCGCTGCAGCTCATCACCTTCGTAGCGTGTCTTCTCTCTCTCGGACTGCCATCGGTACCCTACCCGGTCGATGATGTCAATGACGCCAACAAAGTCGTCCTTCTCCCACCAAGGGATTTGACACACAAGTGGCCATCCCTTGAGCCTGGCGCCGATTTCGAGCACGGCTTTCCTGAAGGAAGCACCCTCGCGATCCAGTTTGTTGCAGTAAGCGATGCGAGGGATGCCGAACTCATGCGCAGACGCCCAAACCCGTTCGGTGTGAGCCTCGACGCCTTTGACGGAGTCGATGATGCAGACGGCACCATCGAGAATCGGCATGCAACGGTCGACTTCGAACCTAAAATCCTGATGGCCTGGCGTGTCAATCAAGTTGACTGTCTTTGGAAGAAGACCCGGCTTGAGATCGCTAGCTCTGGGCCAATTGAATGTGATTGCAGCTGACTGGATAGTGATGCCTCTGGCCCGCTCAAGGTCGAGGAAGTCCGTGACTGTGTTGCCCGAGTCGACATCTAGGACCCGGTCAGTGACTGAAGCAAGCCCTTCACATGGCCGAGATGACTTGCCTCCGACCCGCTGTGTTACACCGCTGTAAAAGAGCATCCGCTCAGTAGTGGTTGTTTTGCCCTGATACACACGTCAGTCTCCTGGGTAAGTCACCATGGACTGCAGAAATGAATACCGCATCAACATGAGCAATGATGCCAATGTTGCGGATGTTCTCGACTTGAGACTCCGGGGCAGAATGCCGGGCGACGCTGTGAGCCCCCCGAGACGCTGCAAACCTGCTGCAGAAACGGCCACCACTCGCCAGGCCCACGAGAGAGAAGTTTCTCAGGGGCACATGTCGAATGACAGCAACCATGATAGTCATGGGAAACGAAGGCTGTCAAATCATCACTCAAACGGAACTGCCAAGCAGAATATGGGATGTCATTAGAAGCGCGTAAAAGCAATCACGAAAAGCTCGATAGTCCTTTGGAGAAACACGTCCTACAGCTTTCGAGGTTCCCACCTATTGGTAAGGCGGTACGTAGCATCCCAGTGCGGTCAGAGCCTTGTCAGGAAAGCAAACCGTTTGATTTGCTGGACTGACAGTGAGTCAGCAAACTGCGCCTTGCGCATGGCGCACCATTCGCTAGCCCAACTGGGAATAGACAGAATCCTGGAGGTACGTAATGCTGCATGCAGACCCGTCGCCAACCTCCAAGCAAGCTGTCCAAACTCCTTCGTGTATCACCTTTTATCTCGTTGCCTACCACCCATTCCTCTCCTCCTCCATCCTAGGCATCGACATACAGCGCGCCAATCAGCTCAGCTCACGAGAATTGGCCTGAGCATCAAAAAGCAGACGCGGCGCCAACAGAGCTTCTCTGCCTTTTGCACCAGTCCTTCCCAACAAGCTTTGTCTCAGCTTCACGAACCACCGTCAACCATGGAATTGTCTGACATCTTGTCAGTAATCCCTCTTGGAGATCCTGTACCCTCCATTTGGTCGCTAACCGTACGATAATCATGCAGTCGAATTGTCAACCTGGTCGTTGCGGCCGTGACGGTTCTTGGAGGAATTGCGCACTTCTTCTCCCCCGGCCTGTACGTTGCGCCTGCTCGCTGATGTCGCAATCGAGACCGTACATGTACTGTAGAGCTGATATCCATCGCCCGACAGACAATCTATTGTGATAGGAATCTACTTGATCCTCTTCGGTCTCGCCATTGCGCTTCTTGGTATGCCCCTAAAGCTTCGCCTCGCAACGCACCACCTAACTTGGCGCAGAATTCCAGATTCCACCCCAGATCCCGCGATACGCATCCTTCCTCTTCTCCTTCATCGGACGTGGTATCTGTAAGTGTTTCCACCAGGCAGAGTTGCATCGCAAGTCTCACAATTTGTAGTCTACATCTTCATTGGCACCCTTGTCCTCGGTACCTGGATTGTCAGCTACATTGCCGGCGCCGCTGTTGGCATCATCGGCGTTGGCTACGTTGCCCTCGAGTTTGTGCCTTCGATCGAGCCCCCAAGCAACATGCGCGAAGCCGACGCTGGATGGGGCGCCGAGCAAGTCTAAACGAATGGAATATCTTCGAAGCTGCCCGGTGGGTGCCAAACACACATATTACAGCAGTTGATCCAAATATGGACGCGGGTAACGCGTGGGAGCTCTATGACGTCGTGGGAACAGACTAAGCCATGGCCATTGACATGGTTCTAACGCAGCTACTAGGCTTGAGTGTGGCTAGATGAGGGCGCGGGCGAGAACGCTACGTGGAGGATACGAAGCTGTGGGATCCGCTTCATAGCTGTTTACTAGTGCGGCGTGACTAGTTTTGTAGAGTAGGCAGTAAAAATCAGTCAGTTTGGAAATTGAGAACATTAGTTTACTCGAGCTTGTCTTGAGGCACCATTTTTTCCCGAAGACCCCTAGTGCACATCAGAACTTGCGTATTGCAAACATCATTAGAGATTCACGTAGGGACAAATACATGTTTTCAAAATGTGATTTATGAAACACGATCATGTCAATGAAGGAACTTTTGGTATAATTGATGATAGTAATCCTAACATATCATTCGTATATTCCCCCATTCCATATACCCATCCCATTTGTAGCAAAAATCAAATTCGTCGTCAGTTCATTCCAGATTCCTCTCGACTAGAAGGGCTCCTCGCTTATTTCTTCCAGTTACCGGCGTTCTCAACACCCTTGCCCACATCATTGGCTCCGTTCTGGACGCCAGTGCCGATGGAACCCAGGCCGTCGCCGAGGGGGCGACCGGCGTTACCGGTGACGCCGGTGACAGTGTCGCCGAGGCCACGGCCGGCTGCGCCGGTGACATCGCCGACGGTCTTGGTGACGCCGCCGAGGGTGTTGCCGAGGGTGGAGGTCAAGAAGTTGGCGGCACCGGTGACCTGGTCAGTGGCGTTGTTCTGTCCGTTGCCAGCCATTGTGGTTGTTTGTTTATATTGTGGAGGGTAAGGTGTGGTTGATTGGGTATGATTTGAAGAAGTGAGCTTCTTGAGGGTATCTTTATTTGATGATTTAGATTATGTAGTACACTGCTTCCACATCAGTGGCAGAGGGCTTAATATATTCATCGATATGACCAGGCATCTCTCATTCCAAAAGTTGATGGTGTGCAACCTGCAATTTTATGACGTCAGAAAAACCATAATCCTGGTCCAACCCACCAGACCCCCCAAATCAAATTGGTCACTTTGTCTCCAATAAACAAATGCGATCGTGCACCATGACGCGCGCCTGAATGGGATACGTTGATCGTTGTGCGGGAGACGGCCCAGATATCTTGTTTTCCGCCTCGCGTGAGGTAATCGTGGCTGACGACACGACGATCCTCCCTGCCGTGTGCCCCTCCTCGCTGCTTCGCCACAGTATGGCGACACCACATTGCGTAGAACTCATGGGTCGTTCATCCCAGCTGGTAACGCATTTGATGCCACGTAAGATCGTTAGTAGATGAACCAAGATGCGGCGATCTTGGAAAGCTTGACATCGTTATTGGAGGATGTGGCGCGTAAATGTCTCAACCAATGTTGAACTCGTCCGCTGCCGCGCTCATGAGCATCATGCTCTTTTCCTTGATCACGTCTCTCGCTGGCTTGGCCTCGCCCGTTCGGGAAGTAGGGTTGGCAACCTTGGTTTTGTGTATCTTCTTAGTCTTTCGCTCGATGCCAGAACCGATGCCACCCGGCGCCTCCCGCAACCCAAAGCTTTTGGCCACATGGCCCAAGTGGAGTTCCGTAATGTCGAAGTGAACTCGCTCTTCTCGGATATGTGTGGCATAGGCTCGTATATGGGATCGGAACCCGTTACGCCCTAGTTCGAGCAGCTTCTGGTCTATGAGGAGGCGCTGCTCAATGTGGAGTTGTAGGGTTTCTGCTTTATCGTGATACGATTGTCCCCCCGAGAATGCTGCCTGCGTCTCCACTGGTAGTTCTAGCTTGTTCAGCAGTCCCTTCTCCAGAACGGATTCATACGACTTTGGTGAGGGGTTCGCAGACGACTTGAGAAGCTCAATGTATCCTTCCTCAGTTCCTGGTAAGAGAAACAACACAGATGCTCCAGAGCGACCTGCACGTGCAGTTCGACCCACGCGGTGGATATGATCAGCAAAGCTAAAGGCAGGATCGTACTCGATGACCATGTCAACGTCCGGGATATCGAGACCACGTGACGACACGTCCGTCGTACATAATAAAGATGGCAGTTTTGTGGTCGCAAAAGATCGAAGGGTTGCCGTCCGCACGGGTTGAGATAAGGAGCCATGCATGCGATGAATCATCACCTCGGGGCTGGCGGGTGAGCTGATGTATGCCGCTGTCGAAACAGTCTTTTCTATTAGCTCCGAGGCCTTTGAGGGTGAGATTGATTCCTCCGTTTTCTTGGTCTGCCGAAGTAGTTCGTAATGGAAATCGACAGTATCGGCACAGGACATGAAGACGATAGCCTTCATCGTATGGCCTCGTCGAGAGAAGATTGACCTCAGGAATGCTATCAACGTGACCAGGCGAAGCTTTGATGGGACGACAACGTAAGACTGATGGAGTTGAGCGGGTGCTTTGTGTACCGCCTGCTCCTGCGGCTCTTCATCAGTCTTCTCCGCAGCGAGGAAAGTTGCATCCGCTAGACTCATTTCCCCTAGTTTCTGGACGTTCATCTTCATTGTTGCCGAGCACAATATTGTCACTCGCCGCTCCGGCAATTGACCGAGAGGCGTTCCGTCGGGTGTAGTCTGGGTAACAGAAACTTGGCGTAGGGCATCCACGGCCTTCTTCAAATCCTCCTCGAAGCCTAGGTCCATCAAGCGATCACCTTCGTCCAGAATAAGCCATCGAACAGTGCCCAGGTTGAGGGCCTTGGTATTGTCAATGTGATCAGCTAGTCGACCAGGTGTGGCTACCAGGAAGTTGACGCCCTTTCGTATGCGCGCCTTCTCGGCTTTCTTTGACTCTCCTCCCGTTATGGCAGTTGAAACAAGCCAGGGGAATGGCTTGATCAGTTGTTCGAGCACGGTGTGTGTCTGCTTCGCAAGCTCTCTTGTCGGCGCAACAACAATGGCGAAGAGACCTGAATCCCGGTGGATTTGTTTGCCGCTGGCTTGGTTGCTCAAGAGAAGAACACGATGGAGTATGGGCAAAAGATAGGAGAATGTCTTTCCAGAGCCAGTCTCGGCCTGGACGAAAGCATCTGCACTGCTGGCTAGCATATGAGGTATGACCTTTTTCTGAATCGCTGTTGGACGCTCTAGATTCATTTTGCCCAGTTCCTCAACAAGACGGGAAGATATCGTCAGCTCGCCAAAATTGGCAACATCGGTGAGAGGTGCATTGGTAGGTTCCGGAGCTGTCCATTCCTTGTCTTCCCCTGGGGCACTCGTCTGCGCTGGATTGAAGGAGAACAACCGAGAAACAACTTGCTTCCCTTGCGCTGCTCTGCTTGAACCTTGCTTGGGTCTTTGTGATGTCTCGGCAATGGCCTCATCGTTCGTCGGTCGGCGGGGTTGTGAAGTGGCATGCCTACTCTCCGTTACAGCATCTGATAAGCGGTGTCGTGACACACCAGTTTCAGCAAGTTTCCGTCTTTTTGACGAATGTAGGTCACCCTCCACGTCGGCGCTTGAAGATTCTGGACGCGCAGCGGGGGAGGATGGATGCTTGGCCGCTCTCTGCGCACTTTTCCTATCGCGCCAACGACCACCTGTGAATTTCACTTGACGTTTGACCGGTTCAGTACTGAAGTCAAAATTCAACAACATGCCATCGTCGGCCATTGCGATATCTTGTCCACACGGATTGTGGAATGTTTACGGCGGAACAGGATATACTTTGGGATGCAAGACTATTGCACGAATAGTAATGTATGGTCGTGGTTTTTTTTTTTTGCCCAACTTTTTTTTCTGGAGGGCCATCTTATCTAATCGCGATAAGATGGTTGATAGTACGGCGGGGCACTCTCCAGTAACATCATGCTTTTCCTGCATTTGCCTTACGTTGACGTACATTTTGATCTTCAAGAAGCGCATCATGGATGAACATTGAAACGGGATTTGCAGTACGTCAGAATCACTTAGATGCTAGTCGACAGATGTCTGCACGACCCCTTGGACCCGCGACACACTTCTTCGAGATGGCCTGCCCTAATGAACACATCTTCGAAACAACAACATCGCGTTCGTGGGGTCCTCTTAGTTCGACAATTACTAACGTCCGGTGACGAAACTCATTTCCAAATATGCAATCTACCATTGTTGCGGGCCTGCTACCGTGTCTTTACCGTGATCGCTGCAAATAGTAGACATTCCGCTTGATCCGGATACTTTTGAACGCGGAGCCGGAACCCTGCCAAAGGTTGACAGCAGCACCGAACCCGCTCGGGGTTAGTAGACGCCGCTTTCGAGGTATTGCAAGTCTCTGCTACCTGGAAGTTGAGGCGGAAAATTTTCGTGGCACTAGCCATGTGACAGTCATGGAGTGGGAAGCCTCACGGCCAGGCTGCCCGGGTTAGGGCTCGTTGCTGACATTTCTCCACTGGTACTGCAACCTCCTGAGCTGGAGGGTGATCCGTAGACCTGCATCGATCGACATCACGGAGCAGTTGTACTGGCATCAATCTTGTTCTGCTGGAACTAGTCTGGCTGTCTCCAGGTACACATTGACCCAGTCGAACAGCAGGAATTCCACAGGTAACCAATACTTGCTGATCATGAAGCCTCAACTCTGATCTGCCCGCAAAGGGCAACCGTGTTTTAATGCGAAGGACCCTTAATGTCTGAGAAAATTTTTCAAGGGGCTCTTGTGCTGAGCCACGAGGGGCGGGGGGGCCGCAACGGCTGACAGGTTAGATCCAATCAATTTGGCTTCCATACACTTCTTCTCGCTTCATTACGGACACATTCGTGATTGCTCTCATTAGCCTGAGATTATGGAACGGCCGGAAGCATGGGTATCATGGGAGCGGATGTATCGCGGTAATAGACCATGGAGGCTTGGATTGCACGCAATGCGGGCGTGGTCCCATGTCCCGACACGATGGAGCGCTGGGAGCGTCCCGGGTTCTCCCATGGCCCCCCACCACCCTGCCCGTTGTCGAGCTAGGATGTGTGTGCCAGGACTCAAGCTCCAGCGGGTTGGGTGGGTTGGACTTGGCTGCGCTCCCTTATCAAACACCAAGGCTTCCACGCTAGCCCCCGGTTGATCTTCCGCGGTGCTTCCATTCCATTCGTCCGTACTAGCCCGGGTAAGGTAGCCGGGTGCTCACGCGTCCACGAGGCATTATTTGTGGAGTCTCATATCGCAGAGTTGTGATGCGCTTTTGCAGTGGAAAATCGATGAGGGCATGTGACAGTTTCGCAGTTTGACCAAGCAGCATATTTGAGTAGTTGATTGCAGCAACTGTTCCGGGCAGTATTCGTGATGCGATCTTCGAGTAAATTGGATTGCAGACTTGTCCTGCTGAATCCTTCCAGCGAATGAGCACAAACTTGCTTCTTCTGTGCAATGCTGACGCTAAGCACTTGCGATGCGGATACTGCCCCGGCGGAGTCCAAGTCAACCATGTCATCGATTCAGGACGCAGTTCCGCGCATAATGGTTTCGTTTCTTGGCCAGGTGTTTGGACCCGGGTCAAGCAGGAGCAGCATCAATGATGCTGTTGGAAATAACGGATAGCGTAGCGGGCCTCATCGTTAATGCATCGATGCGCTCCGTTGGACAACCTGTGCCCGTCTATGTAAGGTAGTATGTACGGTACCTGCCTATTCGTACCTATAATGAGATGCATCGTGCGTGCGTACAATGCGAGCCATGTACCTACAGTATAGCATGGGCTAGTCGGGCTGGGCTGGGCTGGGGGACGCCTGTCAGGGGCGAGCCTGGCCTGAGTCATTCCATGAAAAGAGGCATCAAGCTCCCTAGCGTCCTGAGGTGTCTCGAGCACACCCGAACCCCCCCTTCTGCTCCCCCTGGGTGTGATCTGTCGCGTACCTACGTAAGGAGGTACCCGGTACAATATCCATGACCCTAAGGCTCCCGTAGCTGCTCAACTCCGCCCCGCCCCCGAAACAGGTGGTAGCCCCGTTCAGCCCAGCTGTCCTGTGTCCTGAATCCTGACCCACTGAAGCAGCCGGATGGCAAAAAGGCCACGGACCCCCTCCAAATGTTTCCCGGAGCTTCCAAAGGCCAAGCGATCGTCAGCATTTTACCACCAATTCTTTCCCCATCACGGTCAACATCTTGTCTTGCTCGTTATCTTCCGTTCTTCATTCCCTCTTTCCTTTATCAAGTCACTTAAGCCTTCTGGATCGCGCGCTCACTTGACGGCTCCAGCGCTGTCAAATGAACCTGCAATTGACTGTCTTTTGGTTCAACGTAAGTCTTTCGCCCTGAGCCTGTCCAGTTGCGCCGCATGCGCGTGCTAGGATTGCGTTTTCTAACGTCTGCCTACAGCTTCCCTCACCCCCAGGCGCCATCTAAATGCCTATTCACTCCAACCTCTACGCAAATCTCTTCCGTCAAGGAACAGCTTTAGCTAAATCCATCACAACCCACGGCTACGCGCAGTCTGTCGTAGCGGCCACCCAGCCCCATGCCGTTCTAAACAATCAGAATCGCCCGGTATTCGGCCGGCTCAACACAAACCGATTTGCTCGCTTTCCTAACCTTCAGCTTCACTCGTCATTCCACACCGAGCGGACTGCTGCCAGTCATGCGAATGACCTTCGAACAAGCCATGGCCACGGCGGCCTAGACGCTTACTTCGAAGCTCTGCAAAAGCAGGAGACGACGGGCGAAGTCGAGAAGGAGGAGTGGTCACAGTACCAATTTCCACAGCGTATAGAGTGGAAACCTAGTGCCTCTTCGGTCCTAGTTAGCGAAGATGCCGTGGCCGCAGCTGAAGATGCGGCCAAGGATGCTGCGCAGCCGGCTGTTGCCGAACCTGAACGATCTTTCACCCCGGAGGAGGAGATTGTTCTTGCACACATCGACGCTGCTCTGAACAGGGAGATCGAGGCCCGGGAGCAGCAGGAAGCTATTTCGAAAGCTGTCTCAGAGGGCTCATCGGTTTCCCCTCACCGCCCTGGATCTCTTGCACCTTCTGTCGACCGCTTCGCATCTCCAGTGCTCGGTTCTCGCACGCCTACCCCCCCTGTCGACCCTCAGTCCGAGTCCTACGCCAAGCATCTATTCAAACTCTCTGATGCAGGTCGCTACGCCGAGATTCCCACCGTTTTTGAGGCTATGTTGGCAACAGGCGTCAAGCCCATTGCCACAGCCTATAACGCTCTGTTGATGTCGGCAATTCACCTTCCCACGCAGAAGATCGAGATTGTTCCCAAAGCTTTGGACGTCTATGCTGATATGCTCCGGAGGAAAGTCTCACCCAATGGCGAGACGTACGACATTCTTGTAAAGCTCCTGGCCTCAAGGTCTTTGGAGGTGGCGGGAATGAAGTCAGCTCTTGGCGACAAGCTCGTGCGGTTCGGTGGTATGGATGAGCCTGGCAAATTCATGTTCGCCTCGCACGAATTGGAGCACGCTATTCTGGGCGAGGATGATCGACTGGACCTTGCCATCAAGATGTTTGACACATCACTTGACGCTCAAGTTGCTGATTACTCCTCCGAGGCCTATCATCAACTCATTACCGCCTGCGCTGGGGCTGGCCGTGTCTCAGATATGTTGCGACTCTTCGATCATATGGAGTCGACCAAAACCGTTCCCTTTTCCACGGTTTTCCCTACTATGATCACGGCTTTTGCTGACTCGGGGGATCTTGTGAGTGCAGTTGAGTGTTACAACGAATATCGCAATCTTGCCATTGCCAACGATGAAGGCAAAGCAACCTTGGCCGACAGGCGTGATGCGCAAGTTTATGCTTCGGTGATCAATGCATACGTTATTTCCGACAAGATCGAGGGTGCCATGAAGTTTTTCACGAAAATAGTGGCCGAATATGGTGTGCAGGCTGCCGCCATCAAGGACACCCTCATCGCCGATGGCTTTGTGAAAGGATTTGTGTCGCGCGGTATCCACCAGGAAGCCTGTCACTGGGCACAGTCGATGTCCGTGGATTCTCGTCCGGCCACCCTCGGCCGCATTGCTATAATGGCAGCGGATCGTGATGACGTCCAGACGGCTGTCGAGGCATACGAAGGTCTCTCGCCGAACTCGGAAGGGTTTGCTACCGCCTCTATTGCCTTGCTGGCCATGAGCGTACGCGATGGAAACGTTGCTGCGGCTACGAAATATTGGCATGTGCTCCGGGATTGCGAGGTGCCTAGTGGTGTTTCGCTCATTGAACCTACTGCAATGTTCGCCGTGGCCTTGATTGGCTCAGGTCAAGTTTCCGAGGGTCTATCGCAGGCCGAGATGATGTTCCAGAGAATCATCGCTGCTTCGCCGAAAGACCAGACCCAGATTGCCGAAGAGGTGGATGAGGCGGTCGATTTCATTGCGCAATACATGAAGTCGAGGAACATTGCAGACCCTCGTGAACTAACATCACCCGTCTCGAGTCTTCCTACGCCATCGTTCGCCAGCTCACCGTTTGTATCGGGTTCCTCCGTTACGAGTTTCGAGGATACCTTTGATCCGTACGTGCAGAGCACGGATTTCAAGGGGTCATCTTTGATCGCCGATGATCTGGAAGGCGCTCATGGTCGACGAGGATCCCGTCTTGGGGACGCGCTGAACAGGTTTCGCAACATGCGCCGAGCCGGCAGACATCCGCGGTACATCACATACGCCAAGCTGATCTCTGCCGCCGCACGTGAAGGCAAGATGGAGCTGTGCCATGACATCTTGGCCATGGCGAGGAGCGATGTGCCACTCATGCCACAGTATGCCGTCGTGCGATATGGCTGGTCTTCCATTCTTGATGCTATGGTCGGCGCGTGCTTGACCATGGGAAACCGTGGTCGAGCCGAGCAGTACCACCAGGAATTGTTGGAGATGGGATCAGCACCATCGGCAAACACTTTTGGTCTATACATTACGACCTTGAAGGATTCAACAAAGACGTTTGACGAGGCTTCGGAAGCAGTGCGTATCTTCCACCGGGCCAAAGCTGAAGGTGTCGAACCTAGCTCGTTTCTGTATAATGCTCTCATCGGCAAGCTTGGCAAGGCCCGACGCATTGACGACTGTCTCTTCTACTTCAGTGATATGAGGGCTCTGGGCATCAAACCTACGTCGGTCACGTATGGCACAATCGTCAACGCGCTGTGCAGAGTTAGCGACGAGAAATTCGCCGAGCAGCTCTTTGATGAAATGGAGTCGATGCCGAACTACAAGGCACGTCCCGCTCCATACAACAGCATGATGCAATTCTTCCTCACTACGAAACGCGACAAGTCGAAGGTGCTTACCTACTACGAGCGCATGAAGGCCAAGGGCATCAGCCCAACTGCTCATACCTACAAGCTCCTAGTTGACACCTACGCCACCTTGGAGCCACTCGACATGGTCGCTGCGGAACAGGTCTTGGAGCAGATTAGGGCCACCGGCCAGCAGCCTGACAATGTTCACTACGCTTCTCTTATTCACGCCAAAGGATGTGTATTGCACGACATGAAGGGTGCTCGCAGCCTCTTTGACTCTCGAATTGACGACAGCACTGCTCCCATGACCTCTAGCTTGTTCCAGGCGCTGTTCGAGGCCATGGTGGCAAATCATCAAGTCAAGGACACGGAACCCGTCCTTGATCGCATGCTGCGGTCTGGAGTTGAGCTTACGCCCTACATTGCCAACACACTGATTCACGGATGGGCTGCCGAGAAGAACATTGACAAGGCTCAAGCTATATACGATGCGGTTGGCCGTGACAAGCGCGAACCAAGCACGTATGAAGCCATGACCCGAGCATTCCTGGCGGTGGAACAACGCACCGAGGCCAAGGCCGTGGTAGGCGAGATGCTCACACGTGGTTACCCCAGTGCAGTTGTCAATAAGGTGCTGGAGTTGCTCGGCGGTGGACAGGAAGCCCCGTCTCTGTGACGGTTACCGAACGCTCGAGATTCCTTCCGAGGACAGGACTCTTTTCATTTCTTTTTGTCGTTGATTTTGGATTCTTTTGATACCCCTGTTTAAAGAGTTGAGAGGGTTTCGGCGGGGGTGTCAGAAGAAAAGCAGAGGCGTTTGAAATTGGTCCGCATGAATATGCATACGGCATGGTAATTTGACATGCCTTTTCTGGCGTTATGGAATGTGGGACACTGGGTGTGAAGAGGTTGATTTTCGATGGGCCGGACCTTGTTATGATATCCCGCAATGGCTTTGCTGTACACAGATGTTGGTGAATCTCCACTCAAAAAGGCGGCGAGGAAGAAGCAGATATAGGGTTAACATGGACATGGTACAGGTCTGGGAACAAATGGGATCCAAGCGATCTTGTTTGTAGTGAGATAGATTCGGCTGCTTGTAATATACAACTTTCGTGCATATGAATAACACAAGTCAATATCACTATGAAGAAACAGGAACCGTTGCTTTGGATGGCTGCACAGCAGCACGGCATGCTTGATGAGCAGGGGACTTCGGACACTTTCTTATCATGGATAGAGCCCTACGGATCTAGCTCGCGGTTTACTCGTTGCCCGCGGGTCATAAAGCTGCGGTAGCCTCTCTCCTCCCTTACCTAAGCTTGGTAGGCAATATCTATTTTTACCGTGTCTCAAACCGACGTCCAATGACGAATGAAGAATGAGGGATGAGGGATGAGGGATGAGGGATGAAGGACGGGAGGGTCTCCGCATTACTCGGACACATGCTCGTCTTACCGTCTTACGTGCATGTCGTGTAGTTTGAAGCCACCCATTGCAGAATTAGTAACCATCCATATAGTCCATGTATGCATTCGGGTACGACGTGGGCAAAGGAGGGGTCGATTGACGCGAAAAGGTGTCTCGTCCAAGGGACCTGAGACGGTGAAACCATGCCGAAGGAAGGTAGCCGGGTGTTCGATATATATAATAGGACGCTTGGATTGACCTGTAATGACTGTGCGCCGCGTCGCCGCTCCCTTACGGACCATTTCGGCTTATTTCCTGCCGTCCGTCCATACTCTCATCCTTCGCTGGACGACGAGCTGAGACGGGTCGATGGCTTTATAACATTCTTTCAGCAGGGGACTTGGGGCTCACATCCTCTACCGCTCTGTTCTGCTGTGTGATTTTCTTGATAAGATATCGGCAGCGCGAAGAATTGGAAGGCAACCACGACAGCCCGTTCCTGCTGCCACCACCTGCCTACCTTACCTTACTTACACCCCGCGATTACCCCACCATAGCTTGGTCAACTTCTTCTCTTCTCAACCTTAGCTACACCACGCTCACACTCACTCGCACTCTCACATTCACATCTTTTTTTTTAACCGACCTCATCCTCCCTCTGACCATGTCGTCGGGGAAAACTACCGTCGCCGCTTCGGCACCTGGCAAGGTCCTCCTGGCGGGAGGCTACCTGGTCCTGGACCGAGGGTATACCGGCGCCGTGTTTGGCCTCAGCGCTCGAATCAACGTCATCACCTCGGAGATCCAGACGGGACCCGGCGTTGACTTGAACGAGATTATCGTCGAAAGCCCTCAGTTCATCGACGCCCAGTGGCGATATGGCTACCGCTTGGCCCCCGAGGGCGGAGGTATCAAGGTGACCCAGTTGCAAGTGTAAGTCCTCTTGGCGTGGAATGGGCGGTTAGGCGGTAGAGGAGAGCTTGGTCAACCATTACGGCGACCCCGGCGCGATGGCGTGTAGTTGGAAAGGCCCCAAGCTCCGATGATGGCACCCCTGCTTATGATTGATGTGCACAGGGGATCCAAGATCAGCCGGAACCCATTCGTCGAAACAACCCTCAGCTACACGCTGAGCTACATTGACCGCACCGCCTCGTCTCAGTCTGGCCACAGCCTGACGTCTGCTCGTCTGGTCATTCTCGCAGACAACGATTACTACTCGCGACCGGACTCGCTCACCCAGTCGGGCCGCTTCGCCAACTTCAACCAGCCCCTGAGCAGCGCCAACAAGACAGGACTGGGTTCCTCGGCTGCGCTCGTCACTTCCTTGACGGCTTCTCTGCTAAGCCACTACTTGCCTTCCGAGCTCTTTGATCTAACGTCCGAAAAGGGCAAGAAGACGCTGCACAATCTTGCGCAGGCCGCCCACTGTGCAGCCCAGGGCAAGGTTGGCTCAGGCTTCGATGTTGCCGCCGCTGTTTTCGGATCCAGCCGCTACCGTCGCTTTTCCCCTTCAATCCTGAGCGACGTTGGTGAGCCCGGGACCCCTGGGTTCAGCGACAAGCTCACCAGGGTGGTGGACGAGGATGCCCTGTGGGATGTCGAGGTGAACAAGGAAGCCGTCCGCATGCCCGCCGGTGTCGTGTTGCACATGTGCGACGTTACTTGCGGCAGCGAGAGTGTTGGAATGGCCAAGAAGGTTTTGGCCTGGAAGAGCGCCGATGCCGACCGCTCCAAGAAGCTTTGGGATGAGCTGCAGACCCGCAATGAGACGCTTGCTCAGACCCTGAGCGATGGTAAGCTGGATGAACTGCCTCAGAAGATCAACTCGGTGCGCGAGCTCGTCAGGGAAATGGGCACCCTGAGTGACGTGCCCATCGAGCCTCCCAGCCAAACGGAGCTTCTGGATGCCGTCAGCACTGTCGAGGGTGTCTACGGCGGCGTGGTTCCGGGCGCCGGTGGTTACGACGCGGTGGCAATCCTTCTGCGGGACGACGCCGTGACCAAGCAGCGCGTCGAGGAATTTCTTGCACGCTGGAGCACAGAGACGGATGCCAAGGTGAAGCTCCTCGACGTCAAGGGCGAGATGGAGGGAGCGCGCAAGGAGAGCCTGGATGAGTACTCTGGCTGGCTGTGAATGAAAAATTGACGTGAATTGGCGTGAACTAAGCGCTGCGGACGTCAATTCATAAGCAAATTCTGAACCAAAGTGTTGGATATTATATATTAACTATACGTTTTGGGGTATTTTTTTTATGACAATGAAATGATTAAAACCATAATACTCTCGACCACCATCCCACGAAGATTGCAAGCGATGCTCTCTGATTTGCCTTGACACCGATCCAACGCATATCCTGCTAGAAACCGAAACGCTCTGTTCTTCCAACGTTTCCAAGCTGTCTTTCTTATCTCACAAGACCGTTTGGGCTTGCGCGCAGCGGGCCGTGAGGCCGCGGCAGCATTGGCGATCTGACAAGCATAGACATGGCCGAAGGAGAGCGAGGGAGCGCCTCGGCGACACCAATGCAGCTGGCAGCCGCTTTCTCTCGGAGGATGTTGATTCTACCGGGAGACTCGTGTTACGGACAGATCTGGAGGGTAACCGGGTGGCGCTGATTACTTACTCGTCTTCCGTGATGCCAGGGAACGCCGTGGGCTCTAGGCGTAGGTTGAAAGGGGCAGACTGAGAATACGTGTGTCAGCAAGTGATTTTGATGTGAATGAAGGGCAGTTTTCGCTGAGAGGCCGCTCTTACAATCTGAACGTTGCGCTTCTGCTTGCGTCGACGCAGAATGGTGGACACGCGACCGTACAGCGTCCGGACGTTGCCCTTGATCTCCATGGTTCGTAAATCAGTGTAAACCCTAGATGTCGACTGTTCAGAGAACCGGCTGCGTTTTGCAAGAATGGGGAACAAGCTGGCGTCGAGAGCTTCGCGTGGTCGGTTCCGCAAGGGAAGAGGTTGAGGGTAATTAAGAGAAGTTGGCAGTGATTAACAGGTAGATATCCGAGACGGCCAGCCTAGTCTTGCCAGAGTATCTAGAACAAGCGAGTATGCAACGGTGCACAGAAAAGCGAAAGACAAAGACAAAGACAAAGACAAAGAGAGGAAAGCCTGTTCCAGTCGAGGCGTTGACGAAGGAAACGAGAACAAAATGGGTTGAAGGATCGTAATTGAGAGATGTGCCCCGGCCTTTTCTTATACAAGTCTGCATGGACCCCCTTCTTTGTGAATGATTCGTCCCAGGAAGGCGGTACCACCGGAGCCGATGAAGACATCAGAAGCAGCGGCTGTGACAGCTCATATACACAGTCGTCATCTCTCGTGCATCTCCGACCCACACGGGGGGGGGGCCGGGACGGGAGAGGAGTCTAGGTGTGTTTCCCATACCAGAGATGCGGTACGATGGCTTGGGCGGGGCGGGGAGAAAGCCAAGTGGCTAGCGAACCGGGTTTCAAAGCAATCAGAAACCGTCTAAAGAGAGACTGGAGGAAGAGAAGGGGTGGTGGTGGTGGTGGTGGTGGTGTGTGGACAGAGAGACAGGAATGCGGTTAGGCAAATGGCAATGCTCGGCTCCAGGTCCAGGTCCTCGCCAGACAACTTCAACTCATTCTATTCTCGGTAAAATTTCACAGAGGCGGTAAAGAAGCGAGAGACGTGGTTTTAGATTCCGCCTCGGGTTTTCTGCTTCACTGGCGGGAAATGCCTGGTTTCGAAATGGGGGGGAACCAGCTTGGAGCCGTGCGAGCCCTTACGTTGGGTCGACGCATCGTGTCTCAGGTTTTGAGACGGACGATCCGTGCGACTACAAAAGAGGAAGAAGCGTGTACGGTGGTGATACCTTTTTTATTTTGTTTTTTATTCGCCAGCAGAGCGACCTTTTTGGGCAAAACGTCTGCATCCGGCAATTGGTCACTTGAGCCATCATCGGAAACAAATCAAACGGACCGTGAGCACCTCAAGATGTAGATGAGGCAGTGGCCCTTTCGCCCTGCCGCGCGTAGTGCACGGAGGCCGGAGAGGAAACTGCCGTCATGAATGGACGATGGCTGGAGCACGGCTATCATGTGTTATGTGTCTGACATTTGAAGCGCTTACTTGGGGTAGTCTTTCAGGTGGTAGCTCTTGAGCTTGACGAACTGGTCGAAGCCGAACTTGCTCAGTGAATGCCCCTTTCCAGAGTTCTTCCATCCCGTCCAGGCGAGGTCCTGTGTTCATCAGCACGCTGCCTCCAAAGTAAAATGACAAAGATGAAGGGGGAGGGGGGGGGNGGGGGGGGCACGTACAGGGCTTGGATAGTCGCATCGGTTGACAAAGACGGTGCCGGCCTCGACGTCCTCAGCTAGCTTGTACGCTGTCTCAGTATCCTTGGTCCATATGCTAGCCGTCAGGCCAAATTCGCTGTCATTCATCAGCTTGACCGCCTCGGTGTCACTCTTGACCTTCATGACGGGGATCACAGGTCCAAATGTCTCCTCCGTCATGACCGTCATTGTGTGGTCAACGCCGGTCAGCAACGTGGGTTTCACGAAATTGCCTTTGGGGGGCGGGTTGCTGAAACTTTCGTTCTCCGGAGTCTCATCCTTAGCGCCCTTGTCCAGCGCGTCCTTGATATGTGATTCAATGGTCTCCTTGGATCTCTTTGAGACGACGGGACCGACGTGGGTGGTCTTGTCGAAGGGGTCGCCCAGCTTGTAGCCCTTGAGCACCTTCTGCACGGCTTGGACGAATGCATCGTGGATCTGCTCGTCGACGTAAACCCGCTCCAGTGAGCAACAGCTCTGCCCAGAGTTGAAGACGGCGCCGTCGACAATCTCCTCGGCGGCCCAGTCAATGTCCACGTCCTTCCTGACGTACGCAGGGTCTTTGCCGCCCAGCTCAAGGCCCACGTGCACGATGCGATCGCTGGCAGCCTTCTGCACGGCCAAGCCGCCCGCGACCGAGCCGGTGAAGCATATCAGGGAAATGGCGGGGTTTCGCACGATCGTCTCCATGACGCTGGGCGAACCGCAGTGGAAGTACTGCAAGACACCCTCGGGCAGACCCGCCTCGGTGAAAAGCTTCGACACCTGTTCGGCGATGGTGGGGGTCTGGGGCGAGGGCTTGAGTATGACTGAGTTGCCGGCGAGAATGGCCGGAATGAGAGAGTTGACGAGAATCAGGTAAGGATACTTGAGACACGGTCAGTACTCGAGAGTAGGGCAGGTGGCTGGCTGGCTCGTGGTCGGGTATTGAAGTACTGACATTCCACGCAAACACAATGAGGACCGGGCCAACGGGGACCTTTCGAATGAAGCGCTTGAATCCCTTCTCCGCCTCGCCGTCCGTGTCCGCGAGGGCCTCGTCGCTAACCTTGAGGAGGTACTCGGCACGTTTGATGGCCGTTGTGATCTCCTTGCCCGTGTAGGCGATGGGACGACCCATCTGCACCGTCAGCTCCTCTGCGAGATCGCTCTCGCGGGCAGCGAGACCCTTGAGGAATTTCTTCACGATTCCCTGTCTCTCCTGCAGGCTCGTCTTGCGGAAGCTCTGGAACGCCTTGGTGGCGACCTCTGGCAGGAGCTCCAGGTCGGCCGAGGAGGGGCCATTACGGGTGAGGATGGGCTCGTTGGTATTCGGGGAGATTGTGGTGATGACCTCGACAGACATGATGAAGGCGGCAGGGTAGGTCAGTTGCGAAGGCCTAGGTATGAGAGGGTGAAGGGATGAGGCTTCGTACCTAGTCGCCGGCTTGAAGCGATATCGTATCAAACTAGATATTAGACCCCTCGCTACTTACATGTCATCACCCCACCATGATAACGCGTACGGCTAACGCAGATGAAGACAAACGAGTTACAGCCAATACCTTTGAATTTACTCGTTCAGGCTCTAGGTGGTAAATTTTGCAGGTCACTCTGGCTTGCTCATTCCGTCAAGTCAAGCACGTTAAGATAAATAGTTTGACAACGCTTCGGCTTTCGCTGTCTGAACTCCTAGGTCAGGGAATGCACTGTAAATGGAAGCTTGTGATAGAAAGCGAGACCCACTGAACGTGTTATCGGCTTATCGCTCGAGACTCGTCCCCTGCTTTCTGGCTCCAAAAAAAAAAGTTTCAATGCCAAAACCAAAAGACCAGCCAATTACCCAGCATGGCATCTCAGAAACGGAACGAATTCCTCGATGCTGCGGAAAGCGAGGATGATCAGGTTGACGGCTACAACTCGGAGGACGAGTTGGCCAAGGGAGGTCGAAGCGCAAAACGTCGAAGGATCGACGAGTCGGCCGATGAAGACGATGGGGCCAGCGAAGCCGGGGACAACGTCCCAAGTGACGCTGCCGAAGACGAGGACCGAACAAAAGAGTCGCATAGGGACGATGAGTCTGAGAAACCCCAGAAATCGAAACCATCGTCGACTTTGCCCGACATTACGCGACCGTTGACGAAAAAGAATCTGGTCAATTCCGACGCAGCAGTCAAGAAATCTGGGGTGGTCTATCTGTCCAGGATACCGCCGTACATGAAACCCGTCAAGCTGCGATCCTTGCTCGAACCCTACGGAACCATCAACCGCATATTCCTCGCACCCGAGGACCCGGCTTCCCACGCCCGTCGCGTGCGCGCCGGCGGCAACAAGAGGCGGCTCTTCACCGAAGGCTGGGTCGAGTTCGTGAAGAAGAAGGACGCCAAGGCAGTGTGCGAGCTGCTTAACGCCAAGACCATCGGCGGGAAGAAGGGCAGCTACTACCGCGACGACATATGGAACCTCCTCTATCTCAAGGGCTTCAAGTGGAACAACCTGACGGAGCAGATCGCGGGTGAGAACGCGGAGCGCGAGAGCCGCATGAGGGCTGAGATCAGCAAGGCCACCAAGGAGAACAAGGAGTTTGTCCGCAATGTGGAGAGGGCCAAGATGCTGGATGGCATCCAGGCAAAGTCCAAGAAGAGGAAGGCTGGGCCCGACGAGCACGAGGGCCGCAACGGTGCGGATAGACCGAGGACGTTCAAGCAAATGGCCCAGGTCACGAAGGAGCAGGATACGGCGCAACCAGCAGAGCATGTCACGAGGGTATTGAGCAAGATATTTTAGCGAATGGGAACTGAATTTTTGTGAAACAAACGTGATGTATTGCACGGTGTCGCGGGCTTTTCCTGTTCGTCCATCATAAGAAGGACGGTATGTCATCTAATGATACTGGCGAGGGCGAGGTTTTCTTCGGAGGTCTTCGCAACTGCTCCCGTGACTTTTCCCGCCGAGCCTTTCGTCTTTGAATGCCAAACGGATCATCGTCGTCAGAAACGCCATCTTCCATCTCCATGATAACGGTGTCCACCCTGCGCTCTTGCTGCCGCGATGGTCCACGGTGGCGCGTAGGCGTTGAATCCCTTGTCTCTGGCGATTCCCTGCCGTTGTGCCCGGCATTCGCCCGGCTTGACTGGTGACCTGCCGCCGCCCGCGTCCTCGACTTGGAGGGTGAGCACGGGATCATGTTAAAATCCCGCGTGGGACGCTCCATCAGTCCCTGTAGACTCGTGCCCGCCCAGGGCACGCCGGCGCCGTCGCCCGCAGCGTCCTGCAACGCCCTGCGCTGCTTAGCCGCGCGCTTGGCGGCGTCCTTGCGTCGTTGGACTTCGGCGCTGGGCCGTCCCACCACGGGCCGCTCGATGGCGCTGATGGTCGCCGCGTTCTGGCTCTTGGCTAATGATTTCAGGCGAGCGTACTCGGCGTGGTGAAGGTGCCGCGTAAACTGCTGGGCGGTGTGGTCAAACTCGTCCTCCACCATGCGGAACTGGTCGTCGCTGAAAGAGCCGGCGTTCATAAACCTGACGCATCTCAGAAGAATGAGTAACGTGCCACACAGCCATCAATGTGCTGCAATGGAGCGTTGGGGGCAGTGTGGTACCTTTCTGGCGGGGGCCCTCGCGGCGGCGACGTCGAGGGACTGCGACCTCCGTGGAATGGAGAATGGCGAAGAGCGCTGCGCTCTCGCTTCGCAATAGACGGAGACGACGCGACGCGGGGTGAGCGAGTGGTGATGGGCTTAGGGGTCTCCGATTTTGATGCTCCCGATCTTGGATCCTCATTATCTGGGCTGGCGCAGGGCGACTTGACGCCTGATCGCTTCCAGGGTAAGCGCCTCGTCATGACGGGCGCACTGGGTGCGGGCGACGATGCGTCGATGTGTCGATGAAGTCGGCAGAGATGAAGTTTGGCCAAGTCCCTCAGCTACCAAGCTCGTTGCCATCCTCTGTAGCCTTGTCGGTTTATAAGTGGCTGAGGCGCGCGATTCACGCATCGTACGGCTCTGCTGAGCCAGACACCTCGCGCAAAATCAAAGGTCATACCATGAGCATGTACGTGGAAGACGAGGGGTTCGGTCTTTGTTGATTGTCGGGCTTGGTAGAGGCACGTTGGGGGATCATAGTTGGGAATAGTGGATTTTGCTCCCTTTCAACGAAAGCACCGACATGCCTCTGGGCCTCTGGCAGGCAGCAACGCTGGCTCGCGATAATTCAAGTGAGGATTTAACAACCGTCTGGGATCTCAGCCGATGAGAACGAAACTTTTCTCAAAAATACACAGGCTTCATCATTTCTTGGACACATGCCTAAGGGTACCCGAAGCTACCGCTGCAATCACATGTGGACTACACTTGCACACTTACAGGCCACGCCTGTAGGCTGAATTAGGCAGGCCTGGTAAGCCGCGGACGAGACCACTGTCAATCAGAACTCAAATACATCAGAATTGAACATTACATCTGAGACTGTCTAATGTTCTATCTGGTTCCTCTCAACGGTGATGAGCCGGCCCCTGCCGGCCCTCATTGCCCTGATATGCCGTTCCACAGCTATGGCCATGTCGATAGCTTCCCTGAATGCTATCTTCTGGGAAGGCTGCGCGTTGTCTGCCGGCGTTTCTCCCGCGTAAAGCCTGAGAACAGATATCTTTCCCCAGTATTTGTTCCAATCAACAAAGTCGTGGTCCACACTCGCAATGAGTGCTTGGAACCACGATGCGCACCCTGTGAGATCAAGATACTCAAGCTTGTAGAGGTTCTTGCTCAGCATTCTAAGCACAAGAAGGGCCTCGCTCCAATCCTGGTCAATGGTATGCGAGTAATAGTTTGTGCCGCCGTAAGGGATGTTGTTGCCTTGAGGAGAGGCTACGGAGGAGCAGCGCGCACGCGGCGTGAAGCACGGGTCTGGCCAATAAGCGAGGCTGAGATGGGTAACGTTCGAAAGCTTCGAGGAAAGCGCAAGAAGCTGTTTCCAGGACCCCCTTGAAGGGAAATCAGGTTCTAGCGCAAGCGACAGGTGGCTGAGATTCGGGAGAAGTACTCGTGGGACGCTGGGGCTCGCATCCACAACCTCCCACGAGTCCGTTGGTTCAGGGTTAATCACATCCAGCCCCTTCGGTGGAAAGAGCAATTCGCTGATATCTTTGAGGGCAAGAGATTTGCCTATAGCCCCTGATAGGTCAATATATGTGACCTCCTCATCAGCTACAGCAGAGGTCGACTTGTCATGCGGCGAATCATCGTCATCGTCGGCTGGCGGAAGCAGGATGATTCTCAAATCTGTCATCTGCAGCGACTGGCTACGTGTGCCGAGATATCGAATCAAGGCCGGTTTGAGATGACTGGGGATGGAATACAAGTAGTACTTGTTGTAAAACTTGTGAAAGTCCCAGTCTGCTACAAGTCTTCGAAGGACGATATCAACTAGACTTCCTGGTTTGGGCATATGGGCCCCCGGGAGGTCCCTTTCTGCCGAGCTGCTCAGCCTGAGTGCGGAGAATCGTGCCAACGCTTCGACATCATGTCTCGGCCTGGCAGTCCAGCTTTGCGGGGGAGGGGGCCCGGCTGGGAGGCGTCGGCCATTTGCATCGAATCTTCGCCTGGCCTGTCTTTTGGGAGCTGGCGGAGGCGTCTCAGGAAGTTGCAGCAGCTCCCTGATGGCTGGTGGAACACTAGGAACTGTCGCCGGAAAGGGACGTGTAGCCGAGGGTCCTGCAGGTGTGCGACGCAGGTTTGCGAGCAGTTCGTTTACGCCTCTCTGGGGCTTGTCTAAGTGCGACAGAAACGCAGTGGCATGGTTAGACTAGAGGATGCGCACACGACATCGTGGGTGATGCATAACGAGACCACCGAGGGACGGCTTACCGGAAGTGCCTTGTGAGGGGGGCGATGCGACAAGCGGCGACGAAGGCTTGAAAGATTTGGCGAAGTTTCGTTTCTTAGGCATCCCAGAGAACAGGTGATGCGGCGGGGAGATTTATGTTGTCGAAACTCATGTCATTTGCGCGCACCCTTGGCAGATTATATGTGCGTCTCGAAGAGGTATGATGATATCCATGCTCGTCGTACATGCCTGGAGCTTCGAGGGCAAAGTGGAT
Organism: Stachybotrys chartarum; assembly: GCA_001021365.1. Classification (NCBI taxonomy): domain Eukaryota; kingdom Fungi; phylum Ascomycota; class Sordariomycetes; order Hypocreales; family Stachybotryaceae; genus Stachybotrys; species Stachybotrys chartarum. The sequence continues at coordinate 508,822 of LDEE01000003.1, read as the reverse complement.
ACAACTGGTTCGTCAGCAGGCACGACCCACCCATGACTCAAGCTCATGTGGAGTACGGACTACTCTACTAGAAGGCTCACACCTCAATCAGAATCCTTACAAAGCAGGGCAAGTCGGGGACCCGAGATTTGCCTACAGTCCCTGCTCTTCAAACCACTGGATCGAGTGTGAGATTACGGGTCAGAAGGCTCACAACTAATCATATTCTGCGCCGAATAATAGCGATATCTATCGGCCCTTTGTCCAAAGAGCACACACAAGCCAGATCTCTACCCAAGTCATCGTAGACAAGCCGCAATGTGAGGGACCTGGCGTCGTCCTGTCTTCGACGCCAAGAGGCACCCCTGATGGTCTACAGCTGCTGGTTTTGCACCCAGCTGTATCGTCACCCAGCTTCGTCACCAACGTTGCCGCCGACCATTTGGTGCTGCCAATGCCTCCCGCACGTCTCGTGTGCAGCGTAGGAAAACACCTTACCAAGCAGACATGAGACGAGGAAGAGGAAGAAATTGCCCAGATGTGAGATACTCTTCATCTACATCTTAAGGTCTAGCTGCTATTGAATCCACTGTACCTCGCTCAAGGTAGTGTCGAAGCAGTCTACCCAAATCGTAAGCATTCAAAGCGAGCGTCGCAATCCAGTCCCTCTGGCGACATACAATCTGTAACTCCCGGGGTGCTGGGTTTCTCCGTCTCCTGGCAGGGCGTCAAACTCTTTGCTCCTTTCTGTAAGCAGGGCCGTCCCTGACTGCATCATATCGGACCAATACACGTATGGTCACACAAGGCTTGAATGCTCAGTGGCCGTAATTGGAACACGCGGATCTGATATCGTATGTCTTCCATCCACGTCACACTCTGGGCCGCTTCTTTCCCACCTATTCCGGAGCTTACAGTCTCCTCAATCTTGCCAGGGTAGCTCAAGGCTTGTATGAAAGCCATGCGGCGATGGTTACGCACAAGTAACAAGTGCAAAACCCGATGGCATCCCAGTGCAGACATGCCAGGCATCGCGAACTCAGAAGTGACCGCTCTTTTCTACTACCTCTCCAGCCATGACATAACGTGGAAAGAGTGTACCTGCTAGAGTACAGAGGACCAGCTCCCCTGTCCTATCGTTTCATGTTTAGGGAGCCGAGCAGACTGATGACCGCGTCTATATCTGCCTGCCGCCAGCAATAATACTCGTCTTTGTCATGTGGACGCACTGCAGCCCTGATGAGCCATGCGATCTTGAGAGAAATTTGCGACAATAGTCGGCCGCTGGGCAGGTCATAGCTATTGTATCATGCCACCTTCGAACCAAAGTGTAAAAGAGAAGCGAATGAGCTCGCAATGCGCGTACTGAAATAGGCTTGATACAACGCACCATTTCATTTCCTTCTCGGGCGATCGGTGGCCACTCAGTGGGTAAAAGGGTAGAGTCTATGGATCATGCGGCCGATCCACGAATTCGGTTCGGCGTTGTCCAGACGCATCCTCTCTCACCTCTGTTGTTGCACTCAGAAGGCCCCCTCGACGTTTCACGGGGCGTGTTGGAGGGCCTGGACGACGAATCTGGCAACATCGGGCTTTTTCCTGGCCAGAATGGGCCTCGATAATGGGGGAGACGTCTCTCCTTCTACCACGACGAGCAAGAGGCTCCTTCCTGAATTACTGGGCATTATCAGGCAGGCGGCCATATGACTTTTAATTGTGACGATATCCTTCGGGCATGGCCGAATCAATGGTTCACAGCTAGCCAAACATAAGCTCAGTCGTGTATGACAAGGGCGTGGCGAATTAGGCCAAGCAAGGGATTGGGCAGTAATCATTATCTCGGCATGAATATGGTTATGCTCGGTTGCATCCCAAAATGAAGGGGCGCAAGCCTCCGACTTCAAGCCACCATGGAGCAAGGATCCCGGATCAGGTTGCCAGCCACTGCCGCTCATTCCGATCATGAGGTAAGATTGGCTCTGTGGGAGTGAAATCATTGTAAATCAAAGTTCTACAAGCACAGAGCCCCGTCCGCCAAGGAACGGAGCAATCATCGCAGTCAATTTCAGCTCTGTTTCAACTCGGTCCCTACGAGCAACTTGCGTGAGAGCTCCGCATCGCTGCTGGCCACGACTATGTACAGAGGTCGACACGGCCACATGATCTACGCCATTTCCCATCTCTTTAGTTGGCCAGTTTGATGAAGTCGCCGGACTTTGATCATCACAGGCAAGATTTGGGTGGTGGTCAGGAAAAGGAAGCTCGTTTTTGCTCCCTTCTGCTTTGAAGCATCCAAGCATTCGCGGGTCGCGTTAGCCTTGCTATTTACAAACCGGACCGTCACCCGAAGCTACCGAAGTAGCTAGTATCGCCCAAAACATACGAACTTTGAATCATTGCACACTCTAGAATTGAAATTGGCTTGCCATTAAACTGAATGGGATAACCATTCGTAGGTCGTGCTGACTACACAGAAAGATTACACTTAGACCGGAATAATCGACGTAAAGGCTCGTCCAAGAATAATATATATACACACGATGATCGCTGGAGAATAGTCAGCTGCATGAAATTACTGGAAACTATCGAGCTTGTTTCATTCTCGCTGGCAAACGTGTTTCCGGAGCCGAGCACGGGATCAATGGGACGAGGACTGGCTCTTGGCATCTTGGTCCTTGGCCGAACAATACAACGAACAAGCTTACCAGCGACCTCATTGTTTATCACGGTTTCCTGATCAAATTCAGTGGTCTTTTGTATGAAACACCCTCCCGTCCCGTCTGGCTCGAATCACAGCTTCTTCCCAGTGCAGGTGCAGGGTATTCCGTACCTCCCTTGGGTGGTAGGTTCCGGGGGAAGTGTGGCATGGCGTCAGTGTCATCCCTGCAGCCAATAGCAAGAAGGCTCCTTCCTCGGAACGGACAACCTGGGCATGGCACCCTGGCCTTCCTCACCCACATGCTAAACCTTACATCCACGAACCTGCAAGCCACACGTTGTGAGGTCTCACAACTACCACCAAACCCCCAGAGTCTACCACCAGCATGGCCGCTGGCTACTCTCGCTTCGCTGGTGGAAACACGCAGCTCGGCCTGAGGTCGAGGCCAGCGCCGCAGCACTAGCCGTCTGCTCTCTTGGCTGCCTTGCTGAGGCAGGCTCCTGGCCATGCCTACCTTGTCCGCCACCCTGCCGGCTGCCGTGGCTGCAACTCGTTGCGGCTGCTGATCTCCAGTATCAGCATTCACTACCAGCTGGGCCTCGTGCCACCACTCCTCTCACAAAGGTGCCTGCCGCTTTCTCACGCCATGCGTGTCATGCATCCGGCGCTCGCGTCCACAGCCATGCGATTCGACAGTCACCCCATTCGTCCATTTGCCTTGGCATTGTTTGCAATGGGGTGCCCAACCAGGGTCCCTTTCCTCCGCCGTACCCATCTTTCACCTCGTACAAGATCGATCTGCTCAGGCCAGTTTTGAACCTCGCAACACCATGTAGGCATTCTCGCCGCCCAAGGACAATGGGCTGCGTCTCGATGCACATGGGCCAACCATGTCGGTGGCTTTCGCTGGCTTGTTGCGCTTCACCGCTACCCTAGGCGACCAGGAATTCGCCGGTGGTGCAAAATGATGTTTCCAGTTTCGTCTACTCAATGCAACAGCCCGAGCCTTTGCTGAGAGAGACTAGGGTGCGATTCAAGTAACCGCCCGATAGTGGACAAGGTTAATATTCCAGCTAATCGTACGACTAGTTTCGTGCAGGTTGCCGGTTGCTATGCCTGCATTTAAAGGGGGAACGGCCTTGGTTCTGCGGCCACGTTGTTGCAAGACGCGCAGAGACAGCAGCGTCTGTCGCCTCGCCTCTTGGACTCAAAATTCTACCTTCCCAATGGGCCCCCAAGAAAGGAGCTGTGCGTGTGACGCAGCTTCTTGCAATCACTGATGCTTGCTTCGCCCCTACATGGCCCGGCAACAACGTCCCGTTTTCTCAGNCTCCCTTTGGGCATTATTGGACGGAGGGACACGGAGTGCTTTGGGCCAGTACTCGCGTATGTATCGATTTTATTGGCTCACCACTGGGATGCACAACGATCAACTTTTGAGGCGAGCGCTTCGTCATTGGAGGATGTGCAAGTTGAAGGAGACACCTGCTGGCATCCTGGTCAGAAGAGTGTTGCCCGAAGGCCCCCCCCCCCTATCCGGGCTTCTCGTCGATCTCCGCCTGCCCAGCGACAGCATCCGCTTTCTTGTAGCCATTGCCGCATAGCGCTGCCGATAAAGCTAATATTTAGGCTCACAGCTCGGCACATGGTTATGGCAGCTGGGTTACAAAAGTGGTGATACACGTTCAGGTTGATGGGCGAGGCCACATGGATCATCGGTATCCAAATTTGCAGCCTGCGCGGCAGACACATGAGGCCGCCCGACGGGATAATGTGAATCTCGTGTCCACTAAAGCCTACGCCTAGTTGATCATGAGTTCGACTTGCCTGCACCAAATTTGCGTTCCTCGGTATCGATGAGGCCAGCCCCTTCAGATCTCGTGTTATTCCTTGAAGTATGTGAACAACAAGTGGAAAGGGGTTGCTGGCATGTGGGGAATATACGCTCTGGGTATTTGGCATTCTGAAAAAAACAAGACCAGCCTCGGAACTGAACGGGCAGTGATGTGCTCCTGGCGGCATACTGCGTCTGTTCAGGGTGCTGCATCTGCCCGGTCCTAGTACAGGTTTTCGTCACACCAATTTCTTCCCAATCATCGACGATGTTTGCAGCAGCACATACAATGGGCATGGTAGCTCCGGATAGCTGCATCAGTTGACGCACTGGTGAGGGTGAGAAGACGAACACGGTAGTGAGCCCCCTTTGGAGCCTGTCTGATTGGTCAAGGTCCTCATGGCAACCCGCGACTTCCTCTTCGAACATTGAGGTGACTCTCCTGCCCCCCGGACGGGCATCCGAACGACCGATGACCAAGTACCACGAGGGCATTCTCCGGTCACTGTAGGAGCGGGAAGGTCCATGCTAGCTTGTTCCAGCTTGATGTTGCCGTCCAGTCACTCGTGTATGCAAATTGAGCTGCACACAGACGCTTGAGGCAGCTTCGCAATGCTCACTTGCTCACTTCCGAACAGCCACCATCGTCGTCTACATCTTCTGCGGCTTCCTGCCTTAGCAGCACGAGGGCCCTGCAGGTCATGATGATACCGTTACAGCCACTCATGCTGGGTACGTGGGTAGGCTCCTGGATACTATCTACTCCTACCCTCGCTCCCGATGCTCGCCTTGCACAACGTGAGGCCCATGTCTGCCTGGCCAAGAAGAACAAACTGCCGGCGGCTCTCGGCCAATCCACTCTCATGTGCTGTCTACTCTTGTCTCAGGAGACTTTTGCGCAACCAACGCTGGCCCCCAGACTCTCAGCCCCTCCCGGATCTGGCATACAAGGACAGCATCCATCACTCTCCGTTCTTATCTGGACTGACCTTTAACCACCCTTACTTGTTTCTTCCATACCCTTATAGCTCAGTCTCTCCGACACACCTTGGCATCTGTCCCTTCGAATATCGCTCCGGTTGCACTTCCAAAACGCCTTCTGTCAGGTCCTGAAGGACTGGGACATGCCTGTGTGATCTTAAGACCAGCCACGGCGAATGTCGCAGAGACTTTCAAAGACGCGTACTCATCTCAAGCACTGCACTCGCACGAAACTGGCGCAAAACGTTGTGTGCTCCTGTCAGATCACGATTGTCCACAAGCCCAACATACTCGCGAACAACACTACTGTTCCGTCAATCCTCTTGTCACACCGGTAGCTGGAACACTGCTCTCACAGCAAAAGGAAATAGAATAAACAAGCAAATGAAAAAGACGCTTGGCCCTGGTATGATCGTCGTCTAGAAGGGCTTCAAGAGGTAAGAGAACCTTCCAGAGCTTGTTATCTTTGTCGCCCACCGCTTTGCCACATTGGCGCTATGTTCGGGTGGATTGGCGTCAGCTCGAGCTTCGTCTTATAATCAGTAAAGACGAAGAAACTGATGGCCAGGCTATTGGTTGCTCTTGAACTCTGCAACGACCCGGCGGAGGCATCGCCGTCGCCACCGCTGCTGGTATGCTTGTACAGAACAAGCCTGCCAAGGCTGTGATGCTCAGACATCGCATGGCCTTCCACCAAGCGGCCATTGCAAATCCCATATTGCGACCCAGAAGAAAGAGAAGCAAAATGTACTCCGAGAAATTGTAGCGCGCATCTCGATTTTCCCGACACAGCGGCGTTGGAGCGTGAGAGCGTGGGAGCGTGGGAGCGTTGGAGCCCGCGGCACCTGGATTTCTTCTCTTGGAAGCTGACCACTGTTGTAACAGAACAGGATTACCTTGCCATCCAGACAGCGACCGAGCTCCAATCAAGTAGCTTCCGAACAGGGGCAAGACAGAGCCAAGGTACTGTTATTGTATCCTTGCCGCGCATCTTGATAGAATAAGCTGCAGGGCATCTTTGGCTGATAGTAACCTCCTAGTTGGACACGACCCTAGTAGGTAGGATCTATGGTTGAAGGACCGACGCCGCCCCCTGTCAACCCCGCGACAACGTTCCTGTCGCGAGAGAGCAGTAACGTATGCATCCCCAATCTTACAAGGTAATTCTCAATTCGCGTTGCACTTTGCCCCCTTCTTTTCTTCTTTTTTTTCCCCCTCCACCCTCGCCTCCGCCCTTTCCCTGCAAACCGATAATGCGCCCGGGAACGCATTTGGCAAGCCGTCGTCGAGAATGAGGGCAAAGCGCAACTTCGGCAGACCCGGGCATCCGTCAACAGGAAAGCTGCTTAGCCGGTCGCACTCTCTATGACTGATGTTCTAAGCCCCGTGCACTTTCTTCGCTGGTTGGGCGGAAGTGAGCGAGCAGCTCCGCCAGATGGTCGAGGCAGCAGAGCCTGCCGAGACACCAGGTAAGTCTATCAGAACTTCGTTTTTCTCCAATCCCTTTTTCGTACGCGGATCTCCCGTCTTCGCATCTACATTTGGTTCCCCACCCCCTAGTTCCAACTGGCCGTGGACACTTGCCAAAACATGGTGGCACACGGCACGTCAAGTTGATCGGTTTGGCAGACAGCAAGTCATGGGCCTGGNGTCTGTCGTGTAACCGCCGAGAATCCCAACAATCCAAATGCGTGGCGTCCTGCTTCCGACGACAGTGCAACAGTACTTCGTCCTAGCCAGGTCCACATGTACTGCTTGCTCCAACGGGCGTACCTGTTTTGTTACTGTACAGCATCCATGACATGCGCCAGGTCTTGCCATCACAGTCACCGTCAAGGGCCAGTGCCTTTCCCCTGATACATTTCAAACCCATAGTTATCCCGAATTCCACTTGCTGAAGGCGTCAATCTCATCTACAGTGTTCCAAGGCCAATGTTCTCTCTAACGTATTACACCCTAGTCCGTCTCGCACAAGAAGCCCGCCACATCTTGTCCACCGCCGGACTAAGGTCATCCTATATAGCTTCGGCAGCGTGGCAGCACCAACTCGCTTTGCCTATGATTTTTTTTCTCGCGCTGTCCTACCAACCTTGCAGAAAAGTGTCATAGAATTCGTTCTAACAGTGTTACGCTTGTTTTCAGGATTACAACTCCTCGCCGACAGAGTGTAACGACATAGAATTCATCGACTTGCAGGGACAGCCTGGAGATATGAGGTGAGCAACAGTTTCAACAGTTCCTTTCTCGTCATACCACAACAGCACCCGGGTAGCCGTCGCTGCCTGGTCATCTCGCTGCCCACCAAACTCCCAGCGCTACGCCATCATGTTTGTCTTGATTGCCTACGTATCGCCCAGTACACCTTGCCCTATCTGCCATCACAGATATCAAGCCAATTGGGCCATGCGAATCGAACCACAGATGGCTCTTGTTAACCTTGGAGGTTCACAACCTTGAAGGGTTTACCAGCTTGCGCCTGGGTATGGGAAACCACCCAGGACCTCTAGTCGTGCGTCCTTTCGCAGCACAGTTGCTGCATAGGGCCCGTTTCTATGTGCGCTTGCTCTGGTACAACACCAAATGTTGGCAGTATCACCCTCAGCTTCGTGCACCTCAGGAACTGGGCGTTATGCATGAGGGCAAACCTCGGCTTCTTGCCCCCACGCCACCACATGATGCCCTCTCTATTGTCAATTCATGCAATCATCCGTCCCAGTTATGGGGTCTTTTGCTAACGGTAAAGCAGATATAGCCAAGAAACCAGCACATCTATCACGATAGACCCTCCACCTCAACCGCCACAGCTAGTCAATTTGTTTCCTCCACCCACTCTCGGCACGAACTTACAATATTCCCAAGACGGTGGGTCGTTTTTTCAGAATCCGCCTACCCATATCTTCACTGGCCTGGACAGCAGATCTCGTCTGCCATTGAGGTAGGTGACGTCTCGGAGCAGCCTTGTGGCTGGGCGCCGTGTCCAACAGAGCTTACAGATGCAGTAGCAACACCACGGCTCCGGCAGGAATGGCACATACCCACTCTCTTCGGACCTCAACATTACCGCATCCCACCGCACACATGAGCGCCCGAGATCAGTACGCTCCGGCGACACCGGGGTTTAGAAGAGCATCGGAGCACTTGTCCAGGTCTCCATCCTTATCGGGCTCGGCGGTGCGACGTCTTCCCATGTCTCCAACTCCCACCCAGCTCAGCGGCAGGGTAGACTCGGGTCAGTTTCAGAGCAGGACCAGTCAGAACAGCGTTCCACCCCTCACAACATTTACCCCATTCGGCAATCTTCAGTACATGGATGGCGGAGCGTCAACGCCTGTCAAGATCGACATCTTTGGCACTATCGACAAGGGTTTCTTCATTGCGGATGGTCAATGGACGTGCTACCGCCGCAACTACTTTACATGTGTTTGCTCCTTTAGCTTAACTCCCTATTTCCCCTCAGCTCCAATACAATTCATCCCACAGCAACCACCGAGCCAACCCCTGCAAGTGCATGGGTTTGCAATGAGCATCTCGGCTGTTGTATCTGATAGCGATCAGCATAGTATCGATCTGGTTCAGCACACGCCAAAGCGCGACAAGGGTCCAACCCAGGCTCCAGAGAAAGTTGTCCTGAGGCCCAAGCAGAGTATGTCGAGCCACCACCACCACCACCATCATCATCCACTAAGCATCTACGGTGATGGAGGTGCTGTCGCCATGACCCGCGGCTTGTACAGCGATTCTTTTGGAGGGTCTTCGGATAGCGCCCAGAACATACCAATGGAGCACACATTTGAAAGGATCCAATTTAAACAGGCGACACAAAACAACGGGAAGCGAAGGGCAGCTCAGCAGTACTATCACTTGGTGGTAGAGCTTTGGGCGGCCGTTAAAACACAGGCGAACGAAGAATTCGTCAAGATTGCGACCAATAAGTCTGCCAAAATGATTGTTCGCGGCCGCTCGCCAGGACACTATCAGACTGATAGGCGCGGCAGCCAGAGCAGCGGACCCGGTGGATCTGCTGGAAACCTTGGTGCCTTTGCCGGGCTCGGCGCGATGAATGACTTTGCCGCTAATGCTATGCTCGGAAGCACTGGCGGGACAGGTTACGGCACTGGATACCAGCATCGGGGGGCGCTCTACAGTGGTGTCCGGCACCAGCTTCCTACGGAAGTAATGATACCTCCGGAGCAAGATAGGGACATCACGACGACCAAGGATTACCAATACTATCCAGGGGCGATGTATGCCGATCAGCAGGAGCAGGTGGATATGTTTACGCACCGCGGTGCAGCCGATGCCGTGGTTTCCAACATGCCCTACCGCGGGCCACCAGCGGGACCCAACCAGCGCCGATGCGGACCATTCGAGGGTAGGCCAAGTACTGGTGGCTACTACCCAGCACTGATGTCATCTTCTGGGGTCAGCACGACAATGACGTGAGGGACAACGATTGGGTGAGTTGGGCAGCGGCTTGAAAGAAGGCCGATTTTGGAAGACGGATGAAAGCAGCACGACATTTTGGGTCACTTTTCGAGGCTACAGGATGTAGAGATCTTGTAAGACTGTACGGAGGAGACCAATTCAAAACCGGCATGGGTACGGGGTCGCGGGTTATGGTTTTTTTTTTTTTTTTTCCTTCTTCTTTTTCTCTGGCTTTTAAATCAAGTTATTCTGGATCGTGGAAGTGATGGGTAAAGGACAGCACATGCCCCACGGAACGTACTTGGGAACAGCATATGGCAGGCGTCGGGGCTCGCATTACAGGGATAATAGGGCAGGACGGAACGGAATCGGGCGATGCTCGAAATGGAGACTAGGAAATGCAGCGCAGAGTCTCAGGGCAAGACTCTGTTCCTGTATTAGGGATACATCGAAATGAGATCTGGTGAGCACCTGGAACCAGGGTTACTATGAATCGGAGCTCAGCAGACCAGATTGAGTTGTGTGCATGACGGTTACCCGATGGTTGAGGGATACGAAGATCTGCTGGCTCATTGGGGCCACGACACTCGATGGGCTGCCACATTTGGTTCCCGGCATGCAAGGCGTCTTGCCCACATGTGGGTGAAGCCATGGCACAGTCGCGGAGATGGGCTGCAGCACGCAAAGAGCCTGGTTGCATAACACCGTTGTGTGACGGCCTGAGCAGAGACTAGATCGATCCCGCCTAGGTCCACGGCCCGAGATATATCGACCTGGGCAGGGACGAGTGTCTCCATAGGCCAGGAGGCGTCAGTGAAACAGAAAGGGGCCGGGCTCATATGGACGAGGCCAACGACGGCAAGCAAGCAAGCGTTCCTGTTGAGTTGAGTGTGCTACGCGGGCGAGTCAAAGTCGATGGAGTCGTACGAGGCAGCCATAGGGCCAGGGGAGCCGGAAGCCGAGAGCAAGGCGCACATCATTTGCGTGCTGGAGAAGGAAAGGAGAGGAAAGGCGCGTTCTCGATTGTTCAAAATGGTCAGTCCTGGTTACTGCGCAACATAAAGACCTGGAAATCACATCACTACACACAGCGTTTCTGGTGAGCCCTCAGCAGTCCATGAGGTAGGTTTGTTTAAGGTATGGCGGTTAAAGGTGGATATTCGACAGGGAACGGCGCCAAGCGAGGAGCGGGAGCTAAAGGCATCTGGGCAGGGCTAGGAATAATAGCCTTCTCCTCGCCAACAACGTCCATCAATTCGCAGCGCTTCTTGGATAGCTTTCCAAGGTGCGTAGTACACGGTTGCTTCTCACAAGGCTTAGGAGTCAATGGTATCAGTCTGAGATGAGCCACAAGGGACATGATGGCCAGGGCGAGGGGATACCGCATATCCATGTCCCCCTGGTTCGAGGACCAGGCGCAAAAAGCAAAAAGTGTAATGTGTGATACAGGCCTACAGGTCCGCTACGTCGCACAGTTGCCTGCAAAGTAGAGAGACGAAGCTGTACTTTGCCCTGGGGGTAAGGTACTTGCGGCTCTTGCGATGAGCGTGTAACAAGACTTCTTCGCCGCTTCTTGCTTCTTTCGCGGAGCAGCCGCACGGCAAATTCCAAGACCATGCTTGCTAGCGCCCGTCGACATAATCAGTAAGAGTACCAAGACGGCATGATTTGCGATCTCGAGTGTCGGATTGGTAGCGGCTTGTGGCCACGGAGGGTCGCATGCACATCATACCGAAGCCTGAACCAGACGTTGGCACTAGACGCCGTGAGAGATGCACTGTTGCGGAACGAGTCGAGCGCCATCGGTCTTGTGCGACGCTGTGCGACGACGATATCTCTTGGACAGGGGAGGGGGGATGAGGCCAGAGGGGAGGATCCCTGGTAAGCTGACCTACCACCCGCTGGTCAGGCAGGCGGCCTCCCCACACACACACACACACAATCCTTCCTTGGGTTGCAGCCGGTCTTCAGCATGTAAATACAATATCGGACGTGCTGTTGTTTGCCTTGAGCATGGCTTACCAACAAGTGGTGTTGTGGGGGACGGAAGGCGGGAGTGGATGTGGATGTGGATGTGGATGTGGATGTGGAGACGGGGAAGGAGCAAGGAAGGCCAAGGAGGGGCCCATCTAGGTATTCGCACGAGCGCTCCTTCTCTGAGGTATTGAAGTTCTAAGTCGGATTTCAAGGACGGAAGGCATGAGGAGTCATTAGATCATCCTGCTTCCTTCCATCCAATAGGATGAAATAATCCTTTCGAGAAAAAAATACACGACCAGAAAGAAACGATACCATGTCTTCCAATCCTTTGGCCCACGCACTACAGCGTCCGTTGCCGCCTCAGCTTTGCCGGAGACCACGGCCGCCGCAAGGCCACGCACGGGCGACCGCCATACTAGACGGTCTGCAAAGCAAGTCGCCTGAACCCTACTCTTCACCACCCTCTTCACGCCATCGCATCCACCACATCCCTTCATCCCCGGGCGCTTCCTCGCCTTGGCTAGCTGACGCACGCTTCCAACGCCCGGTCAAGCCCCAATATGATTGCTACTCGCACGGCGAGGGGGGCAGAAGGGGCCCCTCCCACGGCAGTCCTCGCCATGTTGGGGGCTTCGAGAGGTGACTTTGGGCCTGGTGCTTGGGCCCGCTCCAGGGATCGTTGTGCAATCGGCACCGCAGCCGTCCCCCCGGCCGGCATCTTGCTCATGGGAGTGGTGATGGTGGAGGGGTGGATGCGCTTGGAGAGGGGGGGACGTCCTTCAATGTGAATCCATGAGCCTTGACTAATTCGTCTGCGAAGGTCCGTCATTGAACGAGGCAACCTTCCCTAGTAAGCCGGCGCGGGCGCGTGTACGCTTCGGATCACGACGAATGGTGATGCTCGATTACTATCTGGCTCTTGAGCCGCTTGATCAGCCCTACAGTGCCCTCTGCCACCTCTCAGCGCGACATTCGTTGCACATCCCAACGCCCAACCTCTTCAGGTGTCAGATACGGGAGCCGCACATCAAAGTCAGGTCACATTGTGTGCACATTAGCATACCAGGTCTCCGAAGTCGTGTGATAAGGAATAGTCTACATGGAAACCTGGAGATTGAGCCAGCTGTGGTGTACCCACCTCCCACGTGCCGGGACGTTGAAGTTCTGGGCCTCGCGTATTCGCCGAAATAGCACATGACGAGGAGAGAGAGCCAGACTGCTGGTTACGGCAACAACAAGTCGCCGGTTGAGGATATGGCGGCCTACAGCAAGTACCGCATGACTGACTTACACATCCTACACCGGTGATCGGCGTCGTTGCACCGCCGTGGCTGCCGTATACATGCATGCCGACGCCACGCCAAGGGGCATGCGAAAGAGCGTGCACAACAGGGCCGAAAAGAACAAAGAATAAGATAAGACACCGGTCCTGTGGGGGGCCGACGATGCAAGGAGAAGTGCATGAGGTTGACTGGGCGTTAGGCTGAGCAATGACTGCCCGTCCAGACCACATCCGTCCGGCTACTCGCATCCGTAGTTCGGCCTAGTACTTTTCTTTTATCCCTGCCAATGTCTCAGGGCCACTAGCACGCACTCCGTGGCAGAGCGGTCAGTTTCGCCATACTGCGTCTGACACGGCAGCCACTGCCTTCATCTCTCGAGTATCGTGTACTCGGACAATATCGGCTCCTCCTTGGATGGAAGCGGCTACAGCGGCCGCGGTGCCCCAGACCCTGCGAGAGGGTTCTGCCACGCCCGTGATCTTGCCGATAAAGCCCTTCCGACTAGGTCCCAACAACCAGGGAAGTCCCTCGAGGCCAGGCCAATTTCTGAGCTCATCAAGCCGCCGGAGGATTTCAAGATTCTGGGTAGCTGTTTTTGCGAACCCAATGCCAGGGTCTAATATGATACGCCAACGCCTCACGCCAGCCGCTTCCGCCGCTTGAACGCGAGAAAGGAGCTCTGACGCAATCGTAGGTATAAGGCCATCCGGGTACGAGGTATGCTGCATCATGTCACGGGGCGTGCCTCGCATATGCATTAAACAAATAGTTTTTCCAAGCCGAGCCACAGTAGGGAGCATTTCGGGATCTAGCTGGCCCGCCGAAACGTCATTGATGATATCCGCACCCATGGATATGGCTTGCTCAGCAACCAATGCACGATATGTATCGACGCTGATGACGGTACCGGCAGCCTCGGGCAGCGATCGGATCAATTGAATGGCAGGAAGAACACGAGACGCCTCTTCTTCAGCCGAGACCTCGGGTCGGCCAGGTGCAGTTGATTGCCCGCCTACGTCGATAATGGATGTCCCAGCCGCCGCCATCTCCTGTATGCAGTGCGCGAGATTGGCCTCGTGATGGCGTCCGCCGTCCGAGAAGGAATCGGGGGTTAGATTGAGAATTGACATGACTTGCGTCTTCCTACCAGGAGCAAGAGGAGTCAGAGGCCTGGATTCCGACGACAAGGGTGTCAGGGTTGTCAACGGTTCGCCCAGAGGCAGCTCATTCAGATAGTCCTGAACAAGCTTCCATGGCTTAGACGAGTCGAGTGATTTGGAAGGAATCAGCCTGCGAGGAGGTCAGTTAAGCATTCGAATGCAGAAAATGCGCGGGATTGAAGGGTACAACGAACTCAGACAACGGCCTCAAGACAAATTCGCGCTCCTTAATGCCTGCGTGCGGTATCGTCAAGCGTTGGTGTGCCACGGTTTCGTCGCCATAGAGGAGTATGTCGAGGTCAATATTGCGAGGTCCTTTGTCGATGACCTTGCGCCTGCCCATGTCACGCTCGATTGCCTGTAAGGCATCCAGCAGGGCCACAGGCTCCAACCCAGTTTCGACCTGATCGGGGTGTCAATGGATGATGGAACGATTCGTATGGCTGCGGGCGGTTGGTACATACCTCGCAGGCACCATTGATGAAGCGGTCCTGGTTCTCGACGTACATGGGCTTCGTCTCCCAAAGGCTGCTTGTCCGCTTGACGCGAATCCCCCGACGATCCATCTCAGTGCAGGCTTTCTCGATCTCGGCAACGCGGTCGCCCAGATTACTACCCAGAGCGATATAGGCAGTCTTGTTACGGTTGCCGCCGTGGCAGTGGCATGATGCATGGCGTCGGCTGGTCATGATCAACCAGGGAGAGGCACTCGAGGTGGACTGGGTCAATACAGCGGGTATGCGACCATTGCCGCGTGCGCAGGCCTTGTAGCCATGACGCAGCGAGTTTCCGAAAATGTGAGGCATGATGAATGTCATGGGGGGGGCTTCACTGGGTACATGTTGGTGGATATCAGAAGTGGTGATTGTGTAATACAGCCATCATAGCTGCCAGACCATCAGCCTTGGAGTCGCGAGTGACGAATAGACGCTCGGAAGATTTCGCGGGACCCTCCCCTGCCGTATCAGGTAATCAAAGGCTGATGGATAAGACACGACAGGCTAGAGGCGGCGATAGTACTGAGTGGGTGGGCTCAAGTGATTCGTGTGGCAAGTATTCTCCCACCGCTGAGTTTCAATGATGAATCAACGATGCAGTCGTTGAATATACTGGAATGGATCATGGGTGAACACAACATCGCATTTCATTACTTTGGTAGGGATTTCAGAACGCTGACCCATTGAACCAACCGGCAGCCGACCTGCCTGTAGGACAAAGTGGTAGCCTCTAGGGTACGTAAGACGCGCCAGCTATGGAGCCTTTGCGGTTTGTCCCTCGGCATCTTCCCCAGATTCCAGCAGGGCCCAAGGCGGCACTAAACCACATGGGGCCGCCGTCGTGCTCCAAACCCCATGAGCCTCGGCATGTGCTCACTTCTCGCTGACTCTCGCCTAACCGCTAGCCGACTCATAATCCTCTCTTTCCTTCTCTCTGTCCTCTCGACCTCAGCCTTCACCGTCCTCCCACAACATCCCATTCTCTCCCTCGCCTTACACGAAGTATCTTTCGCTTTACGATAACCCTCCTCGCCCCCGTCTGCAGATCTCCTCGTCTCCGACTGTCCAGCTTTCCAACATGGCTTCCCCTCGTACGTCACCTGCTCCTCGACGGGCACCCACCCCCGACAGCTGCTCTGCTTGATTGTCGCTAACCCGGCCCTTTTCCCCTTGGTGCCCCGTGCAGAGAAGATCCGAACGCCCATCACCGACTTGTTCGGCATCAAGCACCCCGTGCTCCTGGCCGGCATGAACGTCGCCGCCGGCCCCAAGCTCGCAGCTGCCGTCTCCAACGCCGGCGGTCTCGGCGTCATCGGTGGTGTCGGCTACACCCCGGAGATGCTCCGCGAGCAAATCGCCGAGCTCAAGAGCTACCTCAACGACAAGAACGCCCCGTTCGGCGTCGACCTGCTGCTGCCCCAGGTCGGTGGCAGTGCCCGCAAGACCAAGTTCGTTCCATCCTCCTCCGCTTTCCCCCTCGCAATCGTCTATGCCCAGGACTGACAAGACAACCTTGCGTAGCTACGACTACACCAAGGGCAAGCTGAATGAGCTCGTCGACATCATCATCCACGAGGGCGCCAAGCTCTTCGTCTCGGCCGTCGGCGTGCCCCCCAAGGCCGTCGTCGACAAGCTCCACGGCGCCGGCATCGTCTACATGAACATGATCGGCCACGTCAAGCACGTGCAAAAGTGTCTCGACCTCGGCGTCGACATCATCTGCGCCCAGGGCGGCGAGGGCGGCGGCCACACGGGCGACATCCCCACCACGGTCCTCATCCCCGCCGTCGTCGAGCTCTGCAACAAGGCCAAGTCGCCCCTGACGGGCGGGCCCGTCCAGGTCATCGCCGCGGGCGGCATCCACAACGGCCAGCTGCTGGCCGCGGCGCTCATGATGGGCGCCGGCGCCGTCTGGGTCGGCACGCGCTTCATCCTGACGACGGAGGCGGGCGCGCCCAAGGCGCACAAGGAGGCGGTGCGCACCTCGGGCCACGACGACAACGTCCGCACAATCATCTTCACGGGCCGCCCCATGCGCGTCCGCAACAACGACTACATCAGCGACTGGGAGAACAACCGCGTCCAGGAGATGAAGGAACTTGCTGCCAAGGGCACCATCCCCTACGAGGCTGACCTCGACAAGATCATGAGTTCCGACGACGGCGCCAACGCCAGCGAGGTCGACGAGGACGAGGACCCCCTCGACAAGTTCCGTCCCTTCCTCATGGGCAAGTGCGCCGCCGTCGTCAACGAAGAGAAGCCCGCCAAGGAGGTCGTGGACGAGTTCGTCAACGACGCGGTCTCATGGCTGCAAAAGGGCAACAAGATGATTGCCAAGCTGTAAATTGCTGTTCCTTCTTCTTTATGCCATGATGCCTCTTAGCTCTGTACGACACGAATGTTTGTAAATAGCATTTTCTGTTAAGCAACATCAATTCAACCTTCTAAATCGAAAAAGAAGAAAAAAAAGCCACCCCAGGCCAGTGAACTATGATATCGGCTCCGTGACATCTGATCCTTGAGCACAAGACACCCGCACTGTAGACAGCAGCCGTTTCATAATCCTTGTGGTCATTGAAAGCCCCACCGTTATTTCCACCCCGACCATCATCACATGCTCTCTGCACGGCCAGAGCATCTCTCCCGCACCAAGCATAAAAATAAAATAAAAACACCAAGCGGTCCTTCGCCTGGTGCCTTTTTCAAGACATTCCCGGCATGCCTCAAAGAACAGGGGATACTGCAGTGTTGTTCTATTCATTATGTAGCGTGATAAAGACAAGGGAAGAAAACATAGAAGCTGAGGAATCAACGCCGTTTTCCGCTCACAAACATATGGGGGGGCCACGGCTGCTCTCATCCGTCCTCACGTTTCTCGAGGCTCGAGCACATCCCCACCACCAACAGCAATCTTTTTCAATTTCAAAGCCCCCTTTCCCCTCACCCCGGCATTCAATTTCTTTTGCGCGCGCTCAGCTGTTGAGATACGCGCGGATGGCGCCCTGGAGCCTCGTCGCGCCCTCGCCGAGCATGGAGCTCAGGTTGTCCAGGTCGTCGCCGGCGGTGATGCCGAACTTGCGGACAAAGTCCTTGGCGGCGGACTCGAGGTCGCCGTAGTCGTCGACGACCTCCTCGTCGGGTCGGCCGAAGTAGGCGTTGGACGAGATGGATGTGGCGCCCTCGAAGCCTTGCAGGCGCGTCTTGGCTTCTGCTTGGGCCGATGGGTCGAAGGCGCCCTTGCCGAAGTACTCGTCCGACGAGATGCCCTTCTGGCTGCCAAACTTGGCCCTGGCGAAGTTGTCCGCCTCGTCTGCATCATGTGTTAGCATCGACATACAAGGAGGGGTGGAAGAGGGAAGGGTAGGTATGGAAACTCACCGTCGGCAGCAGCCTTGACAGGGCCAACAGAACCAAAGCCCCCGGCGTTCTTCTTGGTCGGAGCCGCAGCCCTCGCGCCACCAACCTGTCCGAAGCCGAGCCGTGCAACACCCATGCCTAGTCTCTCCACCTCCGCGTTGGACTTCTGACGCGTGTGAGAACTGCTCGACGCCCTAGCGGGGCTGACGGGCGTCGGAGACAGGATAGGGGCAGCACCCGAGGACCCGGCATCCTTGCCGTCCTGCGCATCCTCGGCTTCGGGGTCGTAGCCGAGCTTGGCGATGCGCTCCGCCTCTTCCTTTGCCTTCTTCTCGGCCTCGTCGAAGTCGATCAGGTCACCCGTGACCTTCTTCGCGCCCAGCTTCGGGGCCTTTTTGGCGCCGAGCACATTGGCCTTGCGCGGTCCGCTGGTTGCTGCCGTCTTCCTCAAGGCGGCCGAGGTGGTGACGCGGCTGGCTGCGGGTTTCGTCTCGCCGCTGGCATCCTTTGATAGAGGAGACGCGGAGCGCCCGATGTCCTTGCCGTTGCCGGCGTTGAGGAAGGGGGAAGGGGTGCGGCCCATGACGGGTGGCGTGGCGGTTCGCGAAACGGGAGGCGTGGGCTTCTTGATGGCGGGCTTGTCCCAGGAGGAGAAAAAGTCGTCGTCTGGTTCGCCGGCAGGCGTTGCGGAGCCGTCGACATCTGCGCCGTCCGTGATGACGACCTCGCCGGGATATCTAGAGGTGCATGTGAGCATCAAAACAGAGGGGGGGGTAATCCGGAAGGGAAATAACCCACTCCTTAGCATCTCGTGCGGCGCGTCGCTTCAGCTCGTCCTTGTATTTGGTGGCAGCGCTGGACTCGTACTTCGTCTTAGGATCTTTACTGTTGAGGGCGGCGGTGCCTCCGTTTTGCTGGAAGAATTTGGTGGCGGACTCGTTTCCGCCCACCTTCATGACCCTCAGCTGATCCCACTGCCATTCTACGAGAATGTTAGCCGCTCCATTTCCCGAGGAGTACTCATGGCCGAGGATGGCATACGGTCGAGGTTTGTTGATCGCACAAAGGAGATGTGGACACCCAGGTTGCGATGGTTGGCGGAGCAGTCAAGGCAGAGGTAGATGCCAAACGGGACCGAGGTCCAGGTCGGGTTCTTCGCGCCGCAGTCGAAGCATATCTTGAAGAAACGAGCCCAGTGTTAGCCTTGGGGGGGGGGGTTATTTTTTTCTGGGGCAGTGCTTCAGCCATGACATGCCTTGTTGGCAGGCTTCGTCTTGAGTTTCTCAAAGATCTTGAGCGACTGCTGCTTCGAGGCGAGGGCGCTCATGGTGACGGTTGACCGAGGGCGACGAAATGGCGTGGGTACGTGAGCGATTCGACCGTGGTCCGTAAGCTATATGCCGGGGCTCTCGTGCCTGTCGAGGGGAGCCTGAGGGACAGCGGCCACGATGTCGACAATTTCGAGGGATGTCGGTTTCTCTGGGCATTCAGGAGGCACGTCGATGTGGTAAAGTGGCATGTCGGATGTGGCGCTAGTCTCTTTCGGGCCGAGACCATGGACCCCCACATGTCGTGGTCGTGCCGAGGGCGGTGTTTAGGTTACGCTCCAGTTTCAAGACCCTCTGCAAGCATCGACCAGCAGCTCAATCCGACATCACAGGCAACCTCTCTTCCAAGTAGGGCTTCTTCAGGGCCAGACGATGGACGATTGCGAACCGCCATGATGAAGTCAATCAGCCCGGTTTCCCTCCTCCGACCCGCCACGACCTTCACGCTCACCCCGTCATCCCGTCACTCGGTGCTCCTCTCGCGAACGTATGCGACGCACAACAACAGCCTCGGCGCAGCTCCGTCGTCCGGCCCAAGGAGGCGCACGGTGACGCCCTTCAACGACGACGGCTTCACTCCGTGGAACGAGCTGTCGGCGGGCGAGAAGGCTGCCAGGGCAACCCAGCAGAGCTTCAACTTCGGCTTCGTCGTGGTCGGTCTTGTTTTGACGGTAGGGGACCTCTTTGCACGGCAGGGGCGACGAGTTGACACATTCGTCAGGGCGGGGTTGGCTATGTCCTGTGGACCGAGGTGTTCTCGCCCGACAGCAAGATCACCCACTTCAACAGGGCAGTGGACAAGATCAAGAAGGATCATCGCTGCCTGCAGCTGCTGGGCGACTCCAAGAGGATTCTAGCACACGGAGAGCCGAGCTGGAACAAATGGCGGAGGGCCCGACCTGTTGCGTAAGTGGTCTACTATTTGGCGACGGCGGCACGCCTTCATTGTCGCCAGTGTCACGCGCTTTCTGACAGCTCTCTAGTGCGACGGAAAGCACTGATCAATACGGCAATCAACATCTCAAGATGCACTTCTATGTAAGACTGAAGATCATACCTGCTGGGCCGGCACTGGCTGGGACGCTCAAGACTGATGCAGCGTAGGTTGATGGTCCATCGAATGACGGCGTCGCTCGACTTCACATGGTCAAGCATCGAGGCCAACACGAGTATGAGTACATGTACCTTTTCCTCGATGTCAAAGGACACGAGCGGATCTACTTGGAGAACGCTGAGACCTCGGCATCCGGCTCGGGTCGGAAGCAATTGAGCTTGTTCGGCGTCAAATGGGGCTGAGCCGATAACCACGACCACAGCGGACAATGCCGGCGGTTCATTCGCCAGCCTCGGTGCAGACCAGACATTGCCGCGACGTAAATGGCACGGAAAGTATTCGCCAGGAGTCAAGCGGATGCCGCGCGGGTTAGGCCAACACATTCCCTACAACCATTATCTCATGTACATTAGTGATCCCACAAGCAATAGTGTCCCGGCTGATGACACTGATGTTCTCCATGTAGGGCCCTCGGAGTTGCCAAACGCTGCCTTACCAGGCTCTGACTAGTAGCTGGAGGTTGCGGCTGTTATATATCAAGTATATTCGGGTTTCGATAATCGTCGACAGACCAAAGGAATTCTTGAATCACAAAGTCCTGGTGTGCATGATCGATTTTCCATCTCATGTCCTCCACCCTAGGGGTACTGGAGACCCCAGAGTGCTTGCTGAGCGGTGAATTTCCATTCAGGGACCAAAGAGAAGTTGTGATCCGCAACAACAACAATCAATGAGACGAAGACGAGCCGGCCATTGTTCTCATGATGCAAATGGCAGCTCGGTCTGTGCAACGCTCTATTTCGACCAACCCGATGTTTGTGGCACGTATCTGACGCCCTCTGGACAAAGAAGGACAACTACACCAAACCGTAGCATTGCTCGCCACTCTTTCAGGTATTCCCAATACGTAACGGATTCAGTCGTGTGGCGACGATAGAGTATCAAGCGAAGCCGGGGATAAATAGCCTACCAACCCAGAACGGGCCTAGCAACAAGATGGGCATCGAAATATCAGAATCAACAGCGGCATCCCTCGACCGAATCCCGCCACGACAACAACGATACGATGTCAATCTCAAAACGGCCGAGCCAGCATACCCCGGACAGCCTCGGTGAGCAGGCTGGCCCAAACGGTCAGGTTGTCCACAAACCGCTGCGGATCAGCATCCACCGGGCCGATATTCCAGATGCAGTCCTGCCCTCCACGACATGGTTTACCGCGCAGGCGCCATCTTTCTGTACAGTGGTCTTATCAACCCGAGGAATGGGAGTCGCTTTCTCCGCACTCGCCACCGCCAAGACTTCGGCTGGGGTCGCCTTGCGTCTTCACCGACGTAGCATAGCTTGGAGTGGCTTGCGTTTGCGCACACAGATTGTGCGTCTCGAGACGCCCTCTTGGATGGCTTCGGCTGCGAATGCGGGGTAAAGATTGGGGAGGAACGAGCAGGTCTTGCATTGGACGGTTTGAATCGTAGTAGCATCGTGGCTCGGACACCGGAACGACGTCCGCAAAGTGTGCATGGGGACATGCATCTTGGATTCCACCCAAGCGAGGGGTATCGTCGGTTTCCAAGTGGCTTGCCCTGAAGATCGCTGCCCTTCACGCGCTTTCCAGACTGCCTCTCACCTGGTCCAGAATCCCAGTCGCCGCTGTTGGCTGTGGCGTTGCTGATTCGCTCGGATCCTGGGCCCTCCAGACGACTCGTCGCAAATGCCTCGAAGTCCACGGCTAGGAACCCATGAGGATGTCGGCTCGCTAACCGACCTTGTTCTAGAACGCTAGAGCTGAAAAGAGGCAGTGGCCATTTCCCGGCACGGACGGCCCCGATTCCCTTGTCCCTACCTTGACTACCGCCCTGTTCCGATTGATGCAAAATCATAGGGAGCGCCGAGAGCCCCTGGTTCACTTGCCCGTTCATACCTTGCCCCAAAATCATCCATGATGAACCATGCTGACTAGGCAAGCTCGGATGTTCTGATGCTTGCTCCATGTTCGAGCGAAAAATCGTATAGCCAGAGGTCGACTCTGTGCTCGTTGGATGCGCGAAAATGAAACCATGCTGGGATCAAACGGCCACCGCCCTGAAACTGTCAGGGCCTGCTTTCTGGGCGCCTGCTCCATACACGTCGGGCCACGGAGAGCACGTGGATTGTATAGGGGTCTAGTTGCCGGCGCGATCTCCCAGCCCGAGCTTGCAAGGGTTGGGATACTCTCGGCTATGCACCCTCGATATCGACCTCAGGATAGTCAACCCTGCAACATGCTTGAGGGTTGCAGGTCGGTATCTTCTCCGCATTCAAGCATCACGCTTTGCGGGGAACGGTTCCGGCAGGTAGCAGCGGTTTCCAATCCGACATTGGGCCTTTCGATAGACCATGTCATGCAGCCCAGCACCAGCTTGGCCTTGCGCCCATTTGAAATGAGGCCAAGTCTGAATAGGCATGTCCTTCACGGTCTACACAGACGCGCAAGTGATCCGTCCGCTCGAGTGCCATTCTATAACCGAGCTTGGCAGTTGAGATGAAGCCGTTGATGCTGGCCTATACAATGTGGCATTATGCAGCCCATCCTCGATGCTGTGCAGAGGGCCGTACATCATGTGCTTGAAAGCATATGTCGAAGATTCTGGACTGGCACAGACGTTGATGTTGCGGCCAAAGGCTATCCTGATTGTGCAAAAGGAGTCGTTGCGGCATTGACTACAACCAGGGCTGCGACTGTCGCCATGAGCCGAATCTGAGTCCCAGACAAGCATCACCATGAGTGCATCATTCCGTCCAGTTGCAGCGTGAGATCCTTTTTCGTCGGCACGCAGTTTGTGCCGCAGTATTCACATTCTCGTCAAGGTCCTTACTGGAGTGAGGGTCACGGCAAGTGCAAGTGCAAGAGCAGGCAGTAGTTGCCGAATTTCTCGCCTCAACAAGGTACCCGGTCAGTCTGATGAACCAGGCGTTGCTCGTGTAGTGAGCTGCGCGGTTGCATCATCTTATGCCGCCCGCAAGCACACCGACGCCAGAACATTTGAAGCTGCCCGCCTGTTCCTAATCATTCATGGATCAAGTGTGGCACACCTGTGGCCATCTCTCGGCGAACGAGGGTGAGTCTCTCAGCGCCATGTCAACGGCCACCCCTGCGGGGTGAGTTTGCCAATTTTTGATTCGGAGGATAGGAGAGCTCGTCAGTAAGGCCTCTCCAAAAAAAATGTTGCCCTTCGCATTGTCCTCTGCGGAAAGCTAGAAACATATGAGCATAGAGTTGCTTGACCGCAGAAATTGTTGCAACAGCTGCCCTCACGTTAGCAAGATTCCCATTTTGGTGAAATACTGTATTTGGTCTTGGCTGCCTTTTAATAGTAACGCAACGGCGTTTCAACAAAGGGGGGGGGGTCTCCTTGACTGGAGCCACAACACTTTTTCCCATTAGACAGTGAGCCTCATTCACAGCTCTATGAACTTTCGCCGTAGTAGATGATCTGTTGATGACTGACAATACAGTGTCGCAATGGCGGGCGAAGCAAAGTCGAGCGAGTAGAGTAATCGGTCACATTGTAAGGTGTGTCCAGCAGCACACGTCAGCGAGCTTGAGATGAATATTTAGGCTTGTGTAAGATAGGGTGGGACCAGTCCTTGTTTGACATCAGTTCTTTTGTACCTTCCTTGCACAAGAGTGCCCAGATAGGTACTCAAGGAACTGCCTAGAACCTTGAGTAATGGCTGCTACCTACCCGGGAAGGCACCATAGGTCCTCCTTCTCTCATCATCGGCCAGTGCTTCGGGTCTACCCTATTCGAATCTGGCCGTGTTGTCAGAGCCATGCTGGCCATCCGTGTGCCAAGAACTAATGGGCGTGCTTGAACCGGGAAATAATAGTACCAGCTGCCTGCGCCGCTCGTCCGAGGGCAGGCTGGCACCCCCTGGTGGTTTCAGAGGGAGGCAATGGATGGCCAACAAGCATTTCTTGGGAGTAAAATAATACCTTTCAGGATTAGGCTTGCGCACATTACCATTTGCAAATTTCGGCTTAGGTAAGGCGAGTAAAGACCGAATATGTACTTCGTAGGCAAGGATTAGTCGCGCTGTGGCAGGAACATCATCCCGCCAGCCCCCTGCAACCCCATAGCCCTCCCTCCGCGACCCCCACACGCCCCCCCCTGCTGTCCTCCATCTCCGGATCACCATCCCTTCATACGGTAGGCGCCCCTGTGCCACACACATACGCATCATCCATGGATGACATTGTGCTGCGCTTCTGTGTAGGTGCCCCCCCCTTTAGCAGCCTGATTGGTGTCGATGTTGCTTTTTCTGGCGCACCACAACTGTCATCAACCAACCTGCCCATTTACGATGGATGCCACCACACCACACTAAAATATGTACGGCGCTGGACACTGCTGAGGAGGAAGATGGCGGTGAGGAGGAAGCTCAGCTCACGAGGACGGCTACAAGATGAGAAGAAGCAATGATGGGGAAAATTTTGATCGAGAGGAGGGAGGCAAGAGTGGTTTCCAGCAGCCCCTTGTCCTACTACCAAACCCCCAACACTTTGTATGCCGTTGGAGACCGGAATTTCACTCTTCAACTACACTCTGCAACGCAGTTGTCTTGGGTGGAGTGAAGGGAAAAGCTGACGCAGGCTTTGCCCACGGCCTAGGAAGCAGACAGTGTGCGGACACCTCAGCACGAGACTCGAGGGGAGGCCATCGTCGTGGGTCAAGTCAAGCTCATGCAATTACCCGGGCTGAAGCAGGGCTCGTACAGCCAGGCAGGCTGTGGAAGGACGGGGCAAGGGTCTGCGGGTCGGGGATCGCCGTCCACTCTATCTTCGGAGATGCTGGGCTTATTGACGTAAAGACTTGTCCTCCCACCCTTCGACCAAGCTCTTCGCACCTCTTCGTCTTGCAACGCAACACGTTCACACCACCCACCCCACCCCGGGGAACAAGAGAAATACGTGTGCAGCACGCACGCGTGGCCCCCCGTTGATAAGAAATAGGCATCAAGGGATGTACAGCCCACCGCTTACATGACTCTTGTTTCCCGAGAGGGGGTGCAAAAGGCCAGACAGAGCGTTTAGAGCCTGGAATTCTTCCCCCTCCTTTTTGTCCCTCCCCCTTCTGTCCGGGGGAATGCAGAGACGTGGGATGCGGGTTCGCCCTGAAACAACAAGGCAAAGGGCCCAAAGCCCGAAGACGCGACGCAGGCCGTCCTCCTCCAGCACGGCACCGCTGACGTGATCCCCGGTCTGCCATAGCCTTATCATCTGGGCATCCGCCAAGGTCGAGTTATGGCGAAGCAATAATGATGCCTTCGTCCACGCCTCGGGCGCTGTGATCCCCCCCGGAAGGATCTGCCCATCCCTCCCAGAAGAAAGCAACTGTAGTCCTACATGGTACCCAAGACAGGTTTCCTAAGTAAATGCGTCGTGACTTGCTTTTGCTCGCCTCACATTAGCTGATGCCAGGCTCATCCCGCCCCGGAGGGGGATCACACTCTGGGGGAAACGAGGCAATGGGGAAAGGAGCTGGCTCGGAACTCGACCAGGGTCCCTGGCCAACCACCCCCTCGAAACATCGTAAGTGAGGCTGAGCCTGTGGCCAATTGCTTTGCGCCGCGCTGACAACATTGTGCTCAACCTCCTCTTGTGCCGCACAGGGTTCTTTTTTTGCTGCTCACAGGACAAACCACAAATGCGAGTTCAAGACGTCTCAAATAGGCAGCAGTGTTTTGGCCCATCGTCACGCTGAGCCGCCCGTTCCGGCTTCACAATGTCTCAACCATAACCCTTATTAAACTCGCCTGCATGTCTTTACGGTTGGATCCGGTCTTGGATATGGCACCTGCTATTTTGTGACATGGGCCCCTTTCATGGGGGTTTATCATGTGCAACCTCGAACCATGCTGCTAACCCCCACAACACAAACCACCCGCCAGCGACTGATGACCCCTTTACCGTTTGCGATTAGCACTTTGCGGGGGCAGAGCCAACCTCAGGGCCCTTCACACTGCTTGGCGTGGTTTACGCCACCTGCCTGACCTAGGATGAGGCAGGAGATCCATGCTGAAGTGTCATTTAGTCGTGTCTGGTGCTTGGCCCATGAGAAACACCATCAGTCCATCCGTGTGACTATGGTTACATCGACGGGATACATGAAGGGAGGAGCGGTCAATTCTGCTGTGCGTCGGTATGATGGTTTCAACACAAGATATGCTGATGATTATACTATTGAATTTCCGCTGAGGCGAGTCTATCTTAAAAACTGGTCCACCAGACCAAGAGAATCCGGTGAAGATGAACAAAAAGGTATAAGAGGAGAGATAATTCAAACAAGGCTCATGAAACCACGGAATGGCTCATATTGAGAGGATCAAAAACAGTAAACAAATAGGCGGACATGGTCCTCGGCCGTAAAACTATAACGCCTGCCTCCGTCTATAGATCTATTCCGTCAGGTTCATCAATTCATTACACGCTCGCTTCCTGCCATTTATCCTTCACATCCTGTCCATCAAATCACCGCCGGCAAGACTGCCTGTCGTGGAACTCCGACCACTCTGGGGATACCCATTGTCCGAGAGCATATCCTGCACAGCAACTTTGGGGACCTGTGGAACCGGAAGTTTTCGCTGCGTCCCGTCAGGTCGGCTGATGATGTCGGTCAAAGACATTCCAGAACGAGGGGCGCTGGTGACGGGGGGCGTCGAGAATTGAGGGTGGTCGAAATGCGGTTCCATTGGCGCCAAAGCTGGTGTAGTGTTGTGATGCAGCGAAAGGTTCCTCAGGCTGGGAAGTTCGTAGCCAGTGAAAGGCCGGAGACGTGGTGAATGGGCCGGGGTGGCCAGAGGGGTGTGATCCGGAGTGGGAGACAACGAATCATGGGAGAAGGTGGGCGACGACGGAGCAGTCGAATTTGGTGAATTGGGCCTGGATCGTTTGGCATGTCTTAGGGCTCCATTGTAGTGATCGTCGCCATGGTCATCGGAGTGAGATCTTGACATGTGGTACGCCGAGAGACTGCTGCGGGAATTAGGAGTGCCATGCGAGTAATATGGGTGATGCCTCGATGAGTGATTAGGAGGTGTAGACAAAGTCTCTCGCTCAACCTGCGTGGCTGCCTTGGCGAGTAAAGAGATGTCGCCACTGCGGTTGTACTGATGCACGACCGAGGGAGGCACATAGGTTGAGAAGGAGTGCGGTGGAGAGACGTTGGGCGAGGCCAAGGTGGAAGTTGGTGCAGAGCGAATCGTTTTGGGCGCAGGCGGAGGAGCCATCATGTTTTCAGGATGCATATGGGGGGCAAGACCCTGATGATGGTGGTGCTGTTGCTGCTGCTGCTGCTTGTGCCCCCTCCTTGAGTTGGGGTTGTTGTGAATTCGAGAATGGCGGGTCAGCTCATCGGAGCGGGAGAACTTCTTGCTGCAGCCGGGAAACTGGCAAGCGTGTGGCTTCTCGCCGGTATGCGTGCGGATGTGTCTCGTCTGGTGTTCTAGACGGTGGAAGGCCTTGTCGCACAGGGGGCACTTGTAAGGTCGAGGAAGCTCAGTGGAGCTCTCAGTTGCCTGGACACCGGGGAGAGGCCCGTTGGGTTTGATAACGGTGACGGCGGCAGTAGCCATGTCGCCGTCAGTTTGCTGAGGTTTGGATGTGGATGTATCCTGATCCGCAGAGGAAGTTGGGTTAAGCAGATGCGTAAAATCCACCGCAGACTGTGCACGTTGCATGTGATCCAGCTGTCTTTGAGGCTATAGAAAAAGCCTCGTTGAATGTAGGAAGATATATCGATCCGAAAGAGAGATAACGACTCTGCTGTCGCTTCTGTTTCAGAAAGGAGGGTTGGGGAGATGCCGCAGCTGAGGGAGAAGTAGGCAGGCAAGGTGGAAGTGCTCGGTTTGGTAGGTCTTGCGTGGACTGGAGTTAGTTGAAGGACGTGAAGATCTGGCGGGTGAAATATGGGGGAAAGGAACCTTTTCGCGGGAGGGGACGGGGGGATGGAATGGGTTAAAAGGACGAAGTGCGGGTGTGGCCGGGGAAGGGGAGGGGGGCGAGTGATAGGGAAGGAAAAGGGGGGGGCGTGTGGAAAGACAGTGGGAGGAGGAGAAGAAAAAAAATTCAGAGGAGCCCCCAGTGTGGTAGGGTCGGGTAGATACCGGAGTACTTTCAGGGATGCCTAGCATCTGTGGAGATAAGTACTCCAGCCTAGCAAGGAGGGCAGGGGTAGCCTGCTGAGGTCAGGCAATGTACGGATGCGCAGTACATTACTCCGACAGGCCCTAGCAAAAGACGCTGCCGCCTTATCCTTTGGACGCACCATCACAGCTAGGAATCGCTAGAGTCATATAACGAAGTTCTTTGTGTGAGTAGATGTATGAGAAGCCCTCATATTATCATGTACGAATCAGAAACAAGAGCCGCGCCTGTTAAAACATTCTCACAAACGTCCGGACTCACTTGAGGTCCTCATTGGCTTCAGGAACATGTCATGGCACGCCCCAACCTGTTATAAACAACACACGGCGGCGGCAGCAGCAGCAGCAATAGCAGCAAACGAAAGTCGAAGCGGGCTCGCTTGAATGCACCTGCCCCTCCAAATGCACCATGTGGATGGATGAGATGAAGATTACATGGGTGCAGGACGGTCAAGAATGAGCATGAGGCGGGCGGATAGAGGGCATGATGGTGGCATGCAGTAGCTATCGTGGGTGAGGCAGGACAACCTCTTGGTGATCCTCAGCAATGTACATCCACATCCGCCATGGCAAGGCCCAGGCAGGTACATGTCGACCCAGCAAGGTGCCTCGGGGAGGGAGACACCGACCGGAGCTCCGGGTTAAGGCAGCACTCTCTGGGTCCCCAGGTCAAAAAGAGGGGGGGGCGCTTACGACTTGGGCTTGGTGCTGAAGCACGTCAGGTACTGGCCCCAGAAGCAGGACTGGCCCTGGAGGGTCCCTTTTCCAGGGAGGGTCAAGACCGCCTGTGCCAAAGGGGGTCGGGCGCGGGCACCCCCCATGCTGAGGGTGTGGATGCTTTGATCATCATGGAAGCAGAGTGGAAACGTGGGTGGAATCCAGGTCAAGTTTTGGCGTCGTGGGGCGGTGCAGGTTATTGGGAGGGGAGAAGGATAGCCAAGCCTGGTGGTACTGTAGGTACTGTCGTGCTCGACTGATTGGCCGCCATTCAAACAGACGCAACGCACAAAGGTTTTTCCTTTGTAGGCGCCGCCCGACGATGCCCTCGACCAACACGGCTCGCTTCACCGAGAGATAAGATGACGATGGGGTCCTGTCGCCGTGGCTTGCAAGATTTGCCTCGGCCAAATAGCAAATGGAAGGCGAATGAAGCCGACCCGGCCCTTCTCCGCCCAGAGCGTTGGCCATGCCGGAGGAGCCCTTGTTGGAAGTATCAAACTCGAGTCCATCAGCTCCTAGCCTCGGGGAAACTCCTTGGCGTCAAGGTGCGCGAGGCACCACAAAGGCATGATGATGAGCTGAGTGCTCGCGAGGGCATGCCGATTCCCCCCCCTGTAGTGGATACATGTGCGAATGTTTTCCGGTGCTTGGGTAAACGGGCAAGGTAAAAGGGTACCGGGTACCTTATCTCGGCGATGCAGGAATCTGCATAAGCCCGTCCTGGGTCGATTGCGCAGGAGGGACGAAAAGGTCATACCGCACGGGTATAGTAGGCTAGGTTTGCTTTCCCTTTGTCTGGGGAACGAGACATCATGCACACAGCTCCTCCCTCCCTGCCTCTGGGGTCGTAGTGCATACGTATGTCTCTGTGTCGTACGTTGCGGTATGCCGGTTTCTAAGACACACGATACGTCTGAAAGCCATTTTCCTTATTCGAGCTCGCCGTCCTCTTGTCCCTTTCCTCGTCACGGCTCGAGTCATCCCTGCCCCGTACTCCTAGTCCTGATCCTCCCAAACGTTGGGGCCCCCGCGGCCGTCCGCGACCCGCCTCCTTGCGTGCCAGTAGGTCTCGGGTCGCGCACCTCTTTAGTTTTCTTTTTGTGCATTGTGCCTTGGATAACGAGTTGGTCCCAAGCCAAAAGATCTTGCGCAATATCTCACCTCCCTGCTGGGCCCCCCCCCTCTCCCGACTCCGTCCGCCCTCTTTTTCCGCTGAGCTCGTTTCCGCCAAGGGCATGGTGGGGGTTGCCCCTTGTGGGCGCCGAGATAAGAGGTCGTGTCGACGTGAGCTTTTGAGTCTGCCAATGACGCCTCGTGCCTCGACCCCCAGACTCCCAGATAGGCAGTCCTGTTTGAGCGCGGGGAATTCTAGGCCCGGTGCTAGAAGTCCATTTTCATAGGGCACGCCAACCGGCTTTGGGCTCTTCCCATTCGGTGTGGACAAACAGCTTGGAAATTGCACCGCACAAGCCAACCATGCCGAGGCTTGGTTGGAGCTTGCTGGCTTTGTTGTTTTCCGCAAAAGGGCCTATCAACCGGTCCCTGGAGACAATTCTCTACCCGGCCCCGGTACTCCTATTCGTGCGCCTATCTGACACGAAATCGACAAGCGTGACCCAACAGTCCCTCTCCCTATCGGGTGCAGCTCGCACCTCGTCAGGGGTAGCTCTACGGACTACAGCACAGGACAGCGATTATTGTGCAATACTTCTCCGTCAGCAGACGCACAAGGCACAAAACGAATCACGGCCACCCAAGTCTCCCGTGATGCGTGGGCAGCGTGGGCATGAGCACGTTCCCTTGTCTGGGGATCGACTCCCACCTCCACACTTAATTCCACCCCCACGCATCATATAACTGCAAAGCCGATCTTGCCTGACATTAATGCTCCCCCAAAAGCATGCTAGCCAGTCATGGCGCATGCTCGAACCCCGGATGAGGGAGAAAAAGGGCTGATAAGCAGGTCCAGCCGTTTGGGCAGGTATCGGCGCTGCACCCCATCATCGGTGGGATCGACCCGCGGCTAATATGTGAGGTGCCGCTCCCGTAACGAGGCGCATCTTTACCCAGTCTACCTCTTTCTGCCCACAAGTCTCAGACGCGCTGAGACGTACGGGTTCCCCGGCATGACTCTCATGTTTCACGTCTTGTCTGCATAACCAAAAGCCCCATCTTGCGTTGCCGGTCCCTTGCCTGGGCTGGCATATTTTGGCCGAGCACGCGCGTCGCCCAGCGAGTTGAGAGTCAGTCCATGGAGGCCGTCGTGGTGACCATCAGTAATCCCGTCTATTTAGCCCCAAGCCGGTACAGTAGACTCGGCTGCAGGGCCGCCCTGTGATTCTGCCAATTCCGCAAGGTACAGTAGGCTAGGTGGTTTTGCGCAATATTGTCGGCTAGCCGGGCCTGGAGAAGTTCGCCACCTGACCCCGGGCGCCTTGTCTGCGTTGGTAGCCAAACCCCACGATTCGAAGCGAGCACATGCTTGCCAGGGTCCTATGGGAGAGCGCATCTAGGGTCACAAGCAGGTCGACTTGGCTCCAGCTGCCGCCTGCGGACTTGTCGCATTTGTGTGTGCTGGGGCTCGTGACCTCCAGCTCCCAGGGCATGATCACCGCCCAAGAAATCCAGGGCGTGGCTTCGGCCCATCACTCTCCGGGCCATTCGTAACTTAGCCTCACCTCGGGGACAATTCGATAAGAAGATGGGAAAATTGCCTCTTCCCCAGGATTGCATCGCTTGTTCCCCATGATTTCCCCTGCTGCCGGTCCAGTCCCGAGAGACCACATATGCAGCAAGAGTGAGGTAGTGCAGCCCACCGATTCATATCGATGTAGGTATGCACGCCGGCTGCACCAGTGGGACATTCCGCTGCATTTTACATAGAGTACATGCAGTAGCTCAGATCCAGCCACCTGGGACCTGAAAGAGCCTCATGGTGGCAGCTTGATATAAGCCGACGGCTATCTCTCTGGAGGGAGGCATCGGTTCTACCCTTTATCTCGATTGCATCTTGGTATCAGTATATTGATTACATCACGATCAACTTCGTTCCTCCTCGCTCATGATGCCAGAGCTGGTTTCATTCGTTTATGCGTCGTTATGAGGCAGACGAGCTTCATGCCATTTTACATTACAACCAATCCTCCGTTGGACAGCTTGTTGGACGAAGCCTGCAGAGCCAGAGCCAACAGGTCCGCCTCATCTCCGTGGGAGGGTCGAGCGCATTGTCAAGCGTCGGCTTCTGAAGACGGTATGGATTGCCTCATTTCCATGATTTGGTGACCGTCTTTTGGCCACCGCCCACGTGCTGTCGGAGAAACCCCGAGATACGGGACTCGGGCCGACCCCAGCATTGTCGGTGTCGCCGTTCATCCCCCGACGCTTCAGTTTTTTTCTCTCTGGGGTTTTTTTATGATTACGCGCACCTGCCGAGAATTATCCCGAGGGGCCCACGGGCACCGCTCATCGATGACTCGGCCATCTCGACCCGAGTCTTCAGCTCACCGTGGAATTATCGTGGAGGGTTTTCCTGGGCCTTTGTTGAAGAATGCTTATCTTTTACAATTTTTTTCTCTTCAAATACCCGAGAAAATATAGAATCAGGAAACTTTCTCTCCTTTCTTCTTCTCTTTTTATGCTTAACCAGCCTCAACCAGTTTAGAAACCCTAGGGGCCTATCAAAGAACAATACCCTCCACTGCTTTTTGTCATCAGTCCTTGCTGAGGGGTGGAGAGTGTCGGCAGGTCCAGGGCGCGGCCTCATAGCAGCATAATTAAACACTCCCTAATCCCCAGCGCGGTGTCCCACGATGGCTCTGCCCAGACATGTGAGACGGCTCACGGAGTGGCTCGGTGTAGCCTGCGACGTGTAGAGGCTCTACACGCTACGCCCCAGCCTGTACTCCACAAGGTCGACTTTCCTGCNCCCCCCCCCCCCCCCCGATTTCTCCCGAACCGTGGTCCCTGCTGCACATCCGCCAGCCTCAGGATACATTGCGGTGAGTCCCAGATTGCTGGAAGAGACTCCAGCTTGGCAATCTGTCCAAGCACTCAACTCTGATACAGCGCTGTTTGGGTACTGGGGCGTCCTGGCGCCGGCTTGTCACCCGGTGGTGTCCTAACTTCTTGACATGCAGAGCACAGCCTGTCGAGGTTCATGTCAAAAATCCGACACATCTCTTGTGTAGAAACACAGAGCGACGACCAGTATTGTTTGCAATGATGGTTTGATTTCACCGTCTCTCTGAGGGCTTTTCGATACCGAGCCGGTCTCCCATGAGTCATTGGCCCACTGCAAGACCCGTTGATAAGATCTTCCAAGACCCTTTCCCAGTTCTCCACATGGACTCAACAGTGGGCTGAAGATACAAGCATTGTCCCTGGTTGCCTGGATCCTTTCGCCCGAATGGCTTGCACATGCTCACAGTGCTGTCCTCACCAACGTGGTCATGCTAGGGGGGTTGTTCATGCTGAGCACGTTGGCAAAGTCTCGAGACGCAACACGGGGAATGAATTCGAAGGTCTTCGAAGCCCGCTGCTTTGCAGTCACATGCTCCATCAGTTCAAGAACGCAATGGAAGCCCGGCGGCCTGAGAACCTACGCTGCCGAGTTTCCGTAAGTAGTCCGATGCCTAATATAGCTTGGTGACCTGCTACTTTAGGGAGACAGGCTATCCTGTTTCCCGAGGTCTTCTTTCCAGACTTCTTCGCCCGGCTTAGCGTACGTCAAGCTTGGTTTCCCCATGGCACTACAGGGAAATCATGTTTGGATGAGATCGTCAGGGCCACCGCGATAGCCAAGTACTGCTAAGGCAACACCCTGTCCAGCCGATTACGTGTTAGGCTACCTTAGTAGGCGCTGGAACAGTTGGCCGATCAAAGCATTGCCGAGGTGTCAGCTAAAATCATGCAACCCGTACTTTCTATTACGTGCTCTCATCCCACGCCAGCCAGCAAGTGGTCTCTTTTCTTAGAGTTCTATAGAGGCGGGCTTATTAGGCACTTTCGAGCCAGTAGCCGGCCCTACGTGACTGCCTATTTCGGTAACAATGAGACCCAAGACCTGTTGGGCGCATCACCTGGGTCTGGACTACCTAGAGCGACGTGGGGTAATGAATGGTATGCAGCGGGTGGAGCAAAGCCTGGCTTTGGCAGCCCCATAGTCGAACTTCTTTAGCTGAGGCCAGCTATCAACCTTGGAGGGAGTGGTTGCAAGACGCGTCATAAACGCCCGAGTGCTGGTGTGGATGTAGGGCTTGGCTGAATGATGGCATCGATACCCAAGACGTTGTTGGCTGGTGGCACATCGAGGCCTTACACCATGCAGCCTGAAACAATGTTGACAAGTTCCTGCCGAGGTCTGCGCGATGTATCGAGCTCGCGATAACAGGCTATACTTGGATCACATTGCAGCTAATTGCACCAATTTTTTTTTATCGCCGTGATAAGTCCGAGGACTATTGAATACCTACCCAATTCTTAAACTCGGACAGACTCAAACTGGAAGTTGAGGCTGGCAGTGATGGTGCTAGACTTTAAACCGGCGCGTCACGTGAGACCGCGCCACCTTGATGAGGTACCTGGCAGCCCAATCGCGCCGGGTCACAGATGCAACCCGTTTCGATGACACGGTCAGCCCTGACCCCATGATGAATCATCCCCGCGAAACATAGAATGGATTACCACTCGATACATGGATACGACGTGTCGAGCTTTGCCGTATCAGAAACCCGTACGCATCCTCGCTGTTGAGGTCGGCCAGTGTGCAGTACCGCGTGTTAACCACCCGACTAGATCGTTTGCCCACCGTCAGCGCCTCTCAAGCGCTCAACGATCTTCAAAGTACCCCGGCGAGATCCATCTCGACTGGCTTGCAGTCTCTCGATGATGCTTTGCTGGGTCAACTACCTTCTGGTTCACCCGGCTCTTCGCCATCCGGCGGCGTCAAACGCGGTCAAGTGACGGAAGTTTGGGGCCCTCCTGGCACAGGGAGGACAGCTCTGGGGTACGACAGATGTGTCATCAAGCAGAGCACACTTACTGACAACGACACTAGGGTACAGCTTGCGGCCAGTGCCATATGCGACGGAGGTGCCGTTGTATGGGTAGGTTCGTACGTTGGGTGCTTTTGATGCGTCGATATGCCAGGCTGGTTAACGTTGTGTAATCAGATTGTTTTCAACCCTTCCCTCTTGGTCGACTCAACAAAGTCATTGCTTCTGTGAGATCGTCGCGCAAATTCGATAAGCTCGATTCGTCACAAGATGATCATTCACGGAAGCTCCTCCACCATTCCTGCTTGACCTTGCCTCACCTCATGGCGCTGGTATCCCGCCCTACCAAGGATTCATTCTCAGCAGATGTTTCGCTTGTTGTCATCAGCATGGCGAGTGCTCTGCTGAACTCAACGCTTCCCAAAACGCATGATGGGAAGACACATGCTCGAGGCAACAAGGGTAAGTGCCTAACGCACAATTGGGGCCAAGCTATTCTTACTCAACGCACACACACAGGACTTAGCATGCCTGCAAAGCGATTACAGGTGTTGCAATTTATGATGAATTCTCTGCAGAAACTAGCCGCAACTAGAAATTGCGCAGTTGTGCTGCTTTCGCAATGCGCAACGAAGATGCAGGTGGAGAAAGGAGCTGCCTTGGTCCCTGCGGTCAACGCGACAGTCTGGGAGCAGGGAGTCTCGACACGTCTAGTGCTCCATCGAGACTGGATATGGCAGAAGGACGCACTGATTGGTTCGCTCGTAGCCGGCATTCAGAAGCTTGATGGCAAGCCTGCCGCCGATCGCTTGGAACAGGTATCGGCATTTACGGTCGAAGCTGTACGTACCCGCCCAACTGTGTGCCACTGGGCGAGGCATTACTAACGGAAACGACGGCCAGGATGGCATATCCGAGGTGCCTTATGATGCCATCGGAATAGAGAATGTTGGACACCTCAAGAGGAAATTGGAGCAAACGGACTTGGAAATACCAGCAAGTGATGAGGAGGACGACGACGATTACGACTTCGCCAACGAAGACGAGCACGGCACGGCATTATTCTCGCGAAAATGGCAGGGTAGCGAGGACATACTACTTGGCCGTGAATTGGCCCAAAGCGACGAAGAGCTAGAGCCGGAAGAGGAGGATGCTACGCCACAAAGTGACGGCGAGGCAGACGCGTAGTGGACTAGATGAAATCAAGATAAAGCCGGCGAGCCGCCGAATATTACGGCCGAGAGCACATGGGGTTCAGGGGATTGAACCGTCCTCGCCGGAGTGGATCGGATTGGCCCAGGCAACGACATGATAGCCGTTTCACCGAAGTCACCCGGGAATGGACGCTCCGGACCGTTAGACGGCAGGGCCATCGCCCTAATCATGCGGAATACGAAGGATAAGGATTCTGCCCCTCCCTCTTCCTTTTTTTCCAATATTTTTTTATTAACTTTTTTTTTTAAATTTGNTCCTGTCTAAGGTAGTGGTGGTGGAGAAGATTTCACATGCAACCCAAGCGACTCACAGAGCCTTCAGTCTTCCCCTGCCAACGTCATGGCAAACTCGGCACCGTCCTGATTTTAACGTCGATCAGTTCCCCACCAACCCAATGGTGGGCAGCGGTGGAAAATCAACATTTGGCTTGCCGAGGAGTGGAAAGTTCTATCTACCTCGGGTCAGAGCAGTCATTGCTGCCTGTGCCACGGCAGGCAACGCGGCCTATCGTTGGTTGCAGAAGCAACATTGCGAAGGATTACGACAGGATTACTCCGCATCGTCATAGACTTTGTTGGCGCATCCGGCAAACTTGCTTCGGTTAACCAAGCGTGGCAGTTTACCATGCCGGGTAGGGCCAGGGTTTCATGCGAAGCAAGATGGTGGGCACGCACACCGAAACATGGTGCTGACCCCCCCATTCGCGGGTCCCCATTTGCCCTTGCGAATATCGCTTGCTGTCCAGCCCATGTCAAGCCATGTCAGGCCATGTCAGTAGCGTCTCTTGTCACGGCAGTCGAGATTGCAATCGCGCTTAGGTTCGGACCAAGGGACCAGTTGACGTGTGCTATATACTACTGCGACACCTGCGTGCTCCACGGAGCAAACAGCTGGTGATGTTGTTTGGCCGGCGCCGATCTGTGTGAGGTATATGGGATAAGCACTCGGCGCGCATCAAAGCAAGCAAGATGCCAGGGATCCACGCTGCAATCAATGGAGATACTGCACGGTGTCTCGACCAAGGAGACACACCCAGCACGCATTTGGTCAACGGCAGGGGTGATACTCGGTCCGTGTGCTCGTGCAGCAACATCCCACTCCTACGGCATGCGTTGCGCATCTGGGTCCCATCAGAGGCTCTGCAGGCAGGGTACGGCAGCATGCGTGCGACCATGCTGTCTTGTCGGATCTGTACGTCCTCGCAGCCGGCAGTATGCCAGCACTCTTTGGTCGCCGGGATTAAGGGCTCCGGCTTCTTCTCGTCCAGAGGTTGGAACTGACACGACTGTCGTATGTTGCTCACCAGAGACCATCGCCGACACCCTCATTCCATCGACCCGCTCCCTCTTTGTGTCGTTGTGTATGTGTCTTGTGTCTTGTGTCGAGTTCAGCTGGCGTGGTATGTTGCAGTACAATTTATCGTACATCTCGGCAGGCAAGTCGGTGGAACCGTATCTGGAGATGCACTCTATACCTGCTTTGCTGCCCAGGTGTGCCCTGTGGTGAGGTTTGAAAGGGTTGTTGAGCGTCGTCCTCCAATTACCAACGACAGGAACTTCTTCAATCGACTCCGTGCTGTCCTTTGTGCATGCATGTGCGATGACCCTCTTGCCAAGACATGCTCGTTTTCTCTAGCTCTTGCTTAGCCGAGAAAGACCTAATTCGAACAGCTGCAGATCTCACGGTTTGCATGGGGCATGTGCTCCGTCCGAGAGGCGGGACCCCGTTGTCTCACGACGATGCATGTGTCCTCATTGCGCCATTTTCTCGGTAGTTGACGGCCGGCTCGATGTCCGGAGGCTTGCTCGCGCCAGTATCACGTTGTTGGATCATACCACAACTTTGGGAAGCCTGCACCTTGCCAAGCCGATGAGAAGATGGCGGGTAGTCTCAAACGGTGGCTTCCATCTCTTCTCCTTGCGGTGCTTTACGGTGACGAGGATGCGGCATCCAAATGCGTGTGTGTTGATGGTGCCAATACGTAGGCCTTGACTGGCAAGGTCAATGCTGGGAAACAACCGCGGTTTAGATTGTTCGCTCTATATTTGGACTATTTGCTGGCGAGGGTGAAGCAGCACGTAGGCGTCTCCTACACACAACCTCAGGACCAAGTACCATCATAACATATAGCCTTGCCACGTTCGGTTCACTTGAGGGGGTTGAATGGCAAAACCAGCAAAGTGCCTTCAGAAAATGCACATGAGCCCTAAAACCGTCTGGAATGGAAGTGATTTTTTCTTTTCTTTTTCTTTTCTTTTTCTTTTCTTATATTTTTAGTTCTTAAAAGTTTTACTAGAAAAATCCCGGGGTCCTACGTTGTTGTATCCCCAAGTCATGAGTCACCCGACGCAACCGGAATTTTCATGTAGTACTAAGAGCACTAGCTACAGGGTAGCCATGAGCACTACCGCTGGCATCACGTAATCTGCGCTGGCGAATGAAGTTAGAGTCAACGTCTTTGCACATCCAAAGGACAGCCTGCGCAAGTCAGGGAGCGTCCAACAATTTCACGCCATATCTTCATTTTCATTGCTCGTATTCACAAAATCATTCATCTCAATCCCAAATCAGGGAGGAGTGAGCTGTCGGTCGATTTGAGCCCGTGTCATTCACGCTGTGACGCGGGTTGATGTGGGAAGGTGAGAATTCCTCCCTCCGTTGACCACGCTTATGCGCGTGGCAGACCTGTCCCCATCACACATGCTGCCCTTATACGCCTTCACTGCAGAATGTTTTACGGGTAAAGACCTGGGAATCCATATCATTCACCATGGCATGGCCTTATACTGCATGATACAGAGGGCCACTACTTATTAAACCTTGTCTTTCGACCGCATCCTTCTCGTCACAACATCTATTCGTCACCTTCATGCAATTGACACAAAGTCCCAGGGTCGCAATGTCAAACCAAATGACCGAGAACGGTGCGAGCGAGGCCGCCGCTCCTGTCGAGCAGCCTGGGTCTAAGTTTTCCTGGCTGTAAGCCGAGTTCCGACGATGCTACTGTTCGCTAGGCTGACAAGGGGCCGTACAGACAGCCACATCCCATCTTCGCCATCATACTGGTGGGCCCGGAAGAGCACCCCTTTGGGATCCAGAAGGACTTCCTGTGCGCTCGGTCAGAGTTTTACCGAAACTATTTCGCGGAACGCGAGAATGACACAACGGTTGAGCACATACTAAGGCTACCGAGTGTCCCCAAGGAGATATTTGGCCTGGCACAAAACTTCATGTACACAGGCACCATCATCACCGACCCAGAGAATGTCCCCTCCTATGAGTCCCTCGTCGGGCTCTGGAAGCTCGGCCACACCCTCGGCGTCGATGGGCTGTGTGATAGAACGCTCGACGCCATGGTGGAATGCCGACGACTCACGCAGCGCATCCCTGCTACGCCTTTGCTGATACAGGTGTGGAAAGACACGCCCGAGGGCTCATCTATACGCATCCTCTTGCTTTCATGGGCTGCGGAGTACATGAGGTCGTCGGACGCCAGAGCAGAGTTTGCCAAGTCGCTACCACAAGAAGTGCTGAGCGAGCTTGTGGTGGCAATGAGCTCATTCGACAGTGTCCCCGTTGTTCAGGCGCCTGTCGATGCCGAGACCCCCATCCCAGCGAGTGAGCCCAGGAAGAATGTGCATTACCTGGATGACTTGAGCGACGACGAGGCGCACAAGGCTGCCAAGAGGGGACGGCAATCTCTGGGAGCGGCTGGTCTGCCGGAGGGAGCAGTGGACGGCAGCAAGCAGCTTCTTGGTCGCAAAGTGGCACGACACTCATTGCCTAAAGTCACGAAGCGCAAAACGTCTGCTGCGCACCTAGACAGCCGAAACTTCACAACCGCACAAAAGCTCGACTTTTGTGCCGACCTGCTACAGCGAATGCTGTCAGGACCAGGTAAGCCTCCACTCTGCACGACCTCGCCCATCGCCCTGCAACGGGTCATTTGACAGACAAGGTGCTAATCTTCACGGCAGGCTTCTGGACACGACTTGTCGGACCGTTCAAGGAACCCGTGGAGCCAGCCGAGGACGGTGTGCCGGATTACCTGGAAAAGGTTAAAAGGCCGATGGACCTGGGGACGATCAAAGTCAAGATGGACAACAAGGAATACGCAACCGAGGAGGAGTTCACCAAGGACGTGCGGCAGATCTTCGACAACTGCTTCACGTACTGGAAGAAGGGCGACCCCATGTGGGCGGCGGGCGAGAAGCTTCAGAAGACGTTTGAGGAGAAGTACTCGGGGATGAACAAGTGGATCTCGAAGATGGGGGGTGACGAGGGCGAGTGACATAGACGCGGGTCTTGACGGCCAAGGGCGTTTGGGGATCACGGGTCCGTTGCCATCGAGAGCGGGCGGTAGACTTGTGCATTATTGTAACGATATCAAGGATTGTGGACAATCGTCTTCAGGACATGTCTGGGACAAAGCAGTGTATAGTATTATTAGGACAGGTCCGGATTAACACGAATAACAATTCGTCTTGACGTGCAGCCCATCGTTTGCGAGCAGCTCTTGTCGACGATTCACCCCACCGGTGCGTTTGAAGAGTCGGGCCACGGCATCTCTCATACATCTACTGTAGGCGTCTATTGTTGTCTACACCGACAACCATGCAGGAGGCCCAGCTACTAGACGGATTGCGCGTATTAGTGCTGCGGCATTGCCGCTTGACAGGATGAACACATGTACCTCCGAGAATACTGTACAGGATTCGTGCGTGGTATCTTTAGCAGCAAGGAAGGCGATGGATGGCAGCCCCTGATCCTTTGTCCCTTGAGATGAACACAGTGATCGTGTGCGCTTACGGTGAACGGCCACACTGTGAAGATGGCTCAACTGCCGTTGCACTGTTGATCACTTGTGTTTGCCTCCAGTTTGCCTGCTTGCAGTCTGGCGTTGAGCTACTCCGGACCTCATATCCTAGGCGACATACACGGCTGCGTTGGGGCTATTCATCGTGCCAGCTACGTGTTCGTACCGACGCAGATGTACAAAACGGGAGCGCAGATGCGCATGGAAGCTGTTCGTGCCCAAGCCCATCGTGAGTGCAGAGGAATTTAGCCGAGAGCCGAAGCCGCAAAGGTGTCTCTCCTAGTACAAACCAAAAACCATGTGTGCTCTGGCCACGGGCCGTTTCAGGTTGGGGGGCTCCGCGATGGTTGCACCCGACTCGTGGTTGAAAGTGGATTAAGTGCCGAGGGCACAGTGTGAAGCGAGGGCGTGGGCTGCCATGCGCTTGAAGCCTGATCGCAGGCCGTGACCTGTTCCACGCAGACCCGTCCGTATCGCTGTAGGCACGGGAGCCAACAGAAGGGAGGAAGAGGCCATCTATCCATCTATCCATCTCAGATGATCTTTTAGACATCCGTCTATGTTGGACCATCCGTCGCACGGTTACGTACCGCGTCCTAGGGCCCTACTTTGGCGAGAAATAAGGCCAAGCTTTGGTGGTGTGGCTAGCGCCGGGGATCGTCGCTCATCTGGCCATTCAGAGCGTGTTTGTGCCTGGCCGAGCGAGAGGAGGAGGAGCAGGCTGGGGTAAATGAGATTTGTTCAACAAGATAGCAGCTTGGACTCGTCGCACAAGGCGGGTGGCCTCGGGCTACGGTTGGCGCCAGGTTTCTTTGGAAGGGCAGCAACGGGTTTGGTTGGCCCAGCATCCTCCTCCTCTGCTACCGAAGGTGCACGGCAATTAAGACACAGGTACCCGGGCGCATCGCGGTAGTGCCGTCGTACGGGCAGCCACCCCTCGACTACGACGATGGGAGGCGGTCTTGGAGCGGGAGTGGCAGGGCCAATCACAGCGGAGGACATGCCGATGCGTGACTTGTGGCTCGCTATTACAGGAGCAGCGTGCGACTGTGAATAGACGGACGGGACGGAGTGACTGACTGACTTGACAGACCGCTCGATTGCAGCATACTTGCCGTCGCATAGCTACCTGCTCACCTTATCTGATTCACCCACGTCCCTACTTACTACTTCCTGAGTCACTGAGGCAGGCACCGGCCGACTCTGCTGGACAGTTGAGCGCGGCGTGTCTTGCTGCCCACCAACCACCTCGGTCTTTGCTTCAGCTGCCTCTCATCTGCTCCCTCTGGAAAGGGCTTTGAGGAAGATATACAGACGTGCCTAATTCGGGCAAGGCGCGACCGCATTGAACCGGGGGCCTGCCCGTGATGAGCCAAGCCTGGCCCAAGCCTGGCAGGTTGGCAAGTTGGGCAGGACGCACCCCAAAGTAAAATTAAAAGGAGAAGACCCGCTTTTCCCGCCTTTCCACCCTCTCACGCCTCTCTCTCTGTCTCGGCTTCTGCCCTCCTCCTCTCTTCTCCTCCCATACAAGACCTCGATCCCGTTTCGTCCTCTGTTTCCTCGCAGCGTCGTCTCTCACGTCCTCTCGCTCGTTGCATCGCTTTTTAATTAGAGTATTTCTTAATACTCGTTCCGTTCTTTAACCTGCAAACAACAACATAAGCTCCGGCTTCAAACACGCTCGCTTACAGCCCTTGATCCTATATTCTCTCCAGGTAAACATTCCATTCATCCGTCGCATCGTGTGCAACTTCATCTACACCCCGAATCGGTCGTTGTGCGGACCAGCCCACCAAATTGAGCAAAATTGCTGACGCTTTGCCCTCCAGCATCTTTCAAAGCTCACCTAAACATTCTCAGCCTCATCCAACACCTCTTATCAAACAAGAACAGCGAAAAAGCTCCCAAACAGTCAAGATGCTCGTCCGCGCTGTTGCTTCCGTTGCCCTTCTGGCCTGTGCCGTCAATGCCAGTGCCCAGCCCAAGCCTTACCGCCTGGCTATGATGCCCGTCCTCGGCATGAGCCTTGTTCGTCGCGATACTAGCGGATACCAGCCCGAGCAGACGGTCTGCGGCGAGGGTGACACGTGTGCTGAGGCCTGTGGTGCCGGATTCGCCGAGTGCGCTTCCACCAACGACGCCGTCCACTGCTTCAACCCCGAAGCCCAGCAGCAGTGCTGCACTGACGGTACTGGCAGTATGTCTTCCCTACCTCCTTTGCCCCGGCAACATTCAACCGTTTCGATACTGACCAATCCGCAGACTCGTGCGATGCTGGTTACTACTGTACCCATGACACCAGCAGCCAGACTTGGTGCTGCCCCGACAACATGAGCCTCTCTGAGTGCGCCGCAATCTACAGCGTCGAGGGTGGCCTGCAGACCCCTGAGCCTTCCACCAGTGCCCCGGCCACCACCTCTGCCCCTCCTACCACCAGCAGCGAGCCTTCCACCACCGAGGCTCCCACCACGACGATCACCTCCACCTTTGTGCAAAGCTCTTCGCTCAACAGTACTACCGTTGCGGAGACCATCGAGACCACCTCGTCCTACGTCCCTCCCACCAGCTCCGGCTTCACCAGCGCCTGGACCGGCTCTAACAGCACCATCACCAGCGCTGTCCCTACTCAGCCCTTGGAGCCTTCCGTAACCGCCCCTGCCGAGGAGCCCTCGTCCTCGCCGCCCTCGAGCGGCGCGACCACCAATGGTGTCAGCGCTCTGCTGCTCCTGGCTGTTGGTGCCGTTGCTTTCCTGTAGATGACTGACGGGAAACGACTGATGCGGATCGAGCAAGGCTGGTTTAGGAGGAAAAGGGATCCGCTAGGCCTCGTCTGGGGCTTCACGAATCTCACGAACTGTAGCGGCTGGTATAGCGTGGTTTGAGCAGCGTCTCTAGGATGCTAGGCTTCTGCCTTTTGTTGCTTGTGGCTCGGGTGCGTGGTTTGAGCCATCTTTTCTTGTTGCGATGATTCCCCTTCAATAGCGGGCACTCTTCGGGGGATACCTGTGGTGTTTTCTACTTCACGTCAATATTAATTTGCTGCATTGCCCCTAGGACAACAGTCAGTGGTCGGTTGATGGAGGAGTTGCGGAAGATGTTGCATGAAATACCTGCATATGAAGCATACTCATTTTGTACTTTTCGTTTCAGGTGACTGGGTGGCTCTGGTCCCCAGCTCACCTTGCCGTCGTACCTAATTGCACCGGTAGCTGGGTTGCTCACATCTGCGTGCTGG
Source organism: Stachybotrys chartarum (assembly GCA_001021365.1). NCBI lineage: Eukaryota > Fungi > Ascomycota > Sordariomycetes > Hypocreales > Stachybotryaceae > Stachybotrys > Stachybotrys chartarum. The sequence goes on along the minus strand of LDEE01000003.1, from coordinate 464,122 downwards.
ACTTTCTCTCTGGCTTGGAGAAGTGCTGATTCGTCGAACGTTCCGACCACTGTGAAACTATGCCGGCGTGATGCGAGAGGTGAGACGTAAATTCCACTTCGAGAAAGATTAGAATCTCGTCCAGGTCGTCTTATGATGCCATGTCACACCTAGATTCATATTAGAGACGGAGGGGCCTCAACTGTCAGGGGCCCGCAAGCCGGCAGCTCCATGCCACATGCGATATCCGAATAGATGGAGCGAGATACTCGTTGTTATTTTCCCACAGGTATGGCCATTACAAACGTCAAAATGCAACAAGAGCAAGGACACAGCATAATCAAAGACAGAACAAACTGCATGTTTAGGACTCGAAACCATCTAGATGAGTTACTGGACTAGAACAAGTGCATGCGTGCGCTTTGATGCATTGTGCAAACCGCCTCCCAAGAAAGACGGCGAACCGTGTTGAGATTCCCGGTTCGCTTAGTTACCGACAGCCTCGGGCTCCTTGTTCTCATCGTAGCCGCACGAGGTCTTGAGGCGCTCGACGAGGGCGATGTACTCCTCCTGGGCCTGCTGAGGGGAGGTGCCGTCGTCGACGACCTTTTGCCATGCGTTCTTCTTGGCCTTGCCCTGGATGCCACGGATACCATATCAGCCATCGAGGAACATGTTTGCACGGCACCGGGGTAGTGCAATGAGGGGCAGCGGTGGGGGGGGACGGGTGAAGGTTACCTTGAGGTCGAACATGCCGGGGGCGGGAGCCTTGGAGATGTCCTCGCCGGTGGCGACCTTGTACAGGCCTGCAATAAGAAGAGGGTGTCAGTTTGGAAAGATGCTTGGCCTGATGGTAGTCGCAGGGGATGGGGTTGTGACGGACCGTAGAGCGCGAGCAGGTCGTCGTTGCCGGGCTTGGAGGTGAGCTTCTTGGAGTCGGCCACGGCCTTCTCGAAAGCCTCGCTGGTAGGCATGATGGTGGATGTCCGGAGATGTGCTGACACGAGGGTTGGGGTTGGCTTAGGATGGTCGACTGTTGGAAGAGCGAGAGTTGTCGTTGATGTAGGGTCACACAAGGCAGCCTGTTGTTGCGACGGTGGTGGTGGTGGTCGTTTCTTGTTGGGGGAGGGGCGGGACAAGGAGGATTGGCGGGGTTTAGCATATGACGACTGAACGCCAGCCCTTCAGCTGTACCTTTACGTGTGACCGCCCCCGGCCAGACGCGCGGGTTACTACGCATGGTATTGGCCGGCAAGTCTCGTTGGGGTGGGGACGAGATGTAGCTGCGGGGTATAATTTGGCGAAAATGTGCTGCAGGGAACGGTTGGTGGGATACCTCGGCTGTACATGCGGGGAGTTCGTGAAACACATTCTTGTCTGTCTTGTGATGGCCAAGCAACGATGCTGGGCCGTTGAACATGCTGCCAACGCTGCTCTTGCATGTCCCGTCCGCCGACGATTAATCCCTGGAGTCTCGGGTGGCCATGACGAACCAGCCCAGAGAGCATGTGTTCCACGCCATAGACTTCCTTCCCAGGTCTTGGGCATCAGTCGTATTGGAGTCGACGCTGTAGGAAAGATATCTGCATATGGGCCACTTCATCGTCTGCTCTCCCCAAAGACTATCCAGGACGTCGTGATGTTCGGCGTCGGGATTTATTGGACAGCCCGGGTCCTTCCTCTTGCCTCTGCTGTCCGACGTTGAGAAGCATGGTGAGAAGGAACATGGTGAGGCGTGCCTCAAACTGTCCTCAACGGTCCGGCCGCTTGTTTCCACGGCCTGTTTCAGCGGGAAGGGTCGCCTGTGACATCCGAGACACGGAATACGTAGGGGCAGAAACATGAAAGCCGAGCGCAGAGAGGTGCCGCCAGGCAAGCAAGCACTACCTTGGGGAAACAAAGCCTGGGCCGAGTCGAGCTGCTGTCCAAGGCTGCTTGGCGTCAATATCTTTCGGGAACCCCCCTGGGCGGCAGCGGGAAGACGTGCAGCCGCGTGGCTTGACGAGTTTAATCCGACACGGCCTTCACATCTGCTTCCAGCTGCGTCTTGCTGTCTTGTTTTTGTATCCGTTTCTTAATTCTCCCTCATGCATCGGCTGCTCAGGACCTGATACCCCTCCTATGCCTCCCATTACCTATTATTGAACTTGGAATCTTCACATGCTCTTCTTAGCAACCGCTCCGCCCACAGTACTCAATTTCCATCTTCACCTTCGCCATGGGTAAGACCGTTGTGGTGCTCGGAGGCTCCTACGCTGGCCTCGGCGTCGCCCACCGACTCCTCAAATACACGCTGCCGCGCGTCAAGGATCTCAAGGTCGTCCTCATCTCCAAGGTATGCCTCCTCGTCCACCGCCAGTCAATGAAACAACCGATTTACTCACACGCTGACTTCTGTGCAGAACAGCCATCTCTACTGGAACATTGCCTCTGTGAGAGCCATTGTGCCCGGCGCCGTCAAGGAGGATGAGCTTCTCCAGGCCATAGAGCCCGGCTTCGCGCAGTACCCCAAGGAGAACGCCGAGTTCGTCGTCGGCGCCGCCACGGGCGTGGATGCCGCCAGCAAGACGGTCAAGGTGGCCACGGCCGCCGGCGACCGTGACGTTCCGTACGACTACCTCGTGATTGCGACGGGGACGTGCTCCGCCGACAAGCTCATGCCGTGGAAGGCCGCCGGCACGCACGACGAGATCCTGTCCTCGCTGCACCAGACGGCGCAGAGGGTGGACGCGGCCTCGCACATCGTCGTCGCCGGCGCCGGCCCCACGGGCGTCGAGGTCGTCGGCGAGCTGGGCCACGCCTACAAAGGCGAGAAGACCATCGTCCTGCTGTCGGGCTCCGCGGAGCTCGTCAACGGCGACTCCATCGGCCGCTCCGTCGAGAGGGAGCTGGCCAAGCTGGGCGTCGACGTCAGGAAGGGCGTCAAGGCCACGGCCAGCGAGGCCCTGCCCGACGGCACCACCGCCGTCACGCTGTCCAGCGGCGACACCATCACCACCGACCTGTACCTGACGACGACTGGCATGGTGCCAAACTCTGGCTTCTTGCCGCCCAAGTGGCTGACCGACAGTGGCTTCGTCGACGTCGACGATGAGTTCCGCGTCAAGGCCGCCAAGGACATCTGGGCGCTGGGCGACATCGTGTGCCGTCCAAGCGCGGCCTGGGTACACGTAGATCCTCATGTGAGTACCACCAACCGTCCTTATTGCACCAAACTACGATATGACTGCGGATACTGACTCCTCTTGCTTTGGCAGTCTGCCGGCATCGCCAAGAACATCGAGGCGGCGCTATCCGACAAGCCGCAGCAGGCAGTCAAGGGCATGCCGGTCGACGCCATCATATGCACCACCGGCCGCGACCGTGGCGTAGGCCGCGTCTCGTTTGTTCCCGTCCCGTCTCTCGTGTGCTGGGCCCTCAAGGGTCGGACATTGTCTATCGAGAAGGCGTCGGGGTATATAACGGGCAAGCACTTTTGATAGTCATGTTTTCTTCTTTTGAAATGGTTGTAACGGTGAAACGCTAGATAATTATGTTTATGCGTAGATCTGATACATGCCCCGCGAATGCTATATGATTGGGGTATGCTGTCTTGTGTTTTATCCACAAAACTGACAACACCTTGCTTGATGCGTCCTATACGCTGCTCTACCGACCCGTCTTCTCGGCCTCAATCTCATTGCGGATCTCTTCCAGAACCCGCATTCTTGACGTCAGGTGTGACTCTAAACCCTCGACCTGCTCCTTTACGGTCTGCAGATCATCGTTGATACCCTTCAAGCTGCTCCCCGCTGCGCTTTTCCCCGTGCCCTCTTCCAGCTCTCTGAGCTCCTTGCGCTTGTAGTCGAGCAATTGCTCCAGCTCCTTCTTCACCAGTGCCGGCTTCGAGTCCCGTTTGCCGCCTTTTCTTCTCGCGGCAATCTCTTCGACCTTGCTCATCTTCTCCTCCAGGTCTTGTAGCTGGCGCCTGAGCCGTACCTCCTCCCAATCCTCCGTCTTCTCCGTCGAAAAGTCTGTGCCCGACGTCTTGAAGCCACTGCGGCCCAAGCGCGTCAGGTACTGGTCACCGAATTTGGCCTTGCGGCCTGTGGCGGTGGAGTCGTCGGACTTGGTGGCCCATCTTGAGCCTGCGCCCGTCTTCTGATTGTCGAGCTGGTAATCGATCTGGTTGCGCTCGAAACTCGACCGCAGAGACGCCGGGACTGTGCGAGGAATGCGGAAACCCTCGTGACGGTTGTTTAGAATATGGAGGAAGGCGAGGCAAGCGTCCTTGTTTATTGTTGATGAGGCGGATGGATTGATTAGGTTCCACGCGGACCTGATATCGGTGTCGGGCACGTCGAGGGATTCGTAAAGGCCTTCCAAGGCGCCGACTATACGGATGAGTACTCACAGCCGGCAGATAAAGCGTAGGGTAAAGGACGTACAAGATACTTCACCCCGCATGTCTCTGTTTTCTTGGTAGATCTGCTCGTATTTTGACTTGTCCTGAGGCTTCATATACCAATCGAAACCATCTTTCAGGCCCGGGGTATCTGAATCGTCGTCGACCTGCTCAAACTGAACTTGCTTGCCTGTCAAGGCACGGCTGGCCTGGACCAGATGGGCCTTGGACTCGGGCACCATCCAGTCCGGCAAGGTTGGCGGAACATCAGCGTACTCCTGAAAGAAGGTGAGATTCCGATTCGGGCGGGGGCTCGGATGTAGTCCATCATACCCCGTTGAGAATATCAAAGATGAGGCGCATGGCCACGCAGAACTCCTCGAAATCGAGGTTTCCGTCATTGTCAACGTCTGCCAAGTCCCACACCCGCTCCAGTTGGTCGTCTTTGAGCCCACTGTTCTTGAGGACAGGAGCAGCCTGTTCGCCGGTGAGGAATTTGCCGCCGCCTGTCCGAGCCGCGAAGATGTTCCAGTAGGTCTCGATTTCATGGGACTCGATTTTGGGAGGCATGGTCGCAAACGACGGATGCGAATCGGCGAGACTGTGAGGGACGGGTGTGCAAGGGCTGATGTCCGGGAAGAGATAGGGCGTGCGCGATAACGAGGGAAGGATGCGAAGGAATGCGCTTGAAACGATACACGGAGGGACCAGGGCAAGCGAATGGAGAGTTCCAACGTCGATGGCGGCGCTGATGTCGACTGCGGGCAGGCTGTGACGGAGCGGCTCAGCCTCGTCCGTGATGGTCCGGGGGACGGGTGATTAGTCACGCCCCGGTTTAATGATACTCTACATGTCGGATAGACGAATTCGCGACTTTGTGCCCGGATTAGGAAAAGCCGATGACCTGCCTATTGGGCTGGTCAAGTCAGGGACAGGGATGATGCGTCGAGAATTGTCTGCCCCGTACCTGATGGCCCAGGTATTCATAGACTCAGCATATCGCGAGGCGACTAATTACGAACTCTTCGACCTTCGAACCACGGGTCAATTGACTTCCTGCTCCTCGTTGCTTCGTCATCCGCGGTTCGAAATCGACGTTTAGCAGCTCAGTCACATTTGTTGGCGACTGCGGTGGGGAACATCGACCTGTTGCAACCTGCAGCCCAGCGGTTCCGGGCTGAGGGCGTTACAGTACCGACAGATGATCGCCAGCTGCTACGCCTAAGCTGCAACGCGCCCAGCAACTCGCTTTCCCGTGGCCTCGCGTCCCCGAGAATTCCCATTCCCCGATCTCCCGATACCCCATCGACGACGATGCTCCAGCTTACGCGATGTGGTCTGAAACTCCGCGGCGGGCGTCATACGGTATGACAAAGAACCTCAAAAGTCGCCGACTGGGGACGGCGGCGGCGGCTTCTGATGCTGTGTAACGGAATCCCTCATTACCTGTTCGCTGGGCGCGGATCAGCCCGTGCTGGACGATGGGGGAGCTAGGGGGGACGGAGGGGAGGTTTTTTGGGCTTGGAGGAGTGGGCTTATTATTGTCTTGTTGCTGACCATTTTTAACCTGCAGGAATGCGCTGTGGCAGACATGCTCCGTGCCCACTCTTGTCCCCCGTCGGCGAGTTATGGGGGCGGATTGGGAAACCCACCGGCCCAGTTTAGAGGGGTACGCCGCTATGGCGGGAGGGGCAGCCACGCCAGTAAAATACCGGCGCTCCCACGGCAGAGACCCTTATTTCAATCAGCCGCCGTATTTCCAACCTCGACCGTCTTTTCCAACTCAATAGCAGCAGCAGCAGCAGCAGCAGCAGCACCCTTCTCCACGATCCCTCCTCGCCCGCAGCCTCGGCCTCGTCTAGGACAAACCGCCGCCATGTCGACCACAGCCACCCTCACCGAAACCCACCCCGCCATCACGGCCGAGAACATCCTCACCCTCTTCCCCGAGATCGACGCCCCCGGCGATGCCCTCTCCGGCTACGACGAGGAGCAGATCCGTCTCATGGACGAGATGTGCATTGTGACGGACGAGAACGACCTGCCCATCGGCAAGGCTTCCAAGAAGATTTGTATGTTCTCCCCCCACCGCTCTAAGAATTCGGGACGCCAGACTAACACGGCTCCTCGCCAGGCCACTTGATGACCAACATCGACAAGGGCCTCCTTCACCGCGCCTTCTCCGTCTTCCTCTTCAACGACAAGAATGAGCTTCTCCTCCAGCAGCGTGCCACCGAGAAGATCACCTTCCCCGATATGTGGACAAACACCTGCTGCTCCCACCCGCTGAGCGTCACTGGCGAGACCGGCTCCAACCTGCCCGACTCCATCGCCGGTGCCAAGCGTGCCGCACAGCGCAAGCTGGACCATGAGCTGGGCATCAAGGCCGAGCAGGTCCCCATTGAGAACTTCCGCTTCCTCACCCGCATCCACTACAAGGCCCCCAGCGACGGCAAATGGGGCGAGCACGAGAGTGAGTGAAACCCCCCACCTACCCAAGCGTGGCTGAACGTCTCTCTAACTCCTGAAACCAGTCGACTACATCTTGTTCATCAAGGCCAACGTCGACCTCAACATCAACCCCAACGAGATCCAAGACACCGCCTACGTCACCGCCGACTCGCTCAAGGCTATGTTCGAGGACCCCAAGCTCAAGTTCACCCCCTGGTTCAAGCTCATCTGCAACTCCATGCTCTTCGAGTGGTGGGCCAGCCTTGACAACGGCCTCGAGAAGTACCTGAACGAGGAGGAGATCCGACGCATGTGAGCGTGGCATGGCTGAACACTGCCGCGTGAGACAAAAATAAGAAAATAAAGAGTGGACTGGATGGAATTTGTTTTGGCTTGCCCTTTCCTGGCGTGGATGAAGTCAGGGGACCGTCGATGGCATGCTGTCTATATGTAATTTAATGGTTGACACGCGTACCCAGATATCCAATGCAGCGTACCCGACTGTTGGCGTTTCAAGCAACTTGAGGCCCGTACCTACATGCCATGTATGTTCCCTATTGAATGAAGTACCACATGTTGTTGACTTGCCTGCCTGCATGCTCGATCAATCATCGTGAGCCACGTGAGGAAGACCAACCCCGGCTTCCGCCTGCAAGCCCCGAACCCATCATCTTTCGCTTAACTTCAGCCTCTGCCAGCATCACCTCCCCGAAGCCATCCTCGAGGCCCGGCCCCCTCCTCCCTCCCCCCACGCCCAAGAGCTTGCTGCAGTGTCATCGTGGGGCCGCAATGCATACGGCCTCGCCCAATAGACGCATTGCCTTGAATCACAATGTCTTATCTGCGTGCAGCCAACAGGCCGCCTAGAGCCGCGTTTGATCCGTTGGTGGCACAGGTTTCTACCTGGAGCCCTCCCGCACTCTCTCACCGCGAGGGGTCCCCCCCCCCCGTCACCTGACCCTCGTGCATTACACCGACGCACCCCGGCTGTTTGGAGCCAGAGGCAAGCTCACATGTTACGAGAAGGCGACCTATGTTTTCCGGTGCTTCCCAACGTGACCTCGCCCGCAGGCCACTCGAGTCCGTCCGACACAGGTGGGAGGAGGGTCGACGCGGCTGTCTGCAAGGCGGCACGAGGCAATGATTGGGCCTCGACGAGCCTTTGCCTCTTGAGTCGATGGCTGCAGCTGTAGTGCGGTTAGACTGGGCGACTGAAACGGCATATCCAGGGATCGGCAGCCTTCTGTCTTGTGCTTCTCACGAACTCCCTCGGGGCCTCACCACGTCATTGACCTGGGGGAACAGATTTGAAACATCTGCGTACCTGTCGAAGCTTGGCCTTCGCCATAGACTGGATTCCTCCGCAGCCTTCCCAGCAGGTCATCCGATGTACAACGACGACGCCCCCGTGGAAGCTGCAAGGTGATGCCATTGTGTCTCCCACCCCGAGCCTTGGGGGCTTTGACGCATGGAGACTTACCTGTCGTCTCACCCAAAGCACACACCCCACGCCGGGGATTCCCTGGCCTGCAGCGCCCAGCGATGCTGGGATGCCGGCCTAGACCCCCCCCCCTCCCTCTGTCTTGGAGAGCACAGCGGCAAGGACCCGGTGCCCAAGAAGTCCCTACATAATGCCCGTGGTGCTGCCCTTCGTCTGCTTCTTGCCCTCCCTTCTCATCCAGCCCTCAAGAGTTGATCTGGTGACAATTGGTGCCACTCTCACGAGATTGTATCCGCTGTTACAGCCTTTGCACTTGTGCCGAAATACAAGCATCCATCTGTACTTCTCAACTCCAGGGCGTTGGGCCGTGTGATTGATACTTTTGACTCGTCTCTCCCTCCATCACATCAGCTTGTCGTCTCTGAACCACGTTCCGATTTATTGAACATCATCTCCTCCGTAAAGACTCTCAATTCCCAACCAGTGACACGCCTGTCTCTTCAACTTCGTCTGGCTGTGGACGCTTCCACTTGAAATCAACCATCCCATCCAGATCGTAACCACTCAATACCATATTGATGTCGGTTGACCTCCGAACCAGTCTCAACTGTCTACGACACCCCTCCAGGTTTATGCCCGTTTCGAGAACCCAGTTATCGCAGGTTCACACGGGCGACAGTGCGCAGAATATCATACGTATGCTCCTGCCCCTGGTATCTCAGAAGCAAGACTGTTCTCGACTGACTTACAATGGGGGTCGTCTACGTGAATACAGGCAATTCATAATTATTGGGCTCTGCTTATAAAAGCCCAGCATGGCGCAAGTAAGCAGTACAATGACCATTACCGGTTTCACCATCAGGTCCCTCGTCCCTCAGAAGCTAGAGAATGGGGTTCGCACCATCGGCATCGCCGAATGCTCCGAGGCGGGCCGCTCGCTGGCTCACTCGTTTGCTGCTGATGCCCTGAGTCGGTACCTCCTCGACGGCGACGACATGGCAGGGTACTCGGACGAGCGCAAGTGGAAGCTACACGTCGACCTCATGACGTACATCGTGGCCTCTCACTGTTACAAGGGCCTCGTAACCGCCGCTGGGCCGGACTATGATGGCATCGCCTTGTGGTACGTCTCCCGGAAGCTTGTGCGGGAGTCGAAGTCACTACTGACTGCGTTCTCACAGGATGCCTCCTGGTCAGAACGCGGATGACTGGTGGACGATGCTGAGGAGCGGTATGTGGCGTCTCTACTATCAACTATCAGCGGAGGGCCGTAACCGGTACTACAATGAACTGCTTCCCGTTCTTCATGACACCAAGCAAGAGGTCATGGGCGATCGTGACGACGATTGCTACTACCTCGTCTACATTGGCACCAAGCCCAACGCTCGCGGCAAGGGATACGCTTCCAGATTGATTCTGGACATGATGGCCAAGGTGTGTTCGTCTTTTCGTTTCTTGTCCTGTCAGCAATCCTGGATGCATTGTCCGAAGCCGTTCGAATGTGCTCCTTGGCTAACCTGGCGGTCCTCTTGTTGCTCGTTCCCCACAGGCCGATGCAGAGAACCGTCCCATTTACCTTGAGTCGAGCTCTCTGAAGAACAACGCGTACTACGCAAAGTTCGGCTTCGAATGGAAGAAGGACATCTCGTTCCAGCGCGGAGGCGTGCCTGTCGTGCTGTACATCATGGTTCGTGAGCCCCAGCCCCGAAAGCTTGCTTACTCTGCCTCAGTCATCTTCGAGGCTGCCAGTATCAAAGCTTGAGGGCCGACGGGGGCTCGCCAAGCCAAGTGTCGTAGCAGTCGTTGGTGGAAGAGTACAGGAACGGAGTAGCCGTGGTCAACGTCAGTTTAGTCTAGGCGGGCTGCTTGGTCCGCCATCACGCTCCTTTGCCAGTTGTGTCTGTCTTTTCGGTTGCTGGGGAGCAGTAGCTGTACTACTTGCCACCTTCGCAGCCCTACATTCGTTCTGAAGTAGCATTGCGTATCGCATTGCAGTCGATCCTTTATCAAACCATTCAAGAGAAACACACTCATCGTAACCCGTGGTACCAGAAAAGGCCATGACATCCCGTAACACCATTTGATCCTTACACGTTAGCTCCGTAGACCATGATACACAATCAGTACTCCAAAATAGCCCACGTCTCGTCATCCACCGTTGTGTAAACCAAGCCTTGGCCCAGAAGCTCATCGGCTGCTGCCAAAACCTCGCGAGATGACATGCCCAGAGGGCTGGTAATCATATGAAGGTTCATGCCCTCGTTCCCGCCGGGGGTGTTGTTCATGAGGTTGAACATCTTCTTTGCACCGGCTGAGCAGCCCGATAACTTGTTCGGTACCAACCCTGCATTTCCACCGCCCAGGGCCGTGTTGCTGTACCCGCCACCGTCGACAAACATGCTATCCCCGTCTCCGGCAGCACCATTCTGCCCAGCTGGACCGCGGGTTAGCTGCAGGTGGACGTAGGTCGCCTCCAGCATGTGGTAGTTGACCTCGTTGAAGTCTGTGACCTGTCGAACGCTATCGGCATTCAAGGCGCGTCTGTTGCTCGAGGCCTTGATGATACCGTGTACGCGAATAAAGGAATCCGCTTCAAACGTCTCGAAGGGTTGATCCTGCTTATCCGGAGGGATCCATCGCTGGACGTCTATTTGGCCGGTGCCATCGTCCACTCGGTATGTCACGATGGTTGTTCCTGGGTTCACTCGAAGGACCTGGCCAACAATGGTCACTTGGGAGGTAGGCTCGTTGTCAATTGTGAATTTCGCATCCGAGTATGTCTCCTCCGCGTCGAGGATCTGCTTGATAGTCACAGGCCGGAGCGTTTGGTTCTGGAAGTCCTTTTTGAATGAACAAGTTAGTTGATAGGTCCCATTCGACTTGGTTCGAGTGGGAGCATCGCACCCTCCCTCTGTCGCCTTGACTGCCCTGCTGTGAACCGGCGAAGAAGCCGCCAGACTCGTTCTTTGAATACCCACCATATGCCGCTGCGAGACAGTAGTGTTAGTCCAGTGGCAGGCATGTATCGACATGTTGTCGCATTGAGGTTCATCGTACCCATGGTGCTGCAAGCTTGACTTCGTTCTGCTGGAGGATGGGTGGTTCGCGTTGACGATCGTAGATGTTGATGAGTATTTGCACGTTTGGACGCGGGTAATGCGTGCAGGCGCGATTGTGGTTTAATTGCCCCGCGGTCAGGAAGTACGTAACGTGAGGTACCTCAATTAACTTTGCTCAAGGTACCGAGGGAATGAGTCAGCAGCGGGAAGCCTCAGGCTCAAGAGGCTACACGCGCCCCAGAAACATTAGCCTCGGCAGGCACAGGCGATGACGCTCCACTGTGCCCCCGGGGGAAGGCGCGACTGGCCGTTCCCGGCAGGTGTGGTTATGCCCAAGCTTCTGACATTGACGTCCTCCTGTCATGACCTTCAGGCCCAAGAAAACCAGAGCCACTCAACCACGCCTTTCTTCCAAACGCCATCTCGTCCCAGCCGATTTCATCCAACGCCGTGCAACCGCTATTCACCTCCGTGGTCAAACATCTCGGAGGCCCGCTCAAACGTCTAGACCAGTCCTGTCTCTCAATCGTCCTCTGTTCTCCCTAGCTTGGCCTTCACTATGGGCAGGTCTCAAACGGCCACTCTACCTCTTATTCCGCTTGCCCGAGGTTCTGTCCTGCTGCCCGGCCTCGTCCAGAGAATCATTGTCAGCTCCAACCGACCCGACATCCCGGCTCTCATTGCCCACGTTTACGAACGCGCCGCTACCAAAGGGCCCGAGGGCCGCATCGATTCCATCCCGATCGCTTGCATTCCCCTAACTTCGCCACTCATTGGTCCCAACGGCCAGCTCCTCATTGATAATGGCGAGGAGGTAGACAATTCGCAGGTGGCGGAGATCAACCCAGGCACGGCCAAAAAAGAAGACCTATTCACCTTTGGTGTGGCTGCCAAGATCATCGGCATCGATGGACGCGGCTCCGGTGAATTTGCTCTGCGTGTTGAGGGGACGGATCGTGTTCGTCTCGATGGAGTGAACCGCCAGCGCCCATTCTTCGAAGGCAAGGTAACCTATTTCAAGGATGAGAGTATGTTTCCCCCGATCTATCGAACCCTCTCTCGCATTTCACCAACATACTAACTAAACATGTCAGTCACTGTGGATAAGCAACTACAAGATCTGTTTAGCTTGCTCAAACTGCGGTCGCGAGAGCTCGTCACGATACTCAAAATCTCATCACTCCTTCCTCGTGCCAAGAATGTCCCCGGCCCTTCCCCCGAAGTCTGGAAGCGATTGGAGATGCTTGTTGTCAAAAGGGAACCCAAGGACGCCGGGATGCTCGCTGACTTCATGGCCAATCTGGTGGAAACAAGCCACGAGGAGAAACTGGAAGTCCTGGCTGCCCTAGACGTGAAAGTCAGGCTGACCAAGGTCATTGAATTGCTTGAACGTCAGGTTGGAGGCATCAAGAACAACATCAAGATCACCACCTTCACTTCCATTCCCGTTCAGATCATCGATCGTATGAATGATAACTCTTCACGGAGGTCAAAGGCGTTACCCTCAATGCCCGACATGGCCTTTGTTGGTCCCCCAGGACAAGTCCCCGGCGGCAACAACCCGGGCGATGACCAAGAAACAAGCGACCTGGATGAATTGACACGAAAGCTACAAGCTGCCCAGCTGCCACCCGATGTTGCCAAAACAGTACAAAGAGAACTACGGAGACTACATAAGATGATGCCTGCCAATCAGGAGTATCAAGTGACGAGAAACTGGTTGGAGACATTATCCGAGATACCTTGGGCAGCTGTGACTGAAGACCAACTCGGCCCTGAGACGTTGAACAGGGCCCGCAAGCAGCTCAATGACGATCATTATGGCCTCGAAAAGGTGAAGAAAAGACTAATTGAGTATTTGGCAGTCCTTAGGCTCAAGCAGAGTCTCTTGGACGAAATGGAGCAAAAGATACGATCGGCCGAGGAAGAGGCAGCTCCGCCAGCCACTGAGGATCAAGAGGTTGCTTCTTCAGAAACACCGGAAGTGGAGTCTCCCAGAGTCCAAATCCTCAAGTCACAACGCGTCATTGAAAGATCACCAATCATGCTTCTTGTTGGACCTCCTGGTGTGGGAAAGACTAGTTTGGCCAAGTCAGTAGCCACAGCTCTAGGTCGGAAATTTCACCGCATATCCCTCGGTGGAGTAAGAGACGAGGCAGAGATCCGGGGTCACAGAAAGACTTACGTTGCAGCAATGCCCGGTCTCATCGTCCAGGGGCTAAAGAAGGTCGGCGTGGCTAACCCCGTCTTCCTTTTGGATGAGATCGACAAACTAGGAATGGCTAGCGTTCACGGAGATCCCTCTGCTGCCATGCTTGAGGTGCTCGACCCCGAGCAGAACCACACCTTCCACGATCATTATGTAGGGATGCCCATCGATCTTTCCAAGGTGCTTTTCATTGCAACGGCGAACTCCCTAGACACAATTCCTCCAGCTTTGTTGGACCGCATGGAAACGATATATTTGCCAGGATATACAACTTTGGAGAAGCGCCATATTGCAATGCAGCACCTCATTCCCAAACAAATCAGGGCCAACGGACTAGCTGAAGACCAGGTCTCCTTTACGCAGGAAGTCGTGGCAAAGATCATCGAGTCTTATACTCGGGAATCAGGTGTGCGCAATCTAGAGCGCGAGATTGGCTCGGTGTGTCGAGCCAAGGCAGTGGAATTTGCCGAGGCCAAAGATAGTGGCGAGCTCGACATGTACAGACCGCTGCTAACTGTGGACGATATCGAAGCTATCCTTGGAATCGAGAAATTCGAAGAGGAGATAGCCGAGCAGAGCAGTCGCCCCGGTGTGGTCACGGGCCTGGTTGCCTACAGCTCAGGCGGCAACGGCAGTATCTTGTTCATCGAGGTGGCCGATATGCCTGGGAACGGCAGAGTGCAACTCACTGGCAAATTGGGAGATGTTCTCAAGGAGAGCGTGGAGGTCGCTCTCACCTGGGTCAAGGCGCATGCTTACGAACTGGCACTGACAACTGACCCAACCATTGATATCATGAAAAATCGAAGCATTCACGTACACTGTCCGTCCGGGGCCATACCCAAGGACGGGCCAAGCAGCGGCATCGGACAGGCAATCGCTTTGATCTCCCTCTTTTCTGGGAAGGCTGTGCCACCTACTATGGCCATGACTGTGAGTCTCGGTCTACACCTTGCCTTTTCATTCACTTCTTGCTCTGGCGAGGAATCATAACTAATCATGTTTCGTGTCACAGGGCGAGATCTCACTCAGGGGTCGAGTCACAGCCGTTGGAGGCATCAAGGAGAAGCTGATTGGTGCACTAAGAGCAGGCGTCAAGACGGTGATGCTTCCAGCGCAGAATCGAAAGGATGTCAAGGACCTACCTCAGGAGGTCAAGGACGGGCTAGAGATCCTTCACGTCAGGTATGTCACGTCATTGCCCCGTTTGCCTGGCTGTTGCAACGTGACACTGCACGTCACGCGCCAGCCCCTCGTTCACTTTCTCCCTATTCGAGCAATACTGATTTTGCATCGATTAGCCACATCTGGGAAGCGATACGACTTGTCTGGCCCGATTCGGCATGGGCGAGCAATGACAACTATGCCGGCATCGAGAGTCGGCTTTAGATCCAAGCCCGGCTTTGTAACATGTTTTATTCCCCCAGCTCTCCAGCGAGTCAGGGTCTGCCATCAGAGGAGCACAAGGGGAAGAGACATCTATCTCGCAGTAACCCACGATTCTGGGTGTGTCACTCGCGTGGTATTCGGTGAATAGGAGTTGAGAGTTATGACTTGAACAACAGGATCTTGACAAGGATCAATATGCCTCATCTACCTTGCAGGTGAAGCTCGTGCCAGGTCGGTACAGGAAACGCCGCCCGGGCAAGCGAGAGGTGCCAGCCATCCTCCCCTTGCGTACACGTGGTGACGTGTGCTCCATGCTGGGAAATCCCTACTAGGTAACAAAGGCAAAGACAGTTTCAGGCCTCGACATGATCAAACTTGGGTACGCAAAAAGGCCCAGTGACCTTGCCCAAAATGACCCTCATGGCGTGACTTGCCTGTTGTACCGCGCGCATATGGTGGCGAGGAGGGAACACAGAAGGCTTTGCTCGATTCGCGAAACGTGGATGTCTGACTTGGAACGGGGCACCATCCAAACGGTGCAACCTTTTAGGGGCCGAGCATGGATCACGGCTCAGCGCTGTTCGGGTGACGTTTGGCAATGTGCTTGCTTGACCTTTAGCTATAATGCGAAGTAGAAGGATGTAACAAGGGTGATTTTCCCTCCCACCGTGAAACTCATGATCTAGTGGTCGATGGCCATGTGAACTCAGAAGGAAACAAAATTAGCCGACGCGAAGCAGAACACGATACAGGACAAGAAGGTTGCTGGCAACAGATTATCGGGGCGTGGAGTGGCAACGGCTCACCAGGCAGTTCTGGGCTGCTTGATGTACACGGCAAGCAAAAGCATGACATGGTGCTCGAGCTGACGAGGCCCCCGGCAGCGCTGCCTCTACCTGAGGCCTCGTCGTCCTTTGGTTGACGAAAGCAGGTAGGGCAATGGTCTTCCCAGTGAAGTGTCACCGATGTAGTCCGTCTGACTACACCACTTGTTCGTGATTTTCTCCGAGTGGCCCGATGCTCGGAACCGGACACAGCCGAAACAGCAAGCACGGACAGCAGCCGATTCCATGTGTTGGCTCTGCGGGCCTGTCTTGCTTCAAGTCACAGACTCAATCCCATGCACGGCATGGTTCGAGAGAATGCGGGGACCAAGCGGCTGTAGGGAAAAAAAAAATTAAAAAAAAATCAGCCGGCATTGTCTCTGTGAGTCAGATGCTAAGGTGCATCTGCAGCTTGACGGAGACACCAAGGCATCTTCATTTGATCTCTCCGCAATCTGACACAAGGCTTCATCTCTTCCAACGGTCGAGGTCGTCATAAACGGGGTGGGGTTTACTAGAGGCAGCAGTGGAAATTATTTGACAGCGTAGCGACAGGGGTCGTGCGGACTTGCATGTCGACGTAGCCTTGTCGTAGCTTATCATGAACCGGGATGCAACGGGGCCTGCAGCCTTCACTCTCCCGCTCATTGCGCCAGGCCGTGCGTGCATATGCCTGAAGCTGTATGTAACCCACGATGCAACGCTCTTCAAACCTCGGGACCTTCGCAGCCGAACCTTGACCCAATCTTCTGGGAAAAGCCGGCGCCATCCGGCAATGACTCGTCGGTGCCGTCCCCGAAATAGGGCATTTTGGAAAGTATGTTGAAAGGTGAATGTCGTCGGATAGACCACAGACCACCCAAGGCCAGAAGCTAGAAGGCTAACGATGCCTCCACAGTTGGCGCAATTTTCCACTGTAGATAATTCCACGAATGAGACAAGACTTGAGAGGAGCACGCAGAGGCTAATACCTGCAATTAATTCACAGACAACGTCCGTCGGTGGGGGAGGGGGGTCTGACGGCTTGTCCCCAGTCGCGCAAGCCTCAGAGGCCTCAGCGGTGGAATTGACAATCACTCTTGCGACAGCCACAATTCTGCTCGCAGCCCAACTAACTTGCTCCGTTGCCAGCGCGTGGAAGAGCTGGGGCCAGCAACACTGGTGTGTCCGCCTCCCACGCCCCCACCCCCGGAGCGACCAACCCTATGCGAGTTCCAGGATCGCAAAGTGGATGGCCAGGAAATTTTCCGGCTGGCTGACATGGCGACTGGGATCAACTAGGCGTGTGCTTCGTTGCATGAAATCTGAGGGAGATGAGGCCCGCACTTGCATCGCGTGCAGTTGCAGGGACCGGGGCATCATCATAGAACACGAAGAGATGGGACGAGACGGGATCAGCGTCGGGTCCGTGACATGTCATGACAGGAGAAGCCCCCGAAGCAGGTAGAATGGGTAAGCCGTTCGGCATGCACATTTGCCATGATGACGAGCGCGGGGGAGCGTGTAGCTGCATCTCCCGCAGTAGTCCCAGTCCCAGTAGCCAGCCACTGGTCCTTGGCAAGCCCGTGTGCCGCCTGACTTGTCGCCCAGCGTTGGGTTTATCGATGAGGAGAGAGCATGCGTTTGCTCTTCCTGCACTCGAGATTGGCTGGCATCCCCTTCCTTCGATCGTCTCGTCTATCACAACCCCTCATAATCGTCACCGCCGTCACCGGAATTCGGGCCCCTTACAATCGTAGATGGGGTGGGGCTGAGACCGTCTGATGTCGAACCTCTGACCATGACCCCTGCACCCGCACGTCCTCTTTGCAACGGCGGCCAGGGAAGGGAGGGCTCGGGCGCTAATTCGTAGGCCCCGTCAGGTTCTGATTCGCACATTTGGCCCGAACTCGGGTCTGGATCCGATTGTCTTCAGACGCCGCTTGGTAAGAAGCGACCGCCCAGTGCATACAAGCGCGGTCTGGGTAAGGTATGACGCAGGAAGCGGTATATGTACGGAATAGCGGTCAACAGCCTTCTTCTTCTGACTGCTTGTTGCCTTTGCAGTTGCGTAGATGACTTGACTACCGGGGAGAGCAGGAATCAGGTGGATGGAGCGGCAGGGACGTGCTTGTTCGGCTTGACGGCCGAGCCTTCAGACAAGGGGCAGGAGTTGGGAGCAACGTCATGGCATGTCAGTTGAGCGAACTTGATGGCCCAAGCCGCTGATTGATATCGTAACCAAGATTGCGTGCGATTGGGCGGAGCTTCTCCCCCTCGTAGATTGGTAGCGAAATCCCCAGCTTCGCAAGTGAAATTAGATAGGAAGGTACGAAGTACGAGTTACTACTACCTAGGTAGGAAAGGTTAGCAGGCACCTACGTCAAGCCAACACATACTAGGCAATGACATCGCATCGTGTGTCGTTGTTGCCTTGTATGAACAGACAAACTCGGGCCAAGCCTCACCTTCCCCTCGAGCGGAGTGTCGTAATTTACGAGCGACTTCAGGATCACTGCAGCATCCTTCCCCACATCCGGTCAAAATTTCAGGTCATGCCCACCGGGAAAATTCTCCCCTCAATCTCTCCTCCCGCCTTCAACCTTCGGAATTAATAAGGAGAAAAACGTGGGATGTCATTTGCACCATCTCGCAGTCCATGTCGAGGGCAATAACGGTTGGCCCACTTCTTCAAATTGGCTCGTCAGCGACCTCGACCTTGTCCATGGCTGGCGCGTTTGAGGAGCCTGGCTCGACGACCTTGTTGCCGTTGGGAACGAGATTAGCAGAGATGAAGGGAGCGCTGGGCCGCCGAGATGGCCGTCATCTCGGCCGAAACATACAGTACACTTGCCGTGGGTGCGCTTTCATCCTCCGGCTTTGACCTCACTCCTCGGCCAAAAGCTTGGCATTGAGCCCACCACGGCTACCCTGCACTCCTCGCACCGAACGCACCATACCAGCCAGACATTGCCGATCTCTGACCAAGATGGTACAGTTACCACCGGTAGCTGGCTGCCACGATACTGCATACACCGCCATGGTTATTAGGACGTCAGACCAGTGGACCCAGGTACCGATGGGGCCCAGGTACGAGGGGCGTTGGGAACACTTGAGGAACATACCCTTGCGACCACGTCGAACTTGACGCCTTACAGAAGCACCCGCCCGGCGGTCGACACATTTCTACAGAGTAACAGGTCGGAAGTCCCCACATGCACCATCGAGACGCAAATGCACGGACTGGCCCCGGGCGCCATGTGCCAACCCCACCCAGCGGCCAACCCTTTCAATCTCGCGCTAAAGAGACACCGGTGTCGAGCCAAGCCGACTGCACCCTGCATCATCCCTCATATTTCTAGCACTCAACTCAAGGTTCCAATCGGGCGCCTAGCAAATCTTTATCCGGTCATGGCCAAGAATCTTGCAAGAATCTTGCAAGAAATTATGCACGACTTGCATCATCCACTTTTGGCGTAGGCAGTGCATGGGAGATGACACGGTGATCTACTTGGGTCAAGACAGCCACAGAACATGTTTACACCCTGGCTAGAGGCACTCTGATCCCAACGCCACCTCATCTGCAAGCGAGCTTAAGCGCAAGTCCCGTCCCAGGGGTCATTTGATGTAACACTGCAGATGCAAGCGAGCCGATTCGCAGGTTGCAAACATGACATGCCATTCTTATAGCGAGAGAGCTTCGTCTAAGTCGTCTTCCCGGCGGACCTGTGGCTCGTGCCACTGACACGCACCGGTCAACCACAGCGCGTGCGTGTGGCGGACGATGATATGATCCGCCCAGCTTCAATGACCAACGTGGAACTGCCCTTTGCACGGCAGCTGCAGCTACTTCGCAATGTGTCTACCATAATGCATATGGGCTTTTCGACCCGCGAGGAATCCGAGTGCTTGCACGGAACATCCCAATCCCCTCGAACCCTGCTTACCAGTCAGGTGCTTATACCAGAGACCCTGCTCGTCACTTTCCTTGGCGACTGAACACGTCCATCACGGAGCTCAGGCGCAGACAAACAGCCGCTTTGGGCTGGTGACAACTGCAGGCATTGGTCATTTGTCTGTAATGTGTGAAGAAAAGCGAGCAACGCGACCCCGCAAAGAAGCACATTGCAGCTGAATGCAATCTCACTCAATATATTCTACGGTCCTCCAGGATCCAGAGTGCAGGGGAGTAATTTTGAATGGTAGGCTAAAGTTGTGGTGTCGTCCAGGTACGATGGGAAATGTGGCCGAAGCGCAGGGATCGAATGGCACCAAGCAAGCCTGCTGTACGATATACGCGTGACCTGCAGGCCCTGCTCATGGTTAAGGCACGATCGCCCAGCTTCTGCGTTTTTACCGATAATGATATCAGGTTTGCAGGAATGGCCTAGATTTCTGTTGGTCATTTCGTACTGAAACCAGGCAGGATGCTTTGGCATGTCCCGCCATATGATGCGTTGAAGCAAGTACCGGCAATTGCGGCAAGCACGGAAACAAACATGGATAGGTATATCCGTAGGCGGCATGTGCATCAGTACAAAATATCGAGCCGCGAAGCTTGGTAGACAGATTGTCCATTCAAAGCGGCATCGCACGTGCGCACCGCTGGAGATTCTTGAACTGCACTCTATAGAGTGAACCTTAACACGTTTTCAACCGTCGTTCTGCAAAAGCCTAGACTACATGGAAGATAATTTAGCTGCAATTCAGCCACAATGGTGAATCCAGGGGTGGTTGAACAGGCTACCTGAGAGGCTGAGCATCGACCATCGACTTTCATCCGGCGGACCAGGAGGCTCGATCTGGAATCTTCGAATAGCTGACCTCCTAGCCACAGATGCAGGAACAAGGGCCCAAGATTTGGACACAGGTATTCGTGTCCGTTCGAGCCGCAGCAGATCAGTTTAGGCTAGGCTCGCAAGCCTCTTCCTGATTAGTTGGTCCATGGAGAGCTCAGCGTGAGCATGGGACAGTAGCGCAACACCGGCAGGACGGCTCGGAGGATTTGCGCCCGTCACTGGGGAGGAAATCAGGTCAGTACTGTTGTGAGGCTCAGGTGAGCTGCAGGGGATTCCTGTGCCGTAAAGTGAACAGCCTCAGTTCAAACCGTCGGATGACTACGGGGACTAGGGTCGGGGTTTGTGACGATACGGATCCGACGCCCCTCAGTGTCTTCCAGGCCACCGATCCAATGCATAACTCGACCGATTTCCCTAACGCTAGTACCACGCTTTGCAGAGACCTAACCGGGTTCCGGGGGCGGACGGGTTTACACTCGGACTTCTTCAACTGGCGTAGGGTGCGACGTGCGTGCTGGCACCCTCCTGGGCACAGGCTTTTCTGGTGGCGTGTAAGGCACCTGCCCATCAGCTATAATAGGGGGACGCGTACTCACGCTCTACACGCTTAGCCATGTGGCCCTCAATGTCAAGATGATGGACTGATACATGGAAGATGCTACTACTTATGGCCAATGCACACACCATGGCTGCTGGCCTATGCTTTGCCGTGAAGGACTGTAGTTCACATTCAGTGCATAGTGTAGAATGGTGGGACTAGGATAGCCACACATGGAGGGCCCAGTTCTGACTCTGGGATCATTAGGACAATTCCGCATCCACGCCACTGGCTAGCCCGCCTTAGCCATGGGTTGATTGTACGTACATTCTAGTGATGGAGAGGAGAAAACTGACAGGAAAAGACCCGTAAAAGAAGACGGGCCGCAGATGTTCACCCCACCCGCGAGTGGCTCCCTGAGGTGCCTACCTTGCAGGTGCCTACTAGAGGTAGTAAGTATGCAAGCTATGTTAGGCGAGGTTTCTCGAAACGGCAAAGAGACCTAGGCAAGCTGGGGCCGATGCAGCAATACGACGAAGAGAATTGCCAAGGTCCAAGCATCCGCAACTGCTTGTGGAGTTTCCCAGAGGCAGCACCAAGGTGACTTGTTCGCTCACATCTTCTCCACCTTGCTGCATGTAGCCAGATGTACGCACAATTGCACGTGCCAATGAACCCCCCCCCCCTGCCGCTGAGGGTTGCTGCCCGTTCGGCTATCTTTACCGACCAGNTGCTTTCTCCTCCCGCCCCAGCATGAACGGCGGCTATCTGTGGCATAGCTGCAAGGCCGCCGCCAAGTCGTCAAGTCGTCAAGGTATCTGGGTCAGGAACAAACATGCAAATAAACATTCTCATGCGGGTGCCATCCCACCGCCACCGCTTCCGTATCCTTTTCTTCCTCAATTTAGGCTGCATGTGCTGAATACCAGGCAGGCGAGCGAGCAAGCATCAACCCAGATAGAAAGCGGATTGGGGGCAATGGGCCTTAGCGCCGGTCTAAGACAACAAATGCCACGAGGCAGCGGCAACCATTGATATGGTAAAACTGATCAAAGTACTTGCCACATGGGCTAGTTGGAGACGGCACGATCGAACCCCCACTGTGGCTGGAGGAGAGGGGAAATGTAGTAGGATGCTCCATGTGCGCCGCCCAGCACAATCGAGTAATAATAATAAGAGAATAATGGATGCAAAAGGTAGGATGTGAGGGCAATGTTTTGGGAGTACAGCTTGGTCATTTCAAGCATTCGTATTTCACCCTCAGTGCTTTGGTTGAGTTGGTATTCCTGCTGTATCGACGCCTGCAGTCTTTCGTCCATGATCACCTGAGGAGTTGAAATTCACGGACAAGGTTTCTACCATGACACCAATTGGTCACTCCCCGAGCTCCAACAAAGGCTGGTACGCGCAGCACAACACTCTCAATCACATGGGCTTACCCAGAGAGTTCTCGGGTGCTCTTCATGACCAGACTCAAAGCAGTTACCGATTTTAACAGCCAAGATGGAAGCACCACGGAAGTAAATGCCTGATGTAGGATACCTGTATTGTTGTGTGCATGGCTCCTTCCCTCCTGAACACCCACCAACAGGGTGTGCACATCCAGTCTTGGTGCGGGGGAAAGTGCATCAAGGTGCATGTACCTCGATGCGGGAATTTAGGTGCTGGTACTTGGGTGGGAGACTATTGTCATGGTGTGGTAGCACTTGCCTCGAAGGAATAAGTATGATGAGATGAACCTACCGAGAACCCGTCATTTTTGTTTTCTTTCTGTGGTGACCTTTTACTTCCATCATCACATCAACACTGGCTCATGCCGCAGAAAGGCACTTGTGTTCAACCTAGGACCCCTGCCAGTGCCTCGTATTTCCATTTCGTCGGGTTGTGCCATCGTCAAAGCTTTAGGTTAGCTAGGTGGTGACAGGTTACTTGCTATTCAGCCCTTGCCTATTGTCGTTACTGCTAACCAGTGAATAGAGTGTTGACCATCTTAGCCTCCACGCCAATCTCCTGTGAGCCTGCTCGAGCCTTTGTGGCTGGTGCCACTGGACCCGGGTTGGGCGGGATCAAGTCACCAAATTACGGCCCCAGGGCGGAAATTTTGCTCTGCGCCGGACCAGGAAGCGAGCAACGTAGGCTACTAGGTAGACTACCCACCCAAAGCGAGGTGTACATCCCGACCTATCCAAGACAGTGGCCGCAGTCCGTCGCGTGGCAATTGTCTTGACCGTAAGCCACTGACAGTTCCTAGGTCTCGATTAGCGGGAACTGCGGGCTGGATGCTTCGTGCCTTACAACACTGGTACGGAATACGGACGTTGAAGCTCCAGCTTCATGACTGACGCGTGGCAGCTTGAGATCGTCGGAAAAAAACCCACTGGACAGACGGGCTCGTGCCCTTACAGCCAAGGTGGTAGCGGTAGTTGGTGCTTTGCTCCGGTAACCGAGAAGACCCTCATCATCACCAGTCGCGGCCATCATTGGTACTGCACTGTCGAGGCCCCTGTTCTCCGACCTACCCCTCCTTCTTGCCAACCCCTGCGCAGACCCCCAAGATGTCGACAGATTTCTATCCTTGCCGAGGCTATCCGGGATGCAGACACACAGACACCAAAGGTACGCACATGCATTCCCACCCTCCCGCCGCCACTTGCTGACGGCGTCACCCCCTACCAACAACAAATTGCATCTACACTTTACCTGATCGTGCCGCCGACACACCATTGTGCCAGATGCTCGGCATGCACGCTACCGTGACGTGAACTACTGCACTGTCAGGTACTGACCTAATATAACTCTCCTCTTTGTTCAGCACCGACACCTCGGTTGTGCCTCAGGAACAGGTGAGCTTGGCCTTGTCGAAGCGCAGATCGAGGACTGTAAGTACACGTCCTAGCACATCCCGTGGCCCAGCGGTGTGGGTGCGCCTGCGGGCTTGGGCATTGCCATGGGCGGCGCTAAGGCCAATGGAAAGCATCTCTTGCATCATGGCCGGCGTCCCCTCCAACGTATCCCCATGTTCTGTTGCTATTAGCCTGTGTGTAGCGGCTGGCGCAGGAGAAGAACAAATTCGCTGTTGTCGCCCGCTGCGAGGCCGGCTTTCCCGCACAGCCCCAGCAGGAGCCACAATTCTAGCCTTTTCTCTTCCTGTCTTCCTGCCCTGCTTCCTTAAGTTTCCGGGTCTCGCGTGCCCGCTGGACAAGCAACACTATCATACCATATTGATGCCACTGGAAGGCAGGGCAAAATTGGTTCCTGTCAATTGCAGCGGGTGTGCTGCGCCAACAGCAGGGCTTTCGCGCTTCTACCGGGTCCATGCCGATTCTATTAATTGGCTGGCAGGATGAAATCGTCTCAAGATTTCCCGTGGGCAGTATCTTACTAGGAGCCAACACCTGGAGCGTCTCAAATCTTGGGCGAATTTTGAGACGCTTCCGATGCTCAATCAGCAAGCCCGAGGCGCCTATCGTCTCCATCCTGGGTAATGACCAGAATCATGATCCTGGGCTGTGACCACAGACCAGCTCCCAGGTCCCGTAACCAGCAGACCGCCAACCTGGAATTGGAAAAGCAACTGGGGTCCTGGAACAGCATGCACCGGCGGACGAACTTCAGACGGAAACGCCCAATCCTGACCCTTTCATCAACGCGGATGCCACCATCCCAAACCGTCGATCCCCCAATTTCATCCCATCCCATCTCTTTGTTGCTTGCCATTATTCCGACGCCACTCAATTCTGCCGCGACGACGACCATGTCATTTTGTTGCAATCGCGTCTCCTCCCATCCTGGATGCTTCAGGCATCATCGTTGTCCTCCTCGATGGGACTAAAAGATCACAAGATCGCTTATCCGTCCCAGGCTTCAGGACCTGCTCTGTCCCCTCATTCTCCAAAATCTTGCACCCACACCCCCCGTCATTCCACCCGCCGGTGCCCGGACTAATTTACCTTTGCACGGCTAGCATTATCGTCCACTTGAAGCTTCTGGTGCCATGTTCTGGGTCTTCGTTCTTATCCAAACTCCCCTTCCTGCGCCAATTCATCCGTTCTTTTTATTTTTATTTTTTTAATGACGTGACATGGAGGGTTCATCCTTGCGCCCTTGCTGAAATAACATTTGCCCCTCGCTTGATGTGACTTGCTGCTTAGCCTCCCCTCTGTCATTGTTAGTTGCTGGAGTTTCAGTTCGAAAATTGCAGTGCTTCTCTGACCTTGTCGTTTGCGCGGTATGGCGTTTGAATGTCCGTGGGCATCTTCTCGTTGACACGAGCTCCTTGTCTGATATATTTTACTCTGCGAGGCCGAGCGGTTGCTCTTCTGGTCTCGTTCTGCTGCTCATCAACGCTGCGCAGACACTGGCAATACTCATCCCGCTCACTTGGAAGACCATCGTTGACAGTTCCTCGCATCTTGCTCAGCTGGAAGCTCACGGAGAATTCTCGTTCTGAATTGAGCAGGGGACCTAGGCTCGTCTGCCCTTGATGAGCAGCCCCCTCTGAATTCTAGGCCAGGGCGTCCGCTCAAAGCCCTGCCGCCGCCAGCGCTGANCGTCTACCCTCCCCCTTGTACAGTCCACCAGGCCCGCGAGTCGCACAAAACCCGACCGCAAGCCGCCGATCAGCTCTAATAGGTCCCAAACCGCACTTCTTGTGCACTCGACCCTTACGTCGACCGCGCGCGCTCCCTCCCTCGAGTCGACCTTCGCCAGAATCCCGTCCTCAGGTCGTGGTGCCCCGCAGCTCTGCAGGTGGCCGGACTCACATCTCGACAACCACCAGCGCGGCCGCATGCTGTATCACGAAAGGTTCCAAGATCCTTGATATCCTAGTATCACCCGTGCAGCATCTGGTCCCACGCCGGTTCTTCTCGCCTGTCGCCTTCGTTAAATCTCAGCTTCACCCGTCGCTTTCTAATTATTAGAGTGCTACGCTTTTTTTTCATTCCTTCAATTTTCCCCTCGGTTTCGACAACCGCCTGGCCGACGCCATTATCCCAAAAGGCACCTGGACTTTTGCTTCTGACCACACTTTTCTGTGGTTGATGCTTACCTTCGAATCAATTCCTTCTCAGAACCCGCGAGCTGGATTTCCTCACCGGCAGGTCTCGTGGAGACAATACATATAGAGTGTTTTGTCCTTTGATTCTCTCTACACCGACGGCGAGCACGGCACTGCTGCTGTTCCCGAATATTTCTTAGTCCCTAGTGGTCATGTTGGGAGAGCCCAAGATAGGACTCTACAACATCGACTTCTTGGCCTCTTGCCCAAGCCCTCCTGCAGGCGAGTGCACGACCGTGGGCCGGCACTAGACGGTGCGCGCGATTCGGTGTCATCACTGGCGAGGAACATTCCCCTCCATGCTCCCCGCAGCACAGCTCGTCGACAGATCGCCGTCTCTCCCTTTGGGCTATCGCCGGGGCATCACAGACCCGGGGGGTTTCGCCATTGACCTGATCGGGGCACCCAAGACAGTAGGGTCAGAGGCATCTGCTCAACCTTGGGCGTATCCGTCTCCGCCCATGTCAGGGTCTCCGCCCCTCCCGCCAAAAGCAGGTCAAGAAGCCAGCGACCGCAGCCGGGCACCGCTCTCCTCCTATCCAGCAATCGTTCCGCAGGACCATCGTCCCGGCCATCCAATACACACTGGCTCGGGCGACCCACGGAGGTCACTACCAACCCCCTTGTCACTCCCGAGAACGTATCCGCCAGAACGACCCGGAGCAGCGTCCTACTCGTACCGCAGCCACGAGGAGCCTCTACCGCGCATTCCTTCGTTCCCGCAACAGCAGCTCCAAGGATCGTCACAAGGACCACCACCAGGACCCCCTCAGGGACCGCCCCATGGGCATCATCACGCTTTGCCTCATGGAGCAGCTTCGCATCAATATTTGCCCTTGACGGGACCCGGCTCCCTGGCATCGTACCCGTCATCAAGCAGACAACCCACTCTCGAAGCGCAGCCTTATACTTCACCGAAATCACAGCGGAAAACTAAGGGCCATGTAGCTTCTGCCTGCGTTCCCTGCAAAAGAGCGCATCTTCGGTAAGTCTACCAAGTCTTGGATGAACCAAGCATCCTGGCTCCTAGTTTGCCCTGGCTAACCAACGCGACGAATAGGTGTGATGGTATGTGTTTTTAACTCTGTGGCCCTGCTTCTAACAAAGTTGTGCACTTTCCTTTCCATCCACACACTGCTCCCCCCCTCACACCTACAAACCGATTGCATGTGTTTTCCGGGTTGATGCTAATCTGCTGTCCAGCTCAACGGCCGTGCTCGAGATGCTTGAGTAACGGAAAGGAGGACGCCTGCGTGGATGTTAAACACAAGAGGCGAGGTCGACCTCGACTCCGAGACGACCGAGATACCCGATTTGACTCCTCGCAATTCCCAAACCCGCAAGACGTGCCACTGAGAAGACCTTTGAGTATTCACCCAATAGGCGCTGCCGGGCCTTCAGGGTACGATGACCCCCTCCGCCGCACGCAGTCGAGCCGAATTCTAAAATCTCAACCAAGCGAATCTAGGGGACCCAGGTATCTGGACAGAGCCTCTGGGGCCGATGCCAGCATGTACGCCGCACAGCCTCCGGCGGGCACAAGACTGGCCGAGCCCGTTGCGTACTTGACAATGGACTTGGAATTCTCCAAGGTGTCGCCAACGTTCCTAGATGCACTGGGTGGAGCCAATATCGTGGGACGGAAGCTCACCGAAGCCTGCGCGGCAGGCGAGCTAGAAAAGGTGCTCTTGATTCGGAACCAGTTGTTGGCAGAACAAAAGAGAAGGGAGCCCAACTATCTACCGCCGATAATGGGTAGGGGAGACCAAGTTATTCAGGGACTCGGCTTTTCGATGGAAGAGGTGGCCCGTTTCCAGCTCGATCACCAAGAATACCTGACACTGGTCATGGGAGACGGACACACAAGGACGTTTCCCCTGAGAATTGGCCTGGCCAAGGAAGGGTCATACTACTTCGTGGTGGTTGGGCTAAGTCTACCGCCCCGATATGCGTACCCCTCGCCATCGCCTCATGCTCGCGACGTGCCGTCGCCGTACCATGCCCAGCCCTCCCCGGTGCAACAACCTCCTGGCTACGTACAGTTTGCGCATACCCCTGTGTCTGCCACGTTCGATCCTATTCGGCATCGTTTCAGCGAAGGCAGTCAGCCGCGACCATCCTCAGGCTTACTTCAGAGCCCCGGCACCCCTTCCGCGGCCTACTCTCTGTACCCAGGCTCTCCCGGCCGAGCCGAGTACGCAGGACTGTCGCCATACCAGATGGGTCGTAACGACGGCCCGTCTGCCGTCCGGGCTCCTCCGCCCACGGGAGCGTTCCAGCTTCCCCCAATCAGAGCCCAACCCGAAAGGGGTCCTGGCGAGGGGGAGTCTCGTCGGTCTAGTCGAGTTCACATCGGGGGCTTACTCGACAATACCCAAGGGCCCGAAGGATCGAGATAGGCTGAAGGACATGATTGGAAGCTGAAATGGTGCAGTTCTGGTGGAAGCCAGGATGAGCAGCATGTTCTGCCCACGTCACGGAACTTGAACCCCCGTTGCTTGTGCTGTTGATTCTCCGTTCCCATTCGCCTTTTGGTCTTTCTTCTTCTCTTCCAACGCCTCTCTGTGCTCTTTCTTTTGCAAAAGACGAGCGAAGGGGCTCAAAAGGTTCAGGCACGTGGATATCGGTTTCCTATTCGGCTACGCAATGGGGCATGATTTGTCGCTTTGACAGGTGTGTAAGATGATGTTGTCCATGGCGATGGACGCAGGGTGGGAGCGGTGCAAAAGTCAGCAGCTCATATCATGTACTTGTCCCGTTAGCCGGCTTTGCATTTTCCCTTGTTCTTATTCCCGGTGCCCTTCTTCATCCTCTTCTTTTTTTTTTTATTGACGCGGGGTTCTCATGATACCTTTTTTATACCATCTATTTCCTTTTTGCCAAGTAGCTTTTTCCGGTTTAGTTCTTGTTGCTTCGTCCATTTCAACCATCCAGTTCCCTTGATTCGGGGTTATTTTGAAACTATGTTTCTCCTTCCATGGTATTACAGATTCCGACAGTTATGCTTTTGTTGTGGTCTTCTTTTGGGACTTATCTTTGGATGCTCGCTTACTTGGCACTACACCTTGTCTAATTTTTGCTGTACACATTGGAACCATTTCCCTTTGCTTCTATTTCTTATCCTTCTAGTACACTACTTAGCTTTCCCCCCCCTTCCCTTCTCTTCTCTTCTCTTCTCTAAAGACAGCGTTGCGGCGTCGATAGTCACGAGACCTGATGATAGCGATTGACAGGCAATAGAGGCGGCTGTTGTGTGGTTGGAATACTACAGTACCGTACTTTGCAGCAAGCGACGTGTCCATTGTTTCTTGCCCAAGTGCTCTGGCGACTAAGGAGCGATGTATGTGCTTGTGCTTGGCGAAAGGGGGAAGGAGGAGGGCGTTTTGCAGCATATGCAAAAGCAGTGATGACGGCTAGACATGATTGCTGGTGAAGATGCGACGCCGCTGGTTGGGGGCCAAAAAGCCGGCCTAGCACCTCGGCGGCGCTGCAGCCCAACGCACCAACGCACAACGGCTCGGTGCAACGTGATGAGTGGCAGATCGAANGGTTTCGCACATGGCAAGTTAAACCACCTTGATTAGGTTCCCGTTTTTAAAATGGGGCTCGGCAGGCGAACCGACCCGGGCGATACGACAGGTCGAGGAGCACCGACTAATCACAGTCGGGTGGGGACTTCGGGGGGACCAATCTCCTCCACATGCAGCGCGCTGTCGAACCCACTTGCCAATTTGGGCAATGAGGGGAAAATGCACCGCCGCTTCGAGGACCGTCGGCCTACCCTAAAGCGCATGATGGATGACCGCTCAAGCTTTACAAGCAAGGCGAGTTTAGGATGTTCCACGCCAGCTCGTTGCTTTTCTGACATGGCGAGAACGATGCGCCCTAGAGAGAGTGTGTCCTTGTGCGTATCCCCTTTTCGAATTCTCTTCTGTTCCTTGGTTTTCTTTTCGCCCGCATAGTCAACAAGCCGCGCGCCCGACTCTCCATTTGATTGCGTTTTCATGCTTCATCGTGCATGACCGCGAATACGAACACCAACATGCAAGGATCGGCGCCCTGTCCGCATGAACTTGGAGAAAGAGTTTGACTGCTAGAGCGATCGAAACCTTGCCATAGCAGTCCTGCTATGCGCGTACTAAGCTGTCGAGGGGAGCGACATGGCGGCGTCTGCAGCGACAACCATGTTGGGGGTATAAGTGCAGCTACTCCCCCCTCGAGACACTCGGGCGAGCTGAAAGGTTAGTGTTTGATTGGACTCTGCGACCAGAACTCTGTCCGTCGTCGAGGCGTAGTCTGCGCGGTCTAAGCCAGAGTATATGTTTCTCCTGATCCTTTGTCGACCCTCCCCCTAACTTCCTATTCTCACATCGATACACCATCACCATGCCCCTTTTCAGCAAATCCAACCACCCCGTCGACTCCGCCGACCCCGGCCACGGCGGCGAGAAGCCGCTCCCCGAGCCCCGTCCGGGCACGTCCGGCACCGAGGCGCTGCTCGTCAGCAACCGGCGCCAGGCCTCGCACCAATTCCAGCGGGCGCAGCGCGTCGAGCGGGCGTACCGGGCCAGGAAGCGGGCGACGGCCGCCCGCCGGGACTACCAGGTGGCGCGGGACCACTTCAAGGAGGCGCTGCGCCACCTGAGGGAGGGGCTCGTCGTCGCCGGCCGCTGCGCCGGGGCGCTGCCGTACGTCGTGGGCGAGAAGAGGAGGCAGCGCGCGCTGGCGCGGAAGAAGAGGTTGGAGGAGAGGCTGGCGAGGGAGACGGGGGAGGAGGAACGGGAAGCGGGGGATGGTGAGGAGCAGCAGCAGCAGCAGGAGGAGGAGAGACCGGAAAGGGCGGGATAAGTCTTGCCTTGTCTTCCTGCGGTTGGGTCGGTGCCCGGCCCCTTTCCGAGTCTTGAGCGGGGACTGGTTACTTGAACTCTCGACAATCCTGCCTCCTCGTCCAAGCCGACGAACAGTTTCAATTCCTTGTGCGAAGCATACAGCACCTTTCATTTCATTTCACTTCGTTTCCTTTCTACTTTACACCCCCTCCCCCTTCGCCCTTCGTCTTCTCTCTGCTTCCCATTCTTCACTCGGTCATTCTCCAGACAACAAGTCCATCACTTTCAAAGATTTCCTTTGTCCATATACCAACTTCACCGAGGCCCCCAATGCTCCGGGGAGTCAATCGACGCACACGATTCAATGATGTAACGAGTTCATGAGGATCATGGTATACCCTCCTACTCCCGGACTATTCTGTTGTACGCCGGGATGAGGCTGGAAGGGTCATTTCTGGGATCCTCTCCGTTACACTATTGGTGCAATGTTCGCCTTTGGCTGTACTCGTTTTCTTATATTGTCTATACATGACACAATGTCATTAAAAACAGCTCTTGTTCTTCTCACTTTGCAGTAGACATGGGGCCCGTAATATACATCAATTCATCACGTGTAGACCCACGAACTATGAAGCAAGACCTTTTGCCTTTCACGTCTTTTTCTTGAGATCCCTTGCGCATCTAAGTCATCACAGATACAGCGAGAAATTAAAAAAAAAAAGACCCCGTGCAAACATGCCATGGCAGGAAACCCATCCCCAACTGAGAATGACCTCACTGGGCC
Source organism: Stachybotrys chartarum (assembly GCA_001021365.1). NCBI lineage: Eukaryota > Fungi > Ascomycota > Sordariomycetes > Hypocreales > Stachybotryaceae > Stachybotrys > Stachybotrys chartarum. The sequence goes on along the minus strand of LDEE01000003.1, from coordinate 432,398 downwards.
TTCTTGGCAAACTCAACCCGCAGAATAAGATGCTTGAAACCGAAACCGTCCATCTTATTGCAGGCCTTGACCGCATCGTTTCGATCTGCGAAGCTGATGAAAGCAAAGCCCTTTGCCATGCCTGTCTCCCTGTCCTTCGCGAGGAAAACCCTGGTGACACGGCCGAAGCGCTCGAACATGTCGCGGAGCTCGCCCTCTTCTGCCATTTCGGAAACCTAGATCGCAACAACGTCAGCAACAGTGGCTCCAGAGCCGTGGCTAGGCTTGGGCAGTTTAGGCGGCGTGTTCTTACGTTTGTGACGCGCAGGGTGGCGAGATCGTCTCTCTCGCCGTACTTGGATCCGCCCATGCGGTCCCCGGCAGCGCCCGCTGCTCCCCTGTCACCACGCAGTGCCGGTGGTACGTAGGATCCCTTCTTGCCTGCAGCGCCGGCAGGACCGGCGGCGGCACCGCCAGTGAAGGCCGGGTCCTCCAAGCCAGAGCCCGTGTCGGCCGCGCCGGCCTCGCCCACGGGGGCCATGGTGTCCTTGTAGGGACACCTGGCGGTGAAATGCTCGCCGTTGCAGATACGGCACTTGACCTGCTTGTCCTTGAGCTTGTCCTTCATGGCCTGGGCGTTGGGGTCGGCCGTCTCGTCCTTGGCGTCCTTGCGCCAGTTGACGCTGGGGCGGAAGATGATGTTCTCGCCGACCGAGGTGGTGTCCGGGGCCGGGCCCTTGGGGTCCTTGGCGCTGAGGCCGAACTTGCTCCAGGTCTTACGGTCGGCAACGCGCGGGTTGACCGTCTCGGTGTGCGTGGTGTAGCGAATGCGGCGCGTCGTCTTGACCTTTTGGCCCTGGTCGTTGTAGCGGAAGAGGATGATGGTCTTAGTGCCGTCCTTGTTGGAAATGGTCTGTGGGGGTGGGAGGTCGGTGGACGGCTCCTCGATGTCATCGTCGTCGGCCCAGTCCCTGTCGTTGCGTGAATGGTGGGGTTAGCGATTTTCAAGACGACGAAAAGAAGCGATGAGGGCGCAAGCGGAGGCGGGGAGGGGGTCTTCGAGCGGAGGGGTCGACTAACCTGGGCTTGTTCTCTGTTAGAGCAGCCATGATGGTGGTGTGTATGGATTCGACGCAGACGAGGTAGTCGCAGGAAGAGCTGAGGCAGAGCGAGGGAGCGGGCTGCAGAGGTCGGTCGTGATGGTGGAGTTTCAACGGGATATCTGAATTTGTCACTTTTTCGTGGTGGGATGCGGATAAAGCCAGCGTGGGGCAGATGGTGCTAAGCCACACAGGCTTCATAGATGTGGCTGGTGGACACGGAGGGATGTCTTCACGTGATTCTTTGAGTGGCCCTTGTGGCGTTATTTGTACTTCGGCCGGTACAACGGGTTTTGGCGTCGTCCATGACTTTTTTGGAAACGCCAAGAAGACGACAGAGTGCCAAATATGATAAAGATGCAGAGATCTCACATTGCGTCTAGATCTAGCCATGTTGATGTCCGAAGTAATTGCTGCCTCATCTGAGCCTTGGGGGCTCTTGGCTGATTGGATACCTGGTTGGAGGCCTGCCGGAATACCTCAGTAGTAAGGGTGTCGTTTCTGCGCGTGCTCAACCAATCGACGGCACGACTTTTAGATTGACCAATATGTGATTCACTGTATTTGATGCCGACTGCAGTCGGTTGGTCGGTCGGTGAATATCCCGGTTCGCCAGCCATCCAGCAGAGACACTGATTCCAAAGCATCACCCATCGCCCTCGCGGCCAAGTCGCTGCGTGGCGTGGCGTGGCGCAGCAGGTCTCTCCGTCGGCGTGACCTCGCTCTGCGTAATGGCCCGGGTCACAATCCGCCCAACCTCGGCGGGGCGGGTCTCAGAGGCAAGGGCGAGACGGCAATGGTTTTGGGCCACATGCTGTGAACATATATCACATGCCTTGGCCCGTCTCTTGGCGCAACTTTCATTTCTTGTCCCCTTTCTTTGTTCTTTCCTTTTAATCCAATACCGCCGCCGCTAACGCTCTATTCTTGACCTCGTTCTCCAGCGAAGAAAATCGTCAGGTGACAAACAGTTCCGTTCGGTTCGCGTCATCCTTGTTACACGGACAGTCGCAAACCATATAACTCGACTACTTGTTCCCCTCCCTACACCTTCAACCCCCCAAACTACCGACTAAGAGCACCCGTCGCCATGTCGGGCAAGCAAGACCATCCTCCGCCTTATGGCGCACCACCTAATGCTCCCCAACCGGTGTACGGCTCCGGCCCGTCGCCCTATGCGGACCATCAGCAGCAGCCGTACTACCAGCCCGGTCCTCAGATGGGATACTACGATCAGCAGCAAGGACCCCAGGGATACTACAACCAGCAGCAGGGCCCGTTCCCCGCCGGTCACGGGCCGTATCCGCCCCAGGGCGGCCCCTACGGCCAACCCCCCATGGGATACATGCCGCAGCAGCGGGAGCGCAGAGGACCTGGCCTCTGCGAGGGTCTGCTGGCTGGTTTGGCGTGCTGCTGCTGCTTGGACCTCTTATTCTAAGCGTCGCGTTGCACCGCGGCGCATCGTGCTCGATTCGCGCAGCCGGGGCTGCCAAAATTGAACCGACGAGGAGGGAAATTATCACCTTTTCCAATCGAAAAGGGTTGCTTGTATGGGGATGGGATGGAGTCTCCGGATGCAGGGATCGACGTGTCATTTCCCTTTTCAGCATTCCCGGTCTGGAGTTGGGGGCGTCTTTCGTTTTCTTAGCGCGCGAAGGGATGCATGTCACTGACAATCGCATCTTGGTCGAATTCTCTGTTTGCGGCCAGATCATATTGAACACACTAATAAAAATACCTGTTGCATATCACATTATGTGCGAAGGTCACCCAGCACTGCATCAAAATTTGTCCAATACACGGTCGACTATGTAACAATGACGTTTGACATCTGTCCGTTATTTTTCTTTGCTATTTTAGCTGAGAAAAGTGTCTCTCAATGCCGCGTTTGCCGTGCACCGCCCTGCTCCGACGGAGAGTTTACCCCTTGGCACTCGGCACAGCCCTGCCGCGTGTCGTCGAAGGCGGAGTCGTCGTCGTCGCCGTTCTCTTACACTACATTCACCTCGGGTCTTTTGGGTAGTATTTCTCTATCTGATTGTGGAACAGAACCACGTCCTGGCCATCGTAACCACTGAAACTGAAACATATCTGGTGCTGGGTTGCAACGGTTGTTAGCATGCTAAGTTGGCCCAATCCGTGAATATTCATTCATGTCTACATGTGTTTTGCTGGGCATCCTTTGGAAACATGATAAGATGTGTTTGCAGTTTTCTGGATAACAAATGCGGTTGGATAGCAAGCGCTTACAGGGACCCTTGGAGGGGTTAAAATGATCACAAAGCAAACAGAGACGGGATTGCTGCTGACCATAGCGATGCACATAGGCAATGTAGAACCCGTCTCTCTAGGATCATCCACTTGGACATCGCTATGGCCAGTTTCTTTGTGATAGCGATACATACATGCTGCTGTTTCGAGTCTCTTTCGATCATTCTTATTGCCTGCATGGCCGTTATTGATACGACAAGCTTGACAAACGAAATGGTTCGCGTTGGAAGGACGCGTAATGCGTAAGACAATATGATGGTGGTTGGGCATAACTTTTGATTTGATTTTTAATACGCTGAACCTGGCATGGAACCGATTTCGACATGCCACAGGATATGTAGTAAATACCTTTGATCGACTGGAAGCCTGAGCAGCTCGATCAGAGAGCGAGTTAAACGTCGTTGCGCAATACACCCAAGGTTGATGCACCACAATGGTGATGCGTCCTTGCGCAAGCACCCACGTGACGGCTCTGGCAGCGTTTCAACACGACCGAGACAGAGTCAAGGGCCACTGAAGACTCTGTATGGAGCCATAGGGCGAAAGTCTTGTTGTAGGATTCTGGCAACTGCTTCTAACGCTGCTATGCAATTGAAACTCGAGTTCGCCTAGAAGCGAGGACGCGAGCCTCCTCAATGCCGTTATCAGGACCTTCATTAAATGATTGGAAAATTATTAAGCCAATACTGGCTCTCACCACGATCTTGTCTACGAACAGTGATGCATCCCAAAGACACGCCCGTGACTACACCTAAGTGCTGCTGGTACCCTTTGATGAGACAGTGAGGGTGTTCGAGCCGAATGACATGCTATATTGTACAAAAGTGCGAGGCTTCTTTCCGCTCATGCTTTGCCACCACTAACTTGGTCCTTCTTTGGTACTTTGTAGTCAGAACACGAGTAATAGATACTGCTTTGCCAATTCGAAATGATAAAGCCGAGCACGCTGGAGAGAGGCGTTGTAGCTTGCCGGCCACAGAGAGATCTTTTCTGCCATGCTGCAACTCTGTGATTTTTACAGAATTCTTAACCATACGGACAATGGCAGCTGGAGCAGTCGTTTTGGGCTAGGATAATCGCGGTCGGGCTAGAGAGCCAAGGAGGCACGATAGGTAGATCATTCGGTGGGTTGAAGATCTTTGGGAACGGAGGGGTCACCTGGTCACACACTGCCACCGCATAGCAGCCAATGACAATGATGGTAAGATTGGCAGCATGGGGTTTATTCGATTCCGTATCCTCGGACGGACTGTACCGGCCGTTTGTAGATCGGGTCGCGGTGGGGTTCATTGGCTTTGACGTCAACATTCTTGGTTCCTGGCAACCGTCGGGCACCCAAGACATTGCATTCTTTGGGCAAGGGGAACATAACATATGCTCTCAATCATGCCACAAACGCCCGAAAATACCAGGGACCCGATGATAGAAAGTCGACAAAGTCGCTTGCTAAGTGAGGCACATTCTTCGACTGCTACCGACGCTCCATCAAGTGACAGGGTTGCAATGCAACGAGAAAGGCATTATCTTGGTTCTGGACCCCAAGCATCGATATCTACGTCACATACATATTCCTCCATTGGTTTTCCCGCTCATCTTCCCCACCCATTACATCCGCGATTCACCTTAGGCTCGTGGCAGGGATCGCACTTAACAGGGTACTTCCAAGATTTGTCCCCGAACACATCGTGCACGCGGGCGGCAGGTGATGCGTACCGCTTTGCAAACCCTCGTCGATGCAAGCAGGTCGAGCATCCGCTTCCGCGGCACAGAATGGAATCTCGTTCTGGAGGTATCGCCGACCATGTTTGGCCAGGTGTTTTTACTGCCTCGGCTGGTCGGCACACACGCTCGAGACATCGAACCTACTGTAGCCCACCCACCGTTAGGCGCGGGGTGCCCAGGGATACCCCCGAGCAGAAAGGCGTTTGATGGACAGCCGAATGATTGGAAGCACGGATACCTAAGAATACCTTTTGGCAGGAGCGGGAAACAGCCGCCAGAATCACAGCGAGCGCCTAACGGTGATTGTACCGCCCTTGCGAGAGCCTGTGTTAACACGTTTGCAACCTTGACCACGTAGCCCCTGGTTCTTTGGCGGCGCGAATTGGTTGGGGATGGGGCACTGAAGATGAAGCAGGCTTGAGCCAGCGTGGGAGGCCCCTTCCCCACGCAGGGATCCGCCAAGTTTTGTGCGCTTAAGTGGCGGCCAATCAAGCCTCTGATGTCACTGTCTGCATTGCTTAGATGCCTGTTCGCAGTGGACCGCCAATCACAACCATCCCTTGTTCGCTTCTCCCTACCTTACCTATTGTCCAACTTTCTTTTAACTCGAGACCGCGTCAACCCGCCTCTCTGGACCATTAAGCCAGAGGCGCCACCCATACGGAACGTCCATGGTCCGCCAGTTCTGTTCCTGGACTATTACCGCAATTGCTTTCCATTGCTAGAACTGGCGGCTGGCTGTATGGAGCTTTGCAACTTTCCCTGAACACGACTGTCCTACGTCGCTGGTCGTTTATACTGTTTCTGTCTTTCTTTCTTTCTTTATTTCCTTCTCTTTGACGTCGTTAGATCATCTCATCGCATCGTGGCCTTGCTTCTGGACTTCTTTCTTCTGTCGACCTCCCTGGAGTTGCGTCTCCTAAACACGCCCCCTTCCAATACCTCTACCACCTACGCACGCCCTCCCAAACCCTCCAGGCCTTAGACATAGCCCGTCATGTCTTCGATAACCTCAGAGGACGCAACCTCTCTATCAGAGACGGCATCGACCGTAGCATCATCCATATCATCGATAGCAACGTCCCTTGCGAACAGTGCCGCATCAACTACGTCGCAAGCACCACCCACGAGAACGGACGTCGGTGATGAGGCTCCTGGCGCGGGCCAAAATGACGAAGGAATAGGCATCTTGAGCTTCCTCTCTGCACTTGGTGTGGCATTGATAATTTTCTCGGTGCAAATCCTGTTATTCTTGCTTCTCCGCAACAAGCTTGCCCGTATCTTGTAAGATCTCTTCAACCCCCCTTTCGTTCTGCGCTCATCGGTCGCTGATTCTTTTCTTTTCTAGCAAACCGAAAACGTATCTTGTTCCCGAACGCGAGCGTACCGACCCCCCGCCGAGTTCTGTCATCGCCCTGTTGAAGGCTGTCATGACGTACAGTGATCGCGAAGTCATCAAGAAGTGTGGTCTCGATGCCTACTTCTTCTTACGCTACCTCAAAACACTCCTCGTTATCTTCATCCCCATTGCTGCAGTGGTGATGCCCATATTGATACCAATCAACTATGTCGGTGGACGAGGACAGAATGTTGACGTGTCCGAAACCAATCGCAATAGTACACTGGAGCCTAGTGGTCTGGATACTCTGGCTTGGGGCAATGTCCGGGCCGAAAACACAAGCCGCTACGGAGCTCATCTTCTCATGGCCATCCTCGTGGTCATTTGGGTCTGCACCGTCTTCTTCTTCGAATTGCGCGTGTATATCAAAGTGCGACAAGACTATCTCACAAGTGCCGAGCATCGACTACGGGCCTCTGCTACCACTGTTCTTGTCAATAGCATCCCGGCCAAATGGCTGAGCGAAGAGGCGCTTTTGGGGCTCTTCGACGTGTTTCCCGGCGGCGTCAGAAATGTCTGGCTCAACCGAGATCTCACCAAGCTTCTCGACAAGATCACCCAGAGAGACCGTGTGCATTCCATGCTGGAAGCGGCCGAGACGGAGCTCATCAAAGCTGCGAAAAAGGCGCACAAAAAGAAACAGGATGCAGAAGAAAAGGCTCAGCGTAAACGAGCCAAGGCTAAATCTCTCACAAAAGAAGAGAGAACTGCCCGAGACGCCGAGGACGATGCTAGGGCCAAGCAGATGGCCAACAGTGGCCAGGGTGCGCATGCTGGGTTTCATGCCCAAGTACCCCATACTGTGGCCGACGGCGTTCGGGAGTCTCAGCTTGAAGAAGATCTTGAACATGGACGGACCCACGACAACCACGAATCTGGAGGTTTCAGAATTCCGATCATTGGCGGAGGTCTTTCTCGGGTTGGCCATGGCATTAAAGGCGTTGTCAGTAAAGCCGGGAATGAAGTGGATGAGACCTTGGAAACGACGAACGGATTCATGGGAATCCAAGAGAAACATGAACCGACACAAGGTCACCAGGATGTTCAACGACGCAAAGCTCAAATTGCAGAGAACACACAGGAGCCACCGAGGACAGCGACGACTGCGGATCGTGCATCGATCGTCTCTGCAGAGTCTTCCAAAGCTATCAAACCCGCTGGAGCTCGTTCGCCCTTGGGCTGGAATAACGCAGTCCGCAAGCTGGATAACATTGAGGACATGTATGTCAAGGAAGAGACAAAGTTCTGGCAATTTTGGAAGCCGCCTTCTGGTAGCTACGCTTCCCCAGTACCGCAAGGTCCCCGTCTGGAGCCGAGGAGGAAGACCAACAAGCAGTCAAAAGAGACCATGTCGGCGTGGCAGAAGTTCGTATCTGCCCTTCCTTTCTTTGGCGGTGATGGCGAGGAAACATACGAATATCCCACAGCATACAATGTCGATTACAAAGAGGATGACGTCGAAGCAGAGTGGCAGAAGTATCTTAAGAAGCGCCATCGCCCGACCCGTCATCTCAACCCCTTCGGTATTTCATGGCTGATAGGTATCCCGTTTGTGACCAAGAAGGTGGACACCATCTACTGGTGCCGCGAGGAACTTGCACGTCTCAACCTGGAGATCGAAGAGGACCAGAAACACCCAGAGCGGTTCCCGCTGATGGGCTCGGCATTCATCCAATTTAACCACCAAGTAGCCGCGCACATGGCATGCCAAAGTGTTGTGCACCACATTCCCAAACAGATGGCACCTCGCATGATCGAGATAAGCCCTCGTGATGTCGTTTGGGACAACATGGCAATTCCATGGTGGCAAGAGTGGCTCCGAACCGGATCTGTCATGGTCATAGTCCTAGCCATGATTATCTTGTGGGCGATTCCCGTGGCTTGGACAGCTGCTTTGAGCCAGCTCGACGTCTTGATCCGCCAAGCCGAATGGTTATCCTTTCTCACAGCCAATGACAGTATCGAGAGCTTCGCGAGAGCTATCTCAGGTGTCTTGCCGACCATTTTCCTTGCTCTATTGCTGGCTCTGATTCCCTGGATCCTTAATCTTCTTGCGGGCATCAAGGGCGCCAAGACGGGCGCTGAGAAGACAGAGTTTGTGCAAATCTTTTACTTCGTCTTCCTCTTTATCCAGGTCTTCCTGATTGTCTCGATCGCATCGTTCTTTGCCGCCTCCTTAGACAGGCTACTCGAAAACCTCGCCGATTTGCAGAACCCCTCGGCAGTCCTCGATCTGTTGGCGGAAAACCTGCCGAGAGCAGCCAACTACTTCTTCTCTTACATGATTCTCCAAGCTCTTTCGACGAGCTCCGCTACTCTGCTGCAGCTTGCCGCTCTCTTCTTGTGGTATGTTGTGGCCCGAATCTTCGACAGCACCGCACGGCAGAAGTGGACCAGGAATACGGACCTCAAGCAAATCAAATGGGGCAGCTTCTTCCCCGTCTACACCAATTTTGCTTGCATTGCCCTGGTGTACTGCGTCATTGCGCCCCTGATTAGCATTTTCGCAATCATCACCTTTAGCCTACTCTGGCTTGCGCAACGATACGCAATGCTCTACGTTATTCGTTTCGACAGCGACACTGGAGGAGTTCTCTACCCGAGAGCCATCAACCAAACGTTCACCGGCATCTATGTCATGGAACTCTGCATGGCCGGCTTGTTCTTCCTTGTCCGAGATGAAAACGATAATCCTTCGTGCTGGACACATGGCATGATCATGATTATAGTATTGATCTTGACCATCATTTATCAGGTGCTGCTCAACATGTCATTTGCACCACTCTTTCGCTACCTCCCCATCACTTTTGAAGACGAGGCGGTTCTTCGAGACGAGGCGTTCCAGCGTGCGCAAGATGCCCGTTTGGGTTTGTTGAACAATGCCGACGATGAGGACGACGAGGATGCGTTTGCCCAAAGCAGCCGAACAGAGAAGTCGCCCGTTTCGCACGACGGAACCGACGAAATTGAACTGCGCGATATCAAGCCTCGTCGGGACGTCCTTAAGCCCATGAAGCAGATGGGTACCTGGGCAAAGGGCGGAGGCAACCAACTTCGGAAAATGGCCTTGATAGGGAATACGTCTCAGGCTACGGAATTCCGACAATCCAGACGCCGAAGAGACCTCGAGGCTCAACGGGCGATAGGGGACGCCCTATACGGTGGTTTTCATGATGAAATAGAGGATCTCACGCCGGAAGAGAGAGACTTGTTGACCCGGCACGCATTTCAGCATTCTGCTCTGCGTGCCCGAACGCCGACAGTCTGGATACCGCGAGATGATCTGGGCGTGAGCGACGACGAGATTCGGCGGACCAAAGAGTACAGCGAGCATATTTGGATTAGTAACGAGGGTACGGCGCTCGACAGCAAATTGCGCGTTGTGTACGGAAAACATCCGCCGGACTTCTCCGAGGTTGACCTGATCAACCTGTAAACGCATTTGTATATAGATATGTTGATGATTTGCATTGCGGTTCGGAGTTTTCATGCTGCTGGTGGACGGCGCGCTTTCCGGTTTCTGATATCAGTCAGGAGGACCTCGTCGTGGGCGGTGGCGGTCAAAGATACCCAGCTGCTAGACTTTGCAGGATGGCCGCATAAGGGATAGATCTTGAACAACTGGTGATTATCATTGTGGGAGGCAGGCAGGATACCTTCTGGAAAGGGCATATCACTTTGTCGATATACAATTAAAATTCACTTCAACCTTGCTCGCCTTGCTTGTCAAGCCTCTGTTGCTACGTCTTCCTCACAAGGCGAGATGAATTCGACAGACCAAATAGGGGTTAAATTCGCTTTACATCTCTTGCTTCGAGCGACATGACTGTAGTTCTGAAATGTCTATGCATCTTGGTTCAAACTCGCGATCTTTCGTAAACAAAGGATGTGTATTGGTATCCCGAAGAACTCCCCGAGCCACGCATAGCTGTCCGTCCGTATGACACACATTTCACCCATTCCCTTTTCCCGAGAAGAAACCCTTGTCGATAAGTGCTTTCAACCATCACTTTGTAGAAAAGATGGGAGAATCCAGACCAAAAAAGAAACATGTCCTGGGTAACGCCCGCTAAAAGAAAAACCTAGTGCCCATGGGATTCGTCCAAGGCATATCCAAAATGATAGGACGGTGAAATATTGCTATGCTGCGGCGAGGCGCTTACGTCTCTCGCTGGCCTTGGTTTCTTCCATTTCCCGGCGTAGGACGTCGTTGAAGTTATCGGCGTTGTCTAGGTAAAGGTGATGGCCGGCCTTGGGGACAATGACGACACGTGCACGACCATTCTCGGCTTGCTTCTCCTCAGGAGTACCGTGCTTGAGGATCTTTGCCTTGACTTGGTTGAGCTTCTCCTCTGCTGCAAACCCGCCCTTCACGTCCATCCAGTCGTGCTCGCCGTACATCAAGACAACAGGGATGCCCGTTTCCTTGAGAGTTTTTCCATCGGGCCCCTGGTATGTTTTGCGACCAACGTCTTGTATCCTGTGGATAAGTGGGCGGCGGGCGTATGCACCAGCGGACAGGATGTAGCCTAGCGCGTATTCGCCACTGCCCTTTTGCTTGAAAATGGAAAAGGAGTAGTCGTGGAGGATGCGAGCCTCGTCTTCAGGGAGATGGTTGAACCTTCGAGAGGTCCAGCCGGAGACAACGCGAGGTCCGAGAGGCCCGCTCATGCGCACGAAACTGAATGGGGACACGTTGGAGTCCCACAGCCACACCACCCAGCCAGGTATAGGTCTTCGTGGTGTCGCTTGGGGAGGTTTGTGGTCCGCCTTAACCAGGTGGGGGTCGGGCCTGCCCTCTGTAACCGATTGCTGGTCCTGAGTAAACTCGTTCTGTACCGTCGACTGGAGTTGGTCGGGCATTGGCTCGTTGACGGCGTAGGGATCCTCGGGGATGCCCACGGGCGACGCCAGTATAAGCTTCTTTAACCGGCCCGGGTATTTAAGAGCGTAAGATACGGCAAGATAGCCGCCGAGAGAGTGTCCGAGCAGGGTGAAGCGTTCGATTTTGCGCGCCTTGCGCCACTCCTCCAGTGCATCGACGAACCAGTTTTCAGCCTCGGTAACCTGGTCTTCGCGCTTTTTGGCATGGATCTTGAAGGGTGGCCTGGAGGAGTTGCCCATACCCAGCATGTCGAGCGCGTACAGCTTCAGCCCCGGGACACGTGTGATGGGCTCAAAGTTCTTGTAGAAGAAGCCGAGGCCTGCGCCGTAGCCGTGGACCATAACAAGTGTCTCTTCGGTTTCTTCGCCGACTCGCTCCACAGATAGCTCATTGAGAGCGCGGTTCTTACCCGAGAGCTGAACCATGGAGCTGCGCCATACCCTAGTACCATAGGGATCGGGTCCAGGCGCGCCCGGTGTAGTGATGTTTTCGGTGGTTTCCCTTATATAGGGGACCAGGCCGAGGACCCGGCGCTCGATCATAGATGGCGTTGCGGCAGACCACCATTGATAAACGGCATCTTTGTAGCCCAGGGGGAACCACGTGGTGGACGTTTGCTGTGGCGGCGGCTTCTGTTGATACCTGAGTTCCTCGGTAGCATTGAGATGCTCTGGCGGAGGCGTAGGCAGGGAAGCCTCCGGATTAGACATTCTGAGGAGAGACGATGAGGAAGATGATGGAGAGGAGGCGAGGGAGGAAGTCGCGTGTCGAGCCCGTTGCAGGATGGAAGAGGCTTGAAGAGGTTGTGGACGGGGCATGCTGACGAGCGCCGGGGCAATCGGGACACCCGGCGGATTTTGTAGGCGGAGTTAAGGTTAGGTGACGCAAGTATACAAGTGTACAAAAAAAGCAACAAGGGCAAAGTCCGCTCCAGATGGGAAGGAAGGAACCAATCTCTCTGTTTCAGGGCAGGTACGATTCGACGGCTGCTGTGCGAGGCGGAATTAAGGCAGTAGCCAGCTGGAGATAACCGTAAGGCAGGTGCGCGGTATTTTGGATGGTCCCGAAATCCGACGCTACGTGTGCCTTCCGGCTGGCATTGTGGCGAAGCAGGCCGCGGGATTCGTCAACGACATGTAGACAAAAGAATGCAGTTCGAAGAGCGGTGGTGGCGGGGTATTTATTCACAAATATCCATTGATATGAGTGACGAATTCGCCATCGGGCAAACACGTCCACCTTGAACGGAATGAAATAGGCCATCTTATGACTTGGGCCCGCTGATGGTTCCCTCAAGACCCAAGTCGCTGCTGGACTGGCCAACGTGCCAATGCCCGTGACTGCAATTGGCGCTGCGCCGACGCGGGCCGTAGCCGCCAGCCAGCAGATCCAGGCTTCTTTGTGTGCGCTGTGCGTGACCAGGAGAACTGGGTCTGTCTGCTCCGCGTGTAATCCTGATGCTTGGAGGGTTCGTGCTCGTGATGCGTCCGCTGCTTTTTGCAAAGAGCATCCTGTGCCGTCTTGGCTGTGGCTGAAGACCATCCAGGAATCGGGATGCACTTGCTTCCAGGCGTCAGCCACATGCCCGGCTCCGAACCCCTACCTTTCATGTACAGCTACTCAGCCTCTCGTGGCATTACCCGGAGGGACAGCACCACTATCTTCCACCTCCAAGGTACCGCTACTTTGCCATGTAACGCCGCAAGTCGTGGCAGACCCGGCGCTTTGAGTAGCACTGGCTTCCGCCGGCTCTGCACGTTAGGCCGGGTTAGGTCAGCTCGCCTCCGTCCACCCTTCTTCCACCCTTCCAAAGGCTGCAAGACAATCCCTTGATCCGCATCTCTAGCTACTAGTACCTAAGCAACCACCAGCCAATCCTTCGCACGAACGTCTCCTCCACCACCTTCACCGCCCCGGTCACACCTCCAACACCGCCCGGCCTTCTTCACCGTCCCCCCCTCCCCTCAATCGATCAGGGCGGGGTCCAGCGTCTGGTGAAGGACTCTTTGCTCCTGTCGCCCTGTTGCTTCCCTTTGCCCTGTCATCGCTGTATGGCTGTACATCTTCGCTGATCCGGCTGCCGTCAGCCTCGACCTCATCCCCCCACGCGCGCGCCTCAACTGTATCCGCAAGCATGGCCGATGACATCGATTCCATCGTCAAGGGCGCTCCCGTCGCCGCCCCGGACGCTCGCAAGGCCGGAGTCACGAGTCCAATCATCGCCGGCCCCAGCAAACAGGGCGACCCCCTCAACCACACGCCCAGCTCCCCCTCCATGATCTACCTCAACCTTCTGATCCTCGAGGCCTCCCTGCGTGCCCAGTACCTCGAGCTGCGGTCGAGACGGCGCCACCATACCTTTTTCTTCGTGCTCCTGAGCTTGTGGATAGCCTTTTTCGGATACAAGCTCCGCTTCGCGACCAGGGAGGATGGCGTCGGTGTCGGCGGCTCCATTTATTGGGCTGTCGAAGGCGCGCAGAAGGTCTGCTTCATGGGCGGCATTGTCACGGCTATACTGGTCTGGGCCACGGGGATATGGGAACGTGGCATCCGCTGGCCGCGGCGGTGGTTCGCCATCTCGAACCGCGGCCTGCGAGGCTTCAACTGCAAGCTAGTCATCATCCGACGCCCTTGGTGGGCTGAGGCTCTTTCCACCGTGGGCTTCTTCCTTACTTACGGCCTCTTCTCGCACACCGCAAGCTCGTCCTACCGCTATGTTGAGCCGCACGTGCTCCGCGAGGTGGACAAGGAGCTGCAACTGACCGCCAACAACCACCCCAACCTGATACTACCGCAAGACAGCGAAAGCCGACGCGGCCACGAAGAGGATCTGGCCCCCGGGGGCGACTACGTCAAGCTACTTCTACTACCAAAGCCCTTCTCGGCCGCGTTTAGGGAGAACTGGGAACTGTACCGCACCGAGTACTGGGAGAGGGAGAATGAGCGCCGGGCACTGCTGCGGAAAAAGGCCAAAGACCACGACAAGCAGATGGCGAAGCAGCAGTACGGCTGGCTATGGTGGCTGCCGCGGCTGCAGGTTGTCCAGCGCCGCGCCGAACCCCCCAAGACCCCGATGCCGCGGCACCTCAGCGTCGACAAGGAGCGCAAGCGCCGCAGTAGTGTGCGCCGCGGCTCCACGAGCTCGTCGAGGAGCCCCACGCCCAACCCGGACACGGACGAGCACCAGTTCACCCGCAAAGCCAGCTCCTCCTCCAACGCCTCGGACAAGCGCCGCAAGAAGCGCGGCTCCGTGTCCAAGACGAAGCGGCCCGGCATGGACTCGCGGTCCGCGACGCCCGAGATTGGACCGTCGCCCCTGGCAAAGGCCAGCAGTACCATCACGTCTCTGGAGGGCACCGATGAAGGGCCACGGGCCGCCCTGGGAGTACCGGAGGACAAGCCCGTGGTTAGCGAGGACGTCTAGCGGAAAATGTACCCGTTATCCTTAGCGAACTGCAACAATAGAATTGAAACTTTTTATCTCCCCCTTGGTTTCACGCAAATGCACAACACGGTAGGCCGTATTCGGGGTTACACTCCACAGCGTCAAGTCATGTGTTTGTAAATCCACCACGTCTATTCCAAGAAATATACAAGTGAGCGGCCCTCCAGGCCCATGTCTCGATATTCTTTTGCACGCGCTACACCGCTGGCTCCCTCCGGTATACACAGTTCATATGGACTAGCCGTTGTTACCTAACCAGATAGTCATCCCCAGAACGCCGGTCATGAATAAATATAACAAGGAGAGGATATAAGGTGATGAAGAAAGGTTGTTGGCCAAGGGATGATCCAGGTTTATCACGTCGAATAAATAAATAAATAAAAAAAGAGGGGATTGAAGAAGTACTTAGTACACTCCGGCTGAGTTCGTCTACCGCCGCCGGGGCACCTCGTTCTCCCATGCCAGGACAATGACGGAGTCGATGGCGTCCTCGGGTGTGCCCTTGCTCGGATCGGCCTTTTTTACGTATGCCTGCCACACGGCGCCTGTGTCGTCGATGGCCGCGTCGGCGAACCGCCAGACATTCTTACGCCCCGTCCACGTCAACACGGAGCGGTCGCCCTCGTCGTCGGTGTTGACGACGTAGCGGTCCGGCAGTTGCAAGTGCGTGGCCGCGTCAGCGCCGGCGAGCTCGTCGCCCTCGGCCTGGTGCAGGCCGTCCGGGTACTCGGTAACGGATACGCCGTTGACGAGGACCCAGTTGTCGTGGAAGACGTAGCGCTGCATGAAGCAGGCCTCGCCGCAGAGGTTGGTGACGAGATGGGCGCGGCTGGCGTCGAGGTCGTGCCGGTCCTCGGCCTGGTGCAGGAGCAGCGGCTGCTGGCCCGTCTCGTAGCTGTCGACGGAGGCTTTGTGGGGGGCGTCATTGGGCGCGTAGAAGCCCGGTAGGACGTGCATTTGCCAGTCCGTGTGCTTGGTGATGCACTCCTGCAGAAGCACATCCCAATGCTTGGAGCGGACAGGCCCTTCCACTGCGTTGCCCCGGTTGAAGCAGGATAGCCGGGGGATCTGAGTCAGAGACGACCTGGTCAGGAAGACAGCGCCGCCGCCTGCCGTGGTGATGGTGTTGCCGTCTTCTTGGTCGGCCTGCCAGTCCTGCTGCTCACTCGGGACGCCAATGTACAGCTGGGTGGCTGTGTTGTACGAGTACAGGCGGTCGAGCAGATATGAGAGGCTTGGGAAGAAAATGGTGTCTTCGATCAGGCCGAACCAGATCTTCTTCTGCCCGTTGGCTTCGAGGTTGGCGCTAAAGGTCTTGAGAATCCTGGCCAGCTCGTAGTACCTGCGCGCCATGGACATGGGCTCCTCGGTGGTGGTGACATATGCGTCCATGCCGACGGCCTGCAGCTGCTGGTCGATCTCGTCCACCTGGGCGTCGTTTGCCTGATCCAGCATGACGACCATGCTGGCGCCGTTTGTCGCGTCGCGGCCGTTTGTCAGCCATCGCGTCCAAGCCTGGATGAGGGCGCCATCCTGGGCCATGATGCGCGCGTAGGTGGTGGAGACGCCAAACAGAAAGTCGGACGCGTCGACTTGGCCCGCCAGAGGGCTGCTGGAGACTGGCAGTTCCATTCTGCCCGAGGCGTGAACATGCTTGGTGATGGGATGCTGGACGTCGACGATCTTGGGCTCTTGCGACTTGAAGTTGAGCTGTACGTTGGTCATGGACTTGCGCGGGGTGGATTCTTCTGAATACTGGACCCTCCAGGCCAACCACGACGTCTCGTTGGTCAATTTACATTCGTCGGCTATCCTGGAGAGATAGCGCTCTTCGGATGTGAGGTGGCCTGCGGCGGGCAGCTTGACATGGACGGCTGCCGGCTGAAACTGGCGACGCTCCGACAGCCTTGTCAGATGAATGATGATGCCCACAACCGCCGCCACCAACAGAATCTGCAGCAGTTTGGACATGGAAGACGGCGGCCCTCGGGACAGAATCATCCTGGGCATGCGCATGCACGGCTTGCTGGGGCGCGACAGCCTCCACCAGGACGGGCTAGAGCAGACGGGAGAGAAAGGGGAGTGGCGGCTCTTGTGGACGTGGTGAAGACGAAGATGACGATGCCACGAGACGGGGCGCGATGAAGAGGATGATTCAGACCGCCATGTCGCTTGCTTGGCCGCCTAGGTCGTCGTCGTTTTGCTGTCGAAGTAGTAGTGGTCGTGGTTGTAGGTGTGAGCGGACGAGATAGGAGTAGGAGGTTGTCTGTGCTTGTTTGAGACGAGGACGGGATGCTGGCGAAACATGTGACGCAATCAACCTTTTTTATTTCTTTGAAACCCAGAGCAGAATGGAGGGGAGGGGAGGGAGGGGGGGGAAAGGGAACGAGGTTTCTAATAAAACAGGCCGGCAAGCCAAAAGGGAAAAGGGAAAAGGGCCATGAGATGGGAAATGAGATAAGACGCACATACAAGCCATGGCTGGGCCAGTCCAAGATGTCAATCTTACGGGTAAGGTAGGGTAATCCCCCAGGGCATCCACCAGCACCCAACGACCTGGCAATGGTCGACAAACGACGAGAGCAGCTCCTGCAAGCCCCCTCTCCCCCTTGTCGCCTGGCCGAACAAAGCGTATTGCGTAAATGGACGGCCATGCCCAGTAGCTACGGTAGCTGCGCGCCAGGGTGTCAAAGCAAGCATTGTCTAGCTTCCGTGGTTCGGTCTCGTCTTGTCTGGCCTCGGCACCTTCTTGTTTCAAGCGCCGCTATGGTAGCTTGCAGTAATTGTTAGCTGCGCCGATCGCTCTTTGTGAATCAATCCTTCATTCATTCAATCATCAATGAGCCACGGGTCGTCAATCAACAATCAGCCAGTCAAGAACGCGCTCGACATGAAACTCGGCGTGGGGAGGGGGGGAAGGAGGGGATCTTCGGCTGCCAGCACCCACTGTCCACATCCAACCCCTGGCATCATCACCCCAATATCAAGCCACAACCCTGTGGTCCGGCAGCTTAGCCAGGGGGGGAGCAGTGGGCGATCACTTTATCTCGCGCAGGCCCAATCAAACCACCCCCACGATCGTCGTCTTCTGTTGATTCGTAGGGCGGTGGGCTGCTTCCGCTCAAACACACACGCCCCGTCGAGTGGATTCTGCTGCATCTGCATCTGCATCCACATCTGCAACTGCAACTGCTGGACTCCGCGCAGCCTTGTTCCGCCGAAGGTGGCCTTGGGTTGTTTCATCCGTCCGGATCGAACCCACCGAGACACCTCTCCCGTAACAAGCTTTGTTTGCGGTAAGACATGAGCCGAGTCCTACAGGCTATATAGCACATGCGGTGAGTAGCAGCTGACAGTTCGTCATCATACACGCATTGACCCGCTATGGCTCGTTTGCAACAATCGTCATGAACAACAGAGAGAGAAGAAGAAAATTGAAACAAGCCTTGCAGTACATGACTACGCATGTCAAACAGCTGCCGACCAAACATTAGTACCTGAAAGAGTCATTACACGCATCCTTCTGTCCTTCCTTCCGTCCGCCCTTGTACCCCTTCAACTTCATCTGGCAGACAAAGCAGGCCAGCAAACGCGACTGTGATAGCTGATGGTGACATGATGAGACCGAGATGGGCGAAGCTTCCGCCATGACAAAAACGACCCACATTACGAGTATGGCTCACTGCAAGCCCCCCTCCTATGCTTATTTTCATAAAAAGAAATTCCCTTCATCCGCGTTCGTTGCATGTGCGCTTCCCGAGCTATGCCATCCTGCAAAACCGACGCCGGGCTGTTCGGGTTCGAGTACGACATGTTCGATTCTAAAGACTGAAGCCTCCGTCTCCACGCTGCTACCCTGTCGAGGACAGGCGCTTGCTTCCCCGATTTTGCTGCTTGGACAGCTGTCGACTTGCTGCAGCCTGTGGCTGATGGCTTCGGGAAGTATACGAGGCTGGCATGTTGGCAGTGACCGTCGTCTTTGATTCCTGGTACTGGTGAAAGCACCTTGCCAGCACTTGGTCGATCGTCTGGTCTGCTGGGACCATGCGGCTTTCGAGGAGCTCCTTGATGTTGTCCTGCAGCAGTTCGAACTCGAGCATGTTGAACTTGTGTCGGTCCGGCAACCCACTGTTGTGCACCAAGGCCAGCAGTCCGGCGATGATGGTGTTGCCAGCTCCGAGGATCGTGATGGGCGTACCCTGTCGTAGCGATAGCGAACCGAGGGCTGTCAGCGCCGCTCCGACGAAGAGCTGCAGGATCATCATGGTCCAGCGCAGGATACTGATCGTATGGAACATGTACAAATATTTGACCCGATGATAGACCACGTCTCTGTAGAGACCAGGAGGCATGCCGGCCGGGGGCCACCAGGCTGATCTTTGACGGACGATGCCGCCATCCTCATTGTCGTAGACGCCGCCCAACCCGTGGGCAAGAATGGACCATTCGGAAGGCGTCAAGAATCTGTGCCGGGGAATGTCGCTTTGTTCGAGCTCTTCCAAACTAGTGGCACTTGCACGGTCGAGCCTGGACTCGTTGTCTGTCCTGAGCTCCCTGCCGCTGGATGGCAATGGGAACAGGATGGACGTGTCTGTTGATTTGGGAATCTGGGACATGTTGGCAGGCCGAGATGGGTCGTCAATTTGTGTTAAGGGCTGAAGGGAACGTCGGGCGTCCGGCACGCTGTGGTTTCCTCAATGAGTGCGGCAAGAAGAGGGCAAGAAGAGAGCAAAATGGGATTACGCACACCTGGCATAGGCTGGTCATGAATGCAGTAAGAGACCAAAAGATGAGGCCAACAAAATTGGCTGTTTGATACACCCAACCAACTCCAACTGTTGGTTTTGGTCTAGGGGAGAGCAGGCGAGAACCTGGCCTCCTTTAAGCGAAAGCTGCAGCATCGCGGCCAGCGTAGCTGAGTCAGATGGTGTGCGGTAGGTCGATGAAGAAGGAACATTGCATCGTCAGGGCCAGGCACGGATGAGCTCTGCTCGCTTAAGTTGAGGCTGAATGGAAGAGGTACGTTGGCAGGTCGGCGGGAACTTCTTTCCACATTACACAAGGCAAGTTGCACCCACGAGACCCCAGTACTTTGGGTGCACGGCCGTCCTCGTGATTCAGGCTTTCAATGTTACTCGCATTTGTCGTGGCCAGCACTACTAATCATGCAGGTTGCTGCGCTACTTGTTGACAGATGCAGGTACGTGCCAGGAATGGCAGGAGGGCAAAATGGGCTGAGTATCATGGTGGTTGCATGGCACTTGGGGGCCAAGTGCCGAAGCCGGCATCACAAGGCAAGGGTAGTCTCGAAAGGGTTACTGGCCTGCGGGCCATATCAGGACTAGGTATGTAAGACCATGAACGGCCACGGTTTACAGCAGGCCGTCGTCCAACACACTGGATTCAGACTTGAGGAGGTTGGTTCGCGAACGTGTGACATGCCTTTATTTTTAGATAGGCGCCCTGGCCCGACAAGGTATAAATCACGCAGAGAAGTTGTAACAAGCCAGTCAATCTGTCAGCAAGTCTCACCATGTTGAACAACGTACAGGCGACCAACCGAGTTACCTACCTTGCCTTACTTTGAGCAACTGTGCCAGATCCCATCCAAGGGGTTTGATAAACATCTCAAGCTTTAGGAATCTGATAGTGACGCCTCACGATGCACGCCATTACCAATAGATACCAATACCAAGCATACAGTCAGTGGCAGGTTTAAATAGGAAACTGGGATGCTGAGGACTATGGTGGTGGGTAGGTATGGGGGTGACGTTGGCCTTCACCGCCTCCGTAGATCAGCTGGCAGAATCTCCAATTCAGAAGGACCCACGCGAAAAAAGTTCCCCAAACATGACGGGATATCAAACACTCTTCTTGCTTTTCCGCCCTATCATCTTTTGCTTCATCCGCAGCCAATCGCCCCTCATAATCAGTCGCTCGATGCGAATGCGTCAGATTCACTGGACCCTTGGACTAATTCACACAAAGATAATATGCAGATCAACTCTTGCGTCCAAGACTTTTAGCGAAACCTTCCAGTCAAGCAGGCACGAAGCCTTGCGCCAAGTGACGATCCGCCCGATATCTACCACTGCCACCATGTCTGCCCCGACAGTCCCGGTCGATATTGTGAGGAAGGACGGATCGGACTATCGAGCTATAAAAGAGGGCAAGGCAACCATCCTCGTCCCTCATGGTGCGAAAATCGGGGAGGATCGCAAGGAGGTCCAGCAAGTCTTTTACAACCCAATACAGCAATACAACCGAGATCTGTCCGTTCTCGCCATCAAGGCCTACGGGGAGCAACGCTCCGAGGAGAGAGAACAGGCACGCCGGCTGCGGAACCAAAAGTTGGCACTCAAAAATGCGAAGAAGAGGAAGCGCGAACATGAGCCCACTCCTGATGAACTGCCAGCCGAACTAGGACCCAAGGTGGAAGTCACCAATGCGCCCGAGGAGCCCCGAGTTCCGGATTCCTCCAAAGCTACGCATCCCTTTAAGATCTTTGACGCCCTGTCGGCCTCTGGGCTTCGAGCCCTTCGGTATGCGCACGAGCTACCCTTTGTCACCGAGGTCGTCGCAAACGATTTGTCTGAATCTGCTGCCAAGACCATCCAGTTCAACGTGGCACACAACGGCTTGGAGGACAAGATCAAGGTGACAAACGAGGACGCGCTCGCATATCTATATCGCAACATTGCCGACGGACTCTCTAAGCGAGATAGGCGCGGCGAGCCCATCAAAGGGAACCAGTTCGATGTTATAGACCTCGACCCATACGGCACTGCCGCGCCATTCTTCGACGCAGCTGTTCAGGCAGTTCGACAGGATGGAGGTCTTCTGTGCATTACGTGTACAGACAGTGCCTTGTGGGCTGGCCACAGCTACTGCGAGAAGACTTTCGCCCTGTATGGCGGTATTCCCGTTCACGGCGGCTTTACCCATGAAGCTGGCCTGCGCCTCATTCTGAATGCCGTGGCTACCTCGGCCGCCCGTTACGGCCTGACCATAGAGCCGCAGTTGTCCTTGTCCATTGACTTTTACACGAAATTGTTCGTCAAAGTCACCAAATCACAGCACGCTGTCAAGTTCCTTGCTTCCAAGACAATGCTGCTCTACAATTGCGATGCGGGTTGTGGATCGTGGTACACACAGCCTCTGATGAAAGCCAAAGAGACGCCGAACAAAAACGGGACTGGCACCTTTTTCAAACATGTTATGGCCCAAGGCCCTGGATCTGATCGAAAGTGTGACCACTGCGGGTGGAGAATGCACGTCAACGGCCCCATGTATGCAGGGCACATACACTCGCAAGACTTCGTCAAAAGGATGCTCAAGCAGATTCCCGAAGCAGACCCCGCTACGTATGGGACGCTGAAGAGGCTGGAAGGTATGCTGCAGACTGTTCTTGACGAGTATATCCCGTCGCAAGAACAGCAGGAGCACGGGGAGCCGCTTGAGGGAGACCTTGCACTGGCTGAGTGCGACAGGACTCCCTTCTACATCCATCCATCCAGACTTGCAAAAACACTGGCATGCCCGATCCCGCCCTTCAACACCCTCCGGGGAGCCATCTTACATCTCGGGTACCAGGCAGGGCGAAGCCATTGCAGCCCTGGAAGCATCAAGACGGATGCACCGTGGTCCGTAATATGGCACATCATGACGGAATGGATCCGGCAGAAGGCCCCCCTCAAGCCGGGGAGGGTGAAGCCTTCGCTAGCGCGGTGGAAGATTCTCAACGATGCAGGTCTCATTCCGGAACCCGAAGCGGGCGAAGAGGATGAGAAGGCAGAAGAGGGGGAGAAGAAGGATCGAGTGGAAGAGGAAGGCGATCAAGTAATGGAGGACGGGCTTGACGAGAGCGCCGGGGCCAAAAGTAATGAGGCCAGTAACACTTACCCAAGCCTAGCCTCGAAGCTCCTGTTCAACTCGGAGCTGGAACACAAAGGGCGCCTTTCCAAGGGCCCAAAGATTTCGCGGTATCAACAAAATCCGACAGCAAACTGGGGCCCCTTGACCAAGGCCAGCAGGCATTAGTAACTATGAGAGGTTGCCAGATAGCATGCTTCAGTATCTACCTACTTAGGCTTCCCTTCCGTTTGTCCTGCTGCTGCAACTTGGCTCAGCATCTAAAGCGGGCATTAGGCGTTACGTTTTGTACGACCCACCCAAGCACCTACTCGCACTGGCTTTGTCATGTGAACCCTGTCATCTGCAAGTATCCCACCGTTGACATCCCGGCTTGAAACATCGCAAGCACCGCAGTACGGCAGCAAGAGGGACAGTGAAGCCAACGTCCCGCCGCATCGAGCGCTGCTGCGAGAACCATCTCTAGAGCTAATGGCCGCACCAATTGAAACCCCCGTGGCCAGCCCGGTGAGCGAGGTCCAAGTCAACGATGGCGCCTTGACGTGGAAGGATGCCACCGGCACCGCCGGCACTGCCGGTCCATTGAAGCTGGGTGAGGTTATCTTGGTCTTGAAATCGGAAGAAGGCCACACTATTTGCGGTCTAAAAGAACAAACAGACAGCAAAGAGAGCCCTTACCAACTCGTTCTACTATCTACGAACCACCTGCCCGACTCTCTCCAATCATTCGAGCTCCCGGAGCTCCCGAGCTACCTGCGGCATGATGAAAGCAACGAAGTCGATGTCATTGTCTCTACCAACTCGGGGTTGAAAATGTCCCTGCCGTTCTGGCAGACCGTGCTCCAGCCCCTGTGGGCTACTGTCACCACAGCCGTCTCGCAGGCAGAACCCAAGAGCAGCGCCTCCGGTGTACCGTACAACGTTCTTGTGACGGAGAGTGCCCATGATGTCCCGCGCTTCGCCAAATCGCTGTGGAACGGCAAAGGCAAGGCTGTCAAGTCGAGGACGATCGTCCTGCTAAGCGGAGACGGCGGCGTCGTCGACCTGCTGAATGGATCCCAAGACTATGCGTCGGATCCTTCGTCCGTTGTCCTGGCCGTGCTGCCTTTCGGGACCGGCAATGCACTGCTTCACTCGTTACAGAAGCCGCTCTACAAAGACCCCGGTCCTTCTCCTCTGGTGCTGAGCCTGCGCTCTCTGTTCAAAGGAGCATCAGCCCCGCTCCCCGTCTTCCGCGCAGACTTCTCCCCGGGCTCTTCCATCGTGACCTTCACGGACAAGTCCAAAACCCAAAGCACCAGCGACAGCGACGGTCCGGATCTGAAAAAGGAGGAGACGTCCGTCTCCCACCTCTACGGCGCCATCGTCGCCAGCTACGCCTTCCATGCGAGCCTGATCTTCGAGAGCGACACCCCCGAGTACCGCGTCCACGGGGACAAGCGCTTCGGCATGGTGGCCCAGGACCTGCTGCGCGAGTCCCACCTCTACAAGGCTCGCGTCGACGTCGCCCGGCCCGGCGCCCCGCGGCCCGTCCCGCTCCCCGAGGAGGAGCACGCCTACATCCTCGTGACCTTTGTGTCGAACCTGGAGCGCACCTTCACCATCTCGCCCGCGAGCAGGCCGCTGGACGGCAGGCTTCGCTTGAACCACCTTGGCCCGCTCAACGGCGACCAGGTCATGGCCGTGATGATGGCGGCGTACGCCGACGGCAAGCACGTGGACAGGGAGGAGGTGCGGTACGAAGAGATCGAGCAGCTCAGGGTCGAGATGCGGGAGGAGGATGATAGATGGCGCAAGGTGTGTATTGACGGGACGAGCGTCGAGATTCCGCAGGGGGGACACATGGCTGTCAGCAAAGTGCAGGCGTCGCCCTTCAGAATCTTGGTCGACCCTAGTTTGGTCAAGTAAATGGCTGGTACCTGAGGATTCATCGCAGTTTAGATTATATACAAGATCCTCAGGCAGATGGCTAGCATCGTTGTTAAGACAACAGTTTCTTGACCCTCTTTTCCATGGCTTCCTCAAACTCGTCCACGCCCCTCTCCAGGCGCACCAACTTGCCACCTCTCAGCCTGTACATGATCCGCCGACGGGGCGCCGCCTCTTCCTCGTCGTCGCCGCCGTCGTCATCGTCGTCGTCTTCCTCGACCTGCCCTTCCACGGCGCCGCGCATGAACCAACGGTCGTGACTGACGGCCACCACGGCGCCCTCCCAATCGCTTATAGCGTCGCGCAGTGCCGAGACAGTTTCGTAATCAAGATGAGTCGTCACCTCGTCCAGGATCAAGCACTGCGGCCGCTGCCAAAAGAGCCGCGCCAGCTCGCACCGTACAAGCTGTCCGCCCGAAAGGTTGGACAGAGGTACATCGGAGACGACCCGCCCTGCAAGCCCAACGGCGCTCAGCAAGCCGCGCACTTCCCCGTCATTGAGGCTGCCGTCGACGTCCCGAGTGAGGAGAGTCAGGGCGGTGAGGTCAGGCTCGGATTTGCCAAGAGCTTGGAGGGCTTCGATTGCATGCTGTGAATAGTAGCCGAGCTTGAGTCGAGGATGTATTGTGACTGTGCCCTTGGACGGCGATGTGGTCTCGGTCAAAAGGCGAATGAGGGTTGACTTGCCGGTGCCGTTTTGTCCCAGGATACCGATTCGGTCTCCTAGGCTGACAGACAAGGAAACTTCCTGCAGAACCATGGTCGACGCTCCCTTATACCGGAACGAGACGTTTTCCAGGGAGACCAGAGCACCAGGGAACCTGAGCTCAAGAGGTTCGGGCAGTATCATGATAACGGGCCGTTCATTCTGGGGGACGTCTATCTCATCTCTTGCGGTGAGATGGTGGCCGACCAGGTCTCGATTCAGCTTGAAACGGCCTCCCCTTGCGCTGACCTGCAAGCCCCAACGGTCGTCGAGCTTTTTCTGTCTGGATTTCGCCTGTCGCAGCTTGTTCTGGTCATCGTTGGCTTTGCCGGCTTTGAGATTGGCGGCTATGGATTTCTCAATGTGTGCCTTCTGCTTGTCCTGGGCATCCTTCATCTTGGTGAGCCACAACTTGCGTTCGGACTGCGAAGCCTCGAAAGTGGGCAAGTCGCCGTGGAAGTAGGTGAGCTGTTTGTCTTTGAGGATGATGAGATCGGTGCAGATGCTGATGAAGTCGCGGTCGTGAGAGATGAGAACGAGGGTCGGTGGCCGATCGCTGTCTTCAAGTGATTCAATATGGTGCTGCAGCCACATGATACCGAGGATGTCGAGGAAATTGGTAGGTTCGTCGAGCAGGATAATATCTGTCTCCTCGAGAAGAACCGTCGCCAATGACGCTCTCATGTGCCAACCTCCAGACATGCTGGTCAGTGGCCGGGACATTTGCGTCTCTGAAAAGCCTAGACCAGTCAAGATGCGCTTGGCTTGGGATTCGACCTGGGCGAGGCGCGTGGGCTCAATCTGCAGCTGCAGGTCCGCCAGCATGTCAGCAGCCTCCTGCGTTTCTGCTTGTAAGGCTTCTGTAGAGATGTCCTCGGCGGGCTGCTGTAGTCTGGGCGGAGATCAGCAAGTTGAACGAGGACAAAGAAAATAAGGTAGGACACCTACTTGGCATTGGACTCTGCAACAATCTTTTCAAAGGCAACGAGGGCCTTTCTTGCTTGTAAGCCACGAGCACCACTCCTTAGTCGAGCCTCCTTCTCGTGGATGAACAAGCGCTTGAGTAGACGCTCATGCTGGATACTTCTGAGAGCTTGTACAGGTGCGTACGGGTCAGAGTCCCCAACTCCATCAGATAGTGCTACACAGGTCAGTACTCGAGCTGGCGCAAAAGGGCATGACTCTATGCCTACCCTTGATCTCCTGTTCGACAGTGCTTTGGGATGTGGCTTTTTCGATGACCTGCTGCAGGACGCTTGACGAAGCAGGGTCTGTACCGGCAGGCTCACCGGTCTCCTCGGTCAATCTCGTCTGCTGCAGCAGAGCAATCCTGGTTTCCTCGGGAATACCTGGGATCAGTCTCTTCCCAATGGCTTTGAGTAAGGCTTAGGCCGGTGAGAGCAGCAATTAGTTTCATATGCCATCAACTTTCTTTGCGCAAAGAGCCAGCTTACTGGATTTTCCAGAGCCGTTCCGTCCAACAAGAGCATACCGACGGCCTTCCTTGAGGTTTAATTTAGCATTCGATAGCACCTCAAGACCAGCCGACTTCTTCGCCTTGCCCGCAGAAGGAGTAAGAGTGATGGTGAGGCCGTCAATGTCAAGCTACCAATGGGAAAAGTCAGGGGACGAGTTGCTGTGGATACGTGGGGAGGGATCTTACTTCACGATAGTTGGGCGACTTGATGTCGAAGCGAGTCTGCTTGCAGGTGGCCACCAGGTTGAGCGACTGGCTGGCCGGCGACGTTGCGGTTGATGTCATGGTTCACCCGAGGCAGAGTATAAATGACGGCAGTCAATGGTAAAGATGTAATCGGGGGTGAGAACTGCTAGAGCGGCAGGATGTTTACGGAAACGAACCGTGGTATACAGGGCGAGGAGGTGGATGACGAGAGCCTTGCACTTGGTCAACCGAAGACTGCAACATTCAGACACAGGCTGGTATTTAAATAAATGGACAGCGTCCTTGTTTAGCATGAAATGTACAAGATGCTGTTCAATCTGTGCTTAGTGGTCAAATCAAGAAACCATCAAATTGCCAAGCCCAAGCCATCATGATATGATACAAGCCTACAGTAAGAAGGTAACTTAGGTACCTACTTCATGAATCAGACCGATTGCCTACCAGTACTTCTGTAGCTGAAGGGACAACGCCGTGATTGACAGGTGCGGCGGCAGATCGCCAGGACGCGGCAGGAGGGGCTCCCTGTAGAGGGGCAGAGGCTGTACCTCACGTCTTCCCGAGTGACTCACGCCGAGCTGCTTGGACAGTCGTGTTACGTCAGGGTTGGTGGGGAAAGGAACGGAAGGCGTGGGTGGTGTATGTTGCCTCCTGCCCGTTCCCAAAAGAAACCCTATCCTCAGTGAGGTACCTAAGGTACTCAGGCGAGCTTGTAGGCTTCGTCCGGAATACTTGCAATGAATAATGACCTGGGAAAGCTGAGGTGGGTCAACCCCTACCGTATGCTACCCTGCATGAGGCTACCGAAATGCTGGGTTCAAATTGAGACAGAAGTAGATGGACTGAGCAATCCATTGATTCAACCTCGAGCTGTGCTTTCAGGTAGGCGGATGACATTGATCGATACGCACACATCCCGGGCCAATTCGGTCCGTTGAACCAGGAAAGGAAATGCCTCCATGATACCCAAATTCCCAATCCAAACCCTTTCTTATGCTGCCATCAACGAGCATGTCCGCTGGAACACCCGCGGAGGCATCATCATGCCAGTGAGCCGCGTCCCATGAAACAAATATTCCGCCTCTCCCCGACAGACACAGGAGGTGCGTTGGACTCGTTTTGAATGGTCCTGACCTCAACACCAGACTCAGAAACTACCAATCCAGACTTCGCAACAATAAAGGACTCATTCGTTGGCTTCGAGGCAGCAATGCGCTTGGAAGCCTGCGATGCCCTTCTTCTGCTCTTCAAAAGACCCATAGGTCTCTTGTTTGTCCCTTTTCTGTGCCTTGGTCCCCTCTCCAACTCAACCAGTTCCGCAGCCAGCGCATCGCTATGGCGCCGAGTCGTTCGAGGAGTGACATCTCCGGTATTCACGCCCGAGACGAGGAGCTCAATCTCAACCTCGTCATACCTGACGGGTGCGAACTGCCGCCGTGCTGGATTCTCCACGTCATACGAACTGTCGTCACAAACGGGGAGCGAGCCGCGGCATTCTGGAGAGAGAGCTGGCAGCGGTGATGGGGTTCTAACAAATTTGGTAAGCTTGGACTCGGGACAACTTAAAGTAAACGGGCCGCATGCAAACCTGTCAGCCATTCTCGATCTTGACCGACCAAGCATTGTGTCACCGATTTGGGCTGTGCCTTGGCCGGTGCGTCCAAGATCACTCATGGTATTGCTATCAACAAAAGCCAAGAACGAGGCAAATGCTCTGGCAAATCTGAGCGCGGACCTTGCACCAGCATGAAATGTGCCGCTGTTGCCATTTCATTACTGGTTTGTGTGCGAGGCTGCTTGATCTGCCTGCTCCAGCGTGTTTCGGTCAGGGTCGATAGATGGATAGGAGCCTAACGCTACTCAGCAGCATTTGACAACACATCTTGTGCGTCGTCCAAGTGCTGCCTGTAGTAGTAGGGAAGGGATAACACAGTAAGAAACCCCGTACATTGCTTTGGAGAATAGCCGGCCTGCCCGGTATGCCCTGCCAACCCTCGCAGGTGTGCTTCATCTAATTTGGTTCTATCAAAAAGCGTCCGACGTCATTGTAGTTGAACCACGCCTGGTCGGATCAAGGCAGACCTGTCTGTTGTTATTTTGACCATCTAAGCTGCGACCTATCCGGCACATTGAACCAAGACCCATCGGGCATCAGTATCTGGGGGGTGCTTGGGTGTACGGTGTAATCCAGGAGTTTCGAATAATGTAGCTGCTGTGACTCTTCATCCCGTCAACAATCTCGAGCGAGCATGCCCGTAAACATCGCACGACTGGTCAGCATTGGTAAACATGACATGTCTAATAAACATGACGTGATACCATGAACGGCATCTCAACTTCTCGATGCTCCTCCATGCCATGTCATGTCATGGGCTATGTACCATTCTACACACCTTTGAGGATGTGTGCACCTTTCAAGTCCCTCATCGAAGTGAGATCGATCCGGCATAGTTTCTGTCAATTTACTCATCACTCGATCCACCACGGAGGAAATGCACCACAGGGATTACTCTGAAGGGGGAAAAAAGCACTGGATGATGACTCGTTTCGGCCAGACAGTGGTGAGGTTCCCCAGGCCCACTTTCGCGACACTTTGCGCTTGTTGGAGCCTGAAAATAAGTTGACTTCCATGAAATCGGAAATTGGCATGGTTATCGACGGCTTCGTCACCTTGGTCGAAGCTTGTCGAAGGCCAGCCCTGGTTGAATCGGCATCTCAAGGTTCTCCGTCAAAGTACATCGGAGCCGGGGGAGTCGGGCAAGGACTGAGCAGTAAACACTGCGGATACTGGACCAGGTATGAATGGAGAATAAGATGTGGCCTGTGGCGTAACAATTCTAGCCGAGTTGATTCCTTGCAAGGGATATCGTGGTTGATAAGTCTTGGCAGGCTGAAATCCCCATCCCTCCACCACCAGGGTCGAGGTAAACCATCACCATTCCTCGATGAAAGCCATGGCAGGGCGAGGGTGACAGACCTTGCCCCAGTAGAGTAAGTCTGGAGCTACAATCTAAATCACGGCCCAGCAAAGGCGTGCGACTGGCGGTGGTAGTTGGCCAACCGTTCGCCGACGCCAGATGCACATCAGTCAAGTGTATTTGCAAGATGTGTACGAAGTATACGCAGGCCCAAGAAACCGAATCTCTGAAACCGAAAGTCCGTGCAACATGTAGTCCTGTTGATCTTCATACAACGGACACGCATCATCCATGTGTTCGTTCCCTCGGTCCTAGCTCCATTGTGTGCCACGGCAACCGAGGGCACATGCAGGACGAAATACGCATTGGGCCGAAGAGGACACAAATGGCGAGAAGCCATCGACGCGATGCTGCAGACCAGGACGTGGTAGCTGTCTCATCCGTTTTCGGTTGTTTCAGATCTGGGTCGCTTCTGGGGCTTAACCTCCGCTAGGGTTAAGGGTGGGGTAAGGACGAACAGGGGGGAAGACCTCTTGGCACCGTATGAGAAGGACGGTGTGCGAGCTAGGCAAGCCCGGGAATAACATTCGCGATGCCCATGGAGCACAGTGCCGTCCGGCTCAAGACTGTGCTAGCAGGTCTCCCCCTCGAGATGGCAATCCTGACGCGCATGGATCGCCAGTTCTCATTTACGGCAGGATGTTGGCGCGGTGGCCCTCGGCTCGTGCTGTGCAGATGGTACCGAAAAGAGAACGGCATCCGGCATGTGATCTTATTAACATTGCCAAGGGACGGGACGGCCTGGTAACACTTGTTCGAACTTCCTTGGAGTGGGATCTTGCACTGCGTTCGATACCATAGCCGGACGACAGAAATCGCAACTGAGCGCTCCGCGGTTTGCACTTTTCCTCAGGGATTGCACAATCAGAGCACCCGAGATGTTGGACACGGACTCTCAGCCAATGGATGGCGCAGTCTGTCTAAAGGGCAAAAATGATTTCCCACATGACGGCCTAGTCACAAGACTAGCGATACGGCGGTTGTTCTCGCCCTTGCGCGGGTGAGCCGAACCGAAGTTGGACGTACTGTGCAAGTGAGGCTTAGATCTGGCCTTTGAGCAATCCGACGGCGCCGGTGAGAGGCTCTTTGAGGGCCCATTCAGCGGCGGCCCGCAACCGCCGCACTGTGTGGCGATAAGCGCATACGAGCTGGATAGTGAAATCGGGAGCCGGAAACGTTGCGTTATGAGGAACAGGCACCATGCTTGACGCTCCGGGACGTCATGAGCGTACAATTAAGCATGGTCTCTACAAGACAGAGGCGAGGTGGAACGCGTTCCGAAAGCGGATAAGGTGGCCAATAAGGCGAGAAGTTCGTGTAAGATGTTTCGTCAAGGCGCTTACAGCACGGATGCACTGGCGTCGTACCGTGGAATGTATGTAGGAAATCGGCCATTTTGCATCAGGTGCAAGCAATCCGAGTACGTCTAAAGAGTACTTGCTGAAGCTTCCGGGTCGTAACGCTTCAAGTCATATGGAGGGCACCTTGAAGGGCCGCGGAATATTCAGCACCCGTCTCGCTGCAAACTTCGATCCACATCGCTCTGTCCGCGTCAAACGGGATCATTTGCCATCAATTGGATGGAAATCACGCTGGAAGGCCACAAGAGCCACCATCAGCTTGACAAGCCAGGTGACATGAAGGCGGGACGGTTGGTCCTGGAACCTGCCGTTGGTTCACTGAGTAGACTGTAACCACACACGAAAGCAGGCCGGAGTTTGCCATTTCGCACGGTACAGCCGGTCACAGTGGACCTGCAACAGTTTAAATATAACCGCTGCGACGCACCGACCAAATAAGACATCTGGCCGCTGATTGGATCATGGTGGGCGCCAACCGCCTGCTCGATCCTATTAATAGATCCGCTAGCCCCCCCCTTTCCTTGCAGCCTCCACTCGCGCTGGAGCGGAGCAGCCAATTCGTGCATGGCAACAAGCACCAAATGACCAGAATGGCGGGGTACTTGGGTCTCAAGTACCTGCACCAGCCGCCGCTTTAACCCAGGGCACGAGACAGAGCCTGCCTCAGCTGCATGCTGCTGGCCGGCGCTCCTCATCATATCCCAGTTGGAACAAGCGCTCACCATGGTCAGATCTTCGCCTGACTTGCACACCGTTTGCGAATGTATCCATCCGAGCTCATCGTCCGATAGAGTCTGATGTTTGGCATGGAGTGGCTGGCCTTGGAATTGCCAGTTCGTAGCTAGCTAGTAGTTCTCACGAGAACCAGTCGGCCGAGGTTCCAGGAATCAATGTTACAGTTGTCGTGGAGCTGTAACACAATACATGGTCATATCGAAGGCCATAGCGGCCCAGCGGTCGTGGTCACGAAATTTCTGCAGGCATCAAGGGATCTGATTGTCTGGATTTCCCCGAGCAGGCAGCGGGTTACAAGCTGCATGTGCCTTTGAATCAGGTAAGGTCCCTAGGCAGCACTCGTCTCCATCTTGTCCAATGTTTTTCAACCCCAGACAAATCTGTTTGACGGTGTTGCGAGCTCATTCTGCACAAGAAAGTCTTCATCGAAAGTGTCTGATCAAGACAATGCTGTACATGTATGGTGCAATCCCAAGATGATTGTCAGATGTTAGCCGAACCAAAGGTCTGTGGCAGACTGGATGCTCCAGGCTCAGATCGCCGAATCTATTCTCAGAGCGGCGCTGAAACTAGTCCTTCTTTAGCGTGCTCGGTGGGTTGCGATACGCCTCGTCGTGTACCGTCCTATCCTGGAACACTAGGGCAACAAGGCAAGTGCAAGGGGGTTGTCACTCTCGCAGCGCTTCGGTCTCGCCATGGCCTGTCCCCAGGGTCCTGGCTAGACCTTCCCTGGTGCGCCTGCAGGCTCGACTTCCCTGAAGGTTCCCCCCTCCTGCCTGCCAATGGATGGCTTGGCCCGTCGGCGTCGGGACCTCCTACCTACGCTTCGCACGGTAGCGCCTCCCCCAGCCAGCCCACCCACGCCTCTCTCCCCTCCAACCATCAAGCGCCTTGCCTCCAGCACAAACCGCTGTCGTCCCAAACTTTCAATCTTCCTCTACCCTACCTGACTTTCTCTCCCCTTCCCCTTCTACCCGCTTTCTTCTTCCTCCACCTCTTCAGCCGCCAGCCTTGACGACTCTCCCACCCTTGGACGACTATGCATGTGTTATAGCGCTACCCGCGATTCGTCCTTTGCGCAACCGCTTCTTCAGCCCTCAACCATCCCTTAGCCGCTGGCTTCTTTGCCTAGCCTCTGCTTCCTCGCGGCGGCGCTCTGTTGTACCCTTTCTTACTTTCCGTCCCCTCGCGTGGTTGCGGTTTTCTTTCCATCGCCTTTTTCGAGCAATTCCTTTCCCGAGCGACGCATTGTCCCACATCGACCTCGTTCTGCGTGGGTTTTCTTCGACTGGCTCGACGACTTCACCTCGATTCGCGAATTCGATCGGCACTGGTAACACTCAAAATCTGCATCGGCCACGGTGTATTCCAAGGCCTGACGACAATTACACTCCATCATCCAGGAGGATCGCTGGGACTGGGGAGGATTCACTCGAGGCGTAACGGTGTTTCCGATGAGAGCCGTTGAGGTCACTGGAATCGCGAACATGCCGTCCGCAGCCGCCCGTCGCATTTACGAGGATCAAATCCCTTCGTTTATGTCCGTTTTCGACTTGGATGCCGAAACCATGGCGGATCGCGAGACCGTGACCGTTGTTGACCCAAAGCTTGTTGACGTGCCCGCAAAGCAGCCTCAACTGACCAATTCGACTGACCAGCCTCGGCTACATCATAGTGGTCTGCCAACAGATCCGACACACAAACATCACGACAGCACATCGACGCAGATGACGGAATCCGCGGATTCTTCGCCCACAACTACACTTTCCACGACAGACTCGTCGCCACTGACGGACCCGTCGCCTTCTTCTTCTCCTGACTCACCTGTTCATCTAATACCACTGAATAATTTTCCTGCGACCGCATTTGGAACGCTCTCGGCACCTTCGTCTACGTTGACCGTTCCGGCTCCAAGCCAATGGGAGCGCCCGATGACTTCTCCGGGCCCTAGAAGACCCAGGAATATGAAGGGTTTGTCGATACAACCACCCACGGTGGCGTCTGTGGTCGCGCAAAACATGGTGTCCGAGCCCTCTTCACCCTCTTTCATCAAGCCTACCATTCCTGCAATGAAGCGCAAGCCTAGTCATCTCAGTCTCAAGACTAGCACATCTGATTTGGTTAGTCTCAAGACCAACACAACGGACCTGATTCAGAAGACAACGTTAGAGGTGCCACCATCACCAGCGATGCCTCCTATTCTCCAGCGCCGCGCGCTCAAGCACTCTGCATCATCGCCACACATGCTCTCGACTTTGAGTTCGTCAACATTCGCGCCCCCAGGAGGCATGACCTTTCCCAAGGTTCTGGAGCGCAACGAGTCTGGGCTGTCGGAAGTTTTGCGCCCAATGAAGTCCAGCATGCGTGCGACCTTTGACATCCCCATTGCAGAAGAGGAGTCACCAATCAAGACGCAAATGGCCAACAGAGCCGACTATGAGCCATACCACGAGAAAGAAAACAACGAGGACCAGAAGACTCCCGGCTACCCCGATGGACCGATTGCTATATATGGCGAGAGTGTGTTTCTGTATCTCGAGCCCTCGGCGGAAGAGGCTTCCCGTTTTGACGTGGTTATCAATGTGGCTCGTGAAGTCAAGAACCCATTCGAACCTCTACCGCCTCATCCTTCATGCGCAAAACGTCCGGATTTGAGCCCAATACCTGACACCGCGGCGACAACAGAGTCATTTGCCACTGCTTTCGAAACCCTACCGTCCGACGACAGGGTCGAAACCCCTACAACCCCCAAGGCCAATTCTAATAAGGTCCCCGAATACATCCACATACCGTGGGATCACAATACCGACATTGCTCCCGACCTGATGCGTCTTTGTGAGACGATTGACAATCGCACGAAGCAGGGCAAAAGAGTGCTTGTACATTGCCAGCAAGGAGCCAGTCGATCGGCCAGTCTGATCATTGCGTACGGCCTGTATCAAAAACCCGAACTCAGTGTCAACGACGCCTATTACGCAGCCCAGGCCAAGAGTCGATGGATTAGTCCAAACATGAAACTCATGTACTCACTCCAGGACTTTCAGAAGGATATCTCGAAGAAACGTTTGCCTCCAGCGTCTGCCTACCGACCCCGCACTGGCCGTAGCCCCACGAAGCACCGCCTGACAATGTCGGTTGATGCCATCGACATCGCGCCCACGGAGCCTCACACTGCTCCTCTACCAGGAGAAGATAAGGGTGGCCTGAAGGAGGAGGAGGAGGAGCATGATGATGGCCAAAGCCAGATGCGCCCGAGGGGGAATTCGACTCCTAATCGGCGCCCAGTCTCACCAGGCCCTGCTTCTGCGCCAGCGACCTTTTCGTGCCAGGATATGGTCCAATCACAGTCGTCGGAATTTCTCGTGCCCCTGAGAACCATTCATGTACCGCCACGACCGAGGTCTGGGCTTGCGGTTTCGAGATCCAAAAGCAGTGATGCGGCGGATCCCTGGGCCAAGCCACCACCAACACCTGGATTTGGACCACCCGCAGGCTTTGGGTTTCAGAGCGTACCCGGGCCCAAGTTCGGATTCGATTTCACTCACCGTACCGCGCTGGGCTTGACGGCAACGGAAACATTCAGGGCTGCGCTTTCGGGTCCAGATGAAGACGCACTTATGTCACCACGGGCTGAGGTCATGACGAGCAACCCGCTTCACGCGCTCCCGCCGGCTGGGGGCATGCACTTTGTTGAGTCACCGCCAACGCCAGATGCTGGCCTCTTCTCGCCAAGAGCGACAATGTTTCCACGAGATCCGCTCCTGCCTTTTGGACGCCCTGTACAAGTTGCAGATCCTCGAAGTCCACCAACTAAAGGAGAAACACCCATTGTTCGATCCATCGACGACATATTATAACGGTTGTAAGGAAGACTGGTCGACTGGGCACATTCCCGAAAGTAGATTTCCTACATGGTTACATGGACATTGAGCCGCTCCATCATCTTCCTGCTGATCTTCACGCAATTCTCTGTACGCGAATGGCAGCCTTGAGCCTGCTAGCCTACTACGAAACCTCACTATCTCCTTTGTTGATCTCCAATTGTTACCAACCACGAGCGCATGAGAATGGCGTTGGGCACTTGCAAACACTGCTGCATATCGTCTGTGTTTACTCTACATCAGTGGATTTTGAGTGCAAGCAACTCTCTTTCGTGTACCTCCTCTTTGTTTTCGAATTATTTGTCAGGGATTTCGTTTGTCTGAGAGGGCAAGCCAAAAGCAACGGAATTGGCGTTCGGGGCCTACATGGCGTGGACATGTTGGCACGTTAGGGGGTCTGACTCCTACGGCGAGAGCACCGGGTGCTCCAGGATTGGGGTGGATGCATTTGCACGGAATTCCTCTCGAGGGTTCCCCATTATGGCTGGCGCAAAGATGAGGGAGGGTATGTGCGAGGTACATAGGGAGGGATAACCTGTAAGACATGATACTTAATTAATCACAAAACAACCATATTCACACTCAACCACGACAACTGCTTCTGCTGTTGTATCTATCAGGTCGCCTCTTTGATTCCTAAGACCATTGCGGTGTAAACTTACGCAGTGAAACTCGGACGAAGTCGTAATAGTGCCCTTCTTTTCTATGTAATCCGGGACCGCACGCCGTTCTTCATGCTCACTCGCGAGTTGTGATGAATGTCCTTGCAGGACAATGTTCGAGATGTACTGTACGTCTGCCTTTCTATAAAACAGGTCTATCTCCCTCCTTTGCTGTTCTCTATGACAAATCTCCAAGATGCGCCCAACTCAAGCTGTCTCGACCCCGAGAATATCCATAGTCTTGCTCTATGGGTTCTTCTTCTTGGCGGCATCCTTGGCCATCTTCTCCTGTCTGGCGATGGCAGCCTCGACGCCAATGCCGCCGAAGACCAGGCCGACGCCGACCCATTGCATCTGGGTCAGGTGGTGGCCAAAGGCAATGACGGACAGGATCATGGTGAACATTTTGCGGGTAACGTTGACGGTGACGAGAAGGACGGAGGAGAAGGTGGATAGAGTGTAGACTGGAGGAAGATGTTAGAGGGAGCCCTGTTCGGATCCGGAAGAGGACGAGGGAAGGGGCATAGACTTACAGATAAAGACCTGACCGACGGCACCGCATGCTGCGAAGCCCAGAACATCCTTCCACACCGCAGGGTACCTGGCCATGAAGTCCAGGGCGGCGCGGAGTTCACCAGCGCTTCCAACGACATCCATGCCCAGCCAGTCGCCGAGGCCAGTAGCGACGAGCCACGGGCTCAGGAGGAGGTACAGCCCCGTGACGAGGGTCATGATGAGGTTGTTGGCGCACATCATCTGCGGGCCGGTGTACGGGCGGAAGCTCTGGAAGACGAAGTCCTGGGTGCTGTTCGTGAGGCCGTCGAAGAGCAGGTTGACGGAGAGCAGCAGCAGGCCCCAGGGGGCGTTGGCGTCGTCGGAGCGGGCGGCCTGCTTCTTCTTCTTGCCCGAGTGGAGGGTGAAGACGGCGACGCCGGCGGTGACGGCGGCGACGACCATGTACTTGTAGAGCGGGTAGCGGCGGCGGTAGAGGGTGACGTGCAGCAGCATGACGGGCAGCAGCTTGCAGCTCTTAGCGAGCAGGAAGGTGATGTAGTCGATGTGGGCGAGCGAAGCGTACCCGAAGGGGCTGGCCAGGCTGCTGGTGACGGCGACGAGGGCGAGGGGGCCGAGGATGCGGCGCGAGGGGATGACGGGCGGCACGGGGCTGCCGCGGGGCGTCGACGCCACGAGGTAGACGGAGCCGACGGTCGCGGCGAAGAGCGACTGGATCGTGTTGAGGAAGACGGGGAACCGCCAGTACTCGGGCCCGGCGGCATTGTCGTCGCCGTCGGCGAAGCCACCACCGCCGTGCGGCGTCGTCGTCAGCTTCTCCTGGAGGTACGCCCACGTCAGACTAGGCTCGTTAGCATGAATGAACGGGCGTGTCTTCCGTCGCGGGATGGAGAGACGGAGACAGAGAGATGCCGGGAGCGTACAAGGAAGCGTAGATGCCCGCGACGGCAATCACGAGCTGCACGACGCCAGCCTCCTTCTCAGGGACGTCGGCGGCGGCCGGGCGGCGGCCGTTGGCGGCGACGACCTTGCCATTGGCGTCCTCCCACCGGGCCGTGTCCTTGTTGAAGAACTCGGACGAGGACTCCCGCTTGACGGCGGGCTGCTTGGAGCGCGCCATGAGGCGTGGCGTTGGAAAAGAGAGAGAAGGGGNGACTGTCTGCCTTTACCTAGCTGTATGTATGTACGGGCTAGGCGCCGAGGAGTAGTAGCGTTGGCTGGGAAAAGGGCAAGCGAAGGGGGGGAAATCGAAGAAAAAATAAAATGTAGGAGAATATAGAATGAGCCTTCCAGCTGGCCTTCAAACTCAAGCCCAGGTCAAAGTTTTCGAAAATACGTGTTCTTCCAGGTTTAAAGCCCCGGCCGCCCGAATGCACGACATGTCCTCTTCACGGTGATGCGCTTGTCTCCCTCGCTGCATCGTCGTCGCTATCCCGACACCAGCGAGCCCATGTGGACAAGCTGGCTTCAATGAGAGCCGCCCTAACGTACCCGAGGTACCTACCAAATTGAGACCCCGGCGGTGGACCTCGCGCAGCACTAAATCTGCGGGCAGATGCATGCAGGGCGAATCCCCCACCAAGTAGGTACTCTTTTTGCGGGGGAGGAAGCTTCAACGTGCAACAAACCCCCCCCCAAAAAGGAGTTCCCCTAAAGCCGGGGTCATTAATCGCCGACCTCCGGATCCGAATACTCTTCTTCATGCTGTGTCTTCTGCGCAAGGGCTACGACTTTATGCTTCCACCGTGCATCAGTGCTCCGTACAGCCACGGGAATCATGCTTGCTGTCTTAAGGATACTTGTCTTTTCTGTTCAGTCTTGAGGACATCCACGCTGCATTCGAGTTTGAACTCCCGTATCTAGACTCATGCCAATCCCAAATCCTCCACGTACCGCAATACTGAGTGAAAGCAAATGTTCCCGTCATCATCGTCATCATGGCAGCAGCCCAATGGGTAAGTCCGTCCTCTATTAGAGATTGGGTATCGAAGTTATATACACAGTCTGGTATTAGAGTTGCTATCTTTACCCCAGCTGGTCCACTGACGGCGCCAAAGTCGGAGCGTAGGAGCGGGGAGGGACACGAGGAAAGTGATGGTTGTTGCGAGGATGTCAAGGAGAGGATAAAGGTGGTTCAATTTTCGGTTTGCAATGATGAAGGAGGCATCAATCGTCAAGACTGTTTCCGGTGGGAAGGGCGTGGGCATTGGCGGACCATTCTCAACTATCCATCTCGAGCAAGAGCTTCGTTATGATATCGGGAGAATCGAAATAACACTAGACGTTAAAAATGCTGCGAAGTGACAATACCGAACGGGAAAAATGAGACCATCCAAGGGAGCAAGGGCGCCCGAGCTCCTTGGCCGAGCCGCATTTTCCTCGTCTTTCTTGACCCGTCTCTAGCAATTTCGTGTCGAGGCCTCTCGATCATCGTGACGGAAGTTGATGACGTTGCGCAGATGAGTGTGGTCATGTGGATCGATGGGTAAGGAAATGTGTAAGCGAGTAAAGTGAAGAACTTGAGGTGGATCGTCTTGAGAGGAAAAGAGTGAGGAAGTGAGCGATGACCATGACGTTAGGAGACGATGGGCGGACGCAAGATAGGCAGAAAAGGGGTCATCTTGACATGGCCACCAGCTATGCCTTGGAAAAGTTCAACCGTGGGATGCCAGCCTCATGGTGAAGCACCCCATTGCACGAACTGCCAAGGCACAACATGCGGGTAGCCCTATCCATCGGGGAAAAAACTCGGCCGAGCTTCAACCAAGTCTTCCACCCACACTTGTTCAGATTCGAGGGGGAGTTAGTCGGTATCCTGAACCTGGCTTCGTCGCATCTTCTCCGCTTCCAAGTTTTCGTAGAGAAGAAACAGCGCCGATTCATTGGCCTTGGCGGTACCCATGATGGTGAACATGCGCTCGCCTGTCTCGTCGTGGGGTGCCTATGTGCACGATTAGTACATGCTACCAATAGCTCAGGCGGCAGTAAAGACGCGTACCTTGGCAATGGAGATGCGGGCTCCCGACGATTTGCGAATCTCACTGATCTTGCTGCCGGCGCGGCCGATGATGCAGCCAACCATGTCAGCGGGAATGCTGATGTTTTGAGTTTGAATCTCCTCGCCATGCTCATCATGTGTTGGCGGGCCTCGCGTGGCAGCGTCGGAGTTGGAGCGGCGGCTGAATCCCTGGGAGCCCCCATTGTTGAAGTCTGACCCGTTGCCGGTGCGCATCACGCGAGGGCTGTTGTAGCTGTCCCTTCCATTTCCTGAGCTGTACGTCGTGCTGCTTGCACCGCCAGAGCCAGGGGCTTGCGTGCGTACAACCGGATTGTAAAGGACTGTGCCCGTCCCACGCTGCCAGTCATCAATAAGGCATTTGCAAATCTCCCAGATTGCCCGCTGGATGCCCTCTGGTGTGCCTTGGACCTCCACGATTCTTTCGGTCGATTGAGGTAGCATTTCTTTCTGTGCCACCATACGAACGCCAGAAGCGTCCTGGATATGCTTGATCCTGAGACCCTGTTTACCGATAATGGTACCCATCTGATTGTGGGAGATGAGCAATTTGATAGCTGAGACATGTGTTAAC
Source organism: Stachybotrys chartarum (assembly GCA_001021365.1). NCBI lineage: Eukaryota > Fungi > Ascomycota > Sordariomycetes > Hypocreales > Stachybotryaceae > Stachybotrys > Stachybotrys chartarum. The sequence continues at coordinate 391,689 of LDEE01000003.1, read as the reverse complement.
GATATCTTGGCAGTGAGGAGTAGGATAAAAGTAGGGATGCATACGATGAGTGCCGTTACTCTGAACAATTCCACCCATGCCCATGGCAGGCGCACCCTCAAGGAGAGCGCGGGCTACGATGGCATACGCCCGGGATATGGCATCGCAACCGCCGGTGATGGTGAGGACGCGATCGTGAACACCCTGAACAACTTTGCTGACGCCAGCCTTCACACCGGTATCGTCTCTGAGGTCTGCGACATTCTTGCCTCCCTTTCCAATGATGACTCCGGCCTCCTTGGAAGACACAATAGCCCGAAGCGTCAACTGAGCTTGGGCATACTCCTCGTCCGTCTTGGGCGCCGGTTCGCCATCAGGGCCGAGGCGATCCTCCATCTTGAGGTGGTCCATGGGATCGAGAAGATCATTGCCGTTGGGCGAGAGGTTATCCTGGGGTGCCGACATGGTGGATGACAAGCTTGGGGAATGCGGGGTGTTGGAATTGGGTGGTGTTGGTAGCGGAGAAGGTATCGAACGACAAGAAGAGTAGACGGCAAGCGTGAACTACCTGATGACGGCGCAAATGATATGTTAGTACCTGAATGTCCATCAAACTGCCGCGACCCTGTTGATGAGAATATGGCAATGGCTAGTGCCACCGCAGTCCCACGTGTGAAATCAACGAACGCTCTGGGTCGCGGCGCACGAAAAAAACTACAGGAAGAAACGACATAGACGATGTGGGACAGGAATCCAACGACTTACCGAAAACTAGAGAAGCTTCGATCGCGCAACGGGAACGGTTGACTTTGAGTTAATAGTGAGCTCGGTGTGATGAAGCTGCACTATGCTGCTTTCCTTGCTTCCCTTTTTTTTTTTTTTTTTTTCCTCTTTGTTTTTTACCCTTTGTCGAGTGGCGCTGCGAAGCGGGTTGGCTATGGCGGGGTCAAAGGACCAGTAGTTTCGGGTTCCTGTTGTCGAGGTTGCGACGGTGAAGGATCTAAAGGCGGGGCAATATGCAATGGAGGGGGAGCAGCGTGGGAGCGGAGAAAGTGAGAGCGGGAGAGGAGGCGGACGGAGGAGACGGGGGAGTCTAGAGAGTCGAAGAGGAAGAGAGAAGGGGGTTGAAGAGTTGGGGATGGATGGGATGAATGGCGGAGAGGAAAGGTGAAGAGAAAGAAGAATCACTGGGTGGGAGAAGCGGAGGTGTAGAAGAGGGTAGGTAGGGTATGGTAGGCTGTCAGTGGTGAGCAAGCGTTGAAGGGAAAAGGCTTCCACATTGATAGTCTCTAGCGCGCCGGTGGATCTGACCCAGTGGTACCGATACTTGCACTTGCTTGGGCTGCGGAGGGGAAGGGCAGCTCCCTGTACCAGCCCGCCATCCGCACTCCCTCCCAGCTACATCATTCCTCGTCCTCTGCCGATAGGGCGGCAACTGTAGCCATCTACCATGTATCTAATCATAAGGTAACTAGGTAGTTATCCCTCGAGTGCAGAACAGGCGTTTTAGAGAGGAGCTCTTTTCGATAGAACACGCTCCATGGGATGCAGGTTTCCCTGAACCTTCCCACGCGCCATCAACAGGTACATGCACATTGTGCAGCGACGCACAGGACCTGCAACACAGAACTGCTGGCAAGACGCACCAAGCACGCGTCTTGCGCGCCTGCATGCATGCACCCGTGCGTACCTTCTGTCTGGAAGAATAGGAGGTAAAAATACGGTAGCTCAGCAGCATTAACCTTTGGGTTTTGGGCAACTACGGCGTATACTTGGCCCCTAAGGGAGGTGCACTTGCCGCTGTCTAAGAGGTAGGTAGCCAAGTACCTAATGGTCCAGCTCATGACTGGCATTTGTCTAGAACGGACCAGTGGTGCTTGAGCCGAGAATTTCCTGCGTCCTCGCATGCAATGGCTCGCCTCGAGAGGATCGTCTAGCCGAGCTTAACCTGGCTGCATACGAGCTGCGGAGGCCAAGCATGGTCCGATATACCCATATCGACAAGGATGCATACTTATTTTGAAATGTCGACGGGTAAGGCTGGGACCCAAGTAATCATAAGGAATGCTTTGAATGGACCTCGTGCATAGCGAATCGTAAGTAAACGTCTCCCTAGCCATGTCATCTTTGCACCGTCCTTCAATGGAGCCCGTATCCCTCTTTCCGTTACGACTCAGCATTGGCTCTTTTTCGAGATGTGAGGATTCGTTGCGTTAACACCGGTAACCTGGTTTGGAAGGCGCTCAAGACCGGCACTGGACATCATCTACATATTCTCTTCAGTAAGCTTACTTACAATCACGGCCAGCCCTTAGACTGTAGGACGCTGCTGCTCTCAAGCTGGCGAGCCATACAACTTCAATCATCTCTGGCGTAGCTGCTGCTCGTGTTCCACCCAGAAGTTCTTGCATGCTCGGTGACCCCAGTGCTCAACCCACCACTCCCCGAAGCTATCCTCGACGTCAAAGTCCACCTTGGTGATTCTTTCCTCGCGCTTGAGCCCGCAGACTACGCACGGCTTATTCGCCACTGGGACCAATTTGGCTGCGTAAACGTGCATGTGATCTGACAGTTCCGGAACCTTCAAAGCCGACTTCTCTGCAGCGTTGGCTGCAGCAACAGCGGCCCGTACGCGACCAACATTCTCTTGCCACACCGCAACTACGTCCGCCGCCTCTCGATCCTCGCGAGCCGACTGCGTCTTGTCCACCCCCGCCAATTTCATCCCTTTGCTGCCAGCGGCCGAAATCGACATGCTCTTAGCTAAAATTTTATCTCGGTGCCATCGATGCTTCCGTCCGGCAATTATGCGTGCTGCTGTCGTTGCCAATAGGATATAGCTATTCAAAAATTGTGCTGTTTTGGGATTTTTCAAAACTTGTTGTTTGACGGACGCGTTCTGCTTCGAAATAGGCTTCAAAAAAGTACCGCCGCTGTTGAGAATATCTGGAAAGGCGGAAAGAAGGATCGCTGGTGGCGGAACGTTAATAGGAGGAGGCTCTACATCACTAGCACTCGATGTTGAGGGCTTGACATCAGCTTCGTAAGTCATGGGCTGGACGTTGTCGACAGCATCCCAATCCCAACTCTCCGGCGGTCTTGTCTTGTCGATTTCATCTTGCTTGTTGCTGGTCTTGTCCTCCTCGATGAAATCTTCCCAGGCAGCCCACTCGTCTGCCTTTTCCGAGATCTTGGCTGCTTTGTTCGCCGTGGTGGGTTTCTTTGCCGCCTTCTGATCGTAGATGGAAGGCCAGGCCGTTATTGGTGTAGCTGAACCTGGCTCTTTTGGCTTTGATGCTTCTGCGACAGCAGGGGGCCGGATGGCAAGCGTAGGATAGGGGTTCCGTTCCTGAAATGAAGGTGACTTGGGAGCTTGAGGATACTGCGCGATTGCTCCATAGTTGAGAGAGGTGCTGAGCTGAGCGGGAGGTTGCTTCTTGGTGGGCTGCTTCGGAGGTGCTTGTGATGGTGGCTCGTCGAGAGAGAGAAGATCTATGGACGGCGGGGGACTTGTGGTGCTTTGAGCCGCCATCACCGGCCGCGATTGACCTGAACCTACCGTCTCAAAATCGCCAAAGTCATCAGAGTCATCGTTGTCATCTGCCTTTAGATCGTCGTCCCCAAGCTCGAACTCTGCCACATCGAAAAGGACGTTAGAGTCATTGTGCCGTAGTTTGACGGGCTGGGGTTCAGGTTGCGCCCGACCCGTAGAGACGGGTGGGTTTTTGGTGCCTTCAATGTCAACCAAGTTGTTGTTCAAAAGGTCAAAAGTTGAAGCACGAACGATCCTTGTGCGTGATGGTGGTTCTGGTCCTTTCGTCACCGGTTTTGACCAGTCATCAAAAGCTGTGGGGAATGGCGCTGATTGAGGCGCAACAGGTGCCACAGGTTCTGCGACCTCAAAGTCACCCCAACCATCGTCTTCATCCTGAACCTGACCGCCGCCAAGACCCGATTTACTGGGAGCCGGTGAGGACATCGACCAGGTGGCGGTCGAGATATTCGACTGCGCCTGCGATGATGGCCCGAATTGCGGAGAGAAAACTCCCGTGGCAGCTACCGAGCCGAAACTCCCGTTATGACCGTAGCTTTGGCCGTGACCCTGGCCCTGAGTCGGGGTCTGATGATGTTGACTCGAGATTGTGCTGACCGGGGATTGCTGCGGCGGTGGAGCAGGAGATGGGCTTGAGAGGCTGTTGAACTCGGCAAAAAGGTCAGCTGACATGGTAGCTTGGAGGTCTCATAGCATGGAGGATTTCGGGACCGGTGGAGGGTTTCCCATGAGATTACATGTTAAGGGGTGAAGGATTCATGCACGATCGACTGAGGCTACCACCGACGTCTGGCAAGGATAGCGTTACGCTATCTATGATTACTTTTCTCCACGCTCAGCAAGACCGCGATATCAAGCCTAAATCATGTACTCGCCGTTAGTGCGGCATAAGTTGGCGGGGCATCAGCTGCACGCCACCACCGTTGTCCGAACCTCCAGCCATCGACCCTCACGCAACATAGCCTGGCTGGGTAAAACTGAGCTCGCCTGCCCGAATCTGAACCTGTCTCGACGCGGCCTTGCCAATTATCATGAGGCCGCTAGACGAGACTAAGTACGTCATCCTAGCCTGCGCAGACATTCCAACGTGCGCTGACACAAGACCTCGATAGCACGAGATGGCGGGAGACTCGGTCCCATAGTGACGGCTTGGCCAGCATTCAGCAGGCTATCAACTCCAACAATTCTACCAATCCTTGTATCTCAGGATGTCGCTCTGTGTGCTGGAAGGTGAATTGAACTTTCTCTTTCTTTTTGCTGAAACCATCTTGTGCCCTGTCACCATGCTGTTTCTCAACTACCATCGAGCGCACACCCACTGACCTCCTATCAAGACTTTCCTCCTCTCGAGGAATGGCACCTCGGACAGCTGGTTAGAACCTCTGCGAACAGGACGGGATATTTATAGCCGCCAGCGAGATCACTTGCTCAAGTACATTGAGCACCCTGAAGCCCTGGCCGAGCTCACGGTAGACCCATTGGCCGACGATCCCACCGTACGTTCATCTTGCCTCTCCAAACTAGGTTGGACTTGGACTGCAAAACTCATGCTATGGGTAGTCTCCTTGGAACACCGTCCGCCAAGATGAAATCATTCGGGCAGAGATCCTGCAGGACGTCCAGAGATTGCCTGACGAAGTCGACTATCACGAAGAACACATGCAGCAAATGATCCTAAACATTCTTTTCATCTACTGTAAAACCTATCCCACAAGAGGAGGCTACCGACAAGGCATGCACGAACTTCTAGCACCAATAGTTCATGTTGTGGCACAGGATGCACTCGACAAATCGACGGTTGGAAATGAGTCCTCCATGGATGATCTTATGGTGGAGACGTTGGACGCATCATTTATTGAACACGATGCATACGGTCTCTTTTCCAAGTTGATGAACCACGCACAGTCATTCTACGAGGTTCAAGATGAAGGAAGCCAGTCCCCAAGCAGTCGACAAGACTCAAGCTCGGCAATCGTAGAGCGGAGTAAATTCATACATGAGGTCTGCTTGAACAAGGTCGACCCGGATCTTGCAAATCATCTTACCAGAATTGAAATTCTGCCTCAAATATTTCTGATGTATGGCCACATAATTCTCACAGACACAACTTGTCCAATCGCTAATGCTTTGGTAGTCGCTGGGTTCGGCTTCTTTTTAGCCGAGAATTCCCTTTCGAACAGTTCTTGACTCTGTGGGACACTATTTTCGCTGTTGACCCAGCACTTGAGCTCATCGACCTCATTTGTGTAGCTATGCTCATCCGTATTCGCTGGCAACGTAAGTGCTGTGCAACTATCCATCATAATTTGTACTAACAATGAAGCAGTTTTGAAGGCCGACTACGCTGTGTGCTTGCAGCTCCTCTTAAAATACCCGGCTCCTTCGGGACCGAATGGGCCGCACACATTTGTCGATGATGCAGTGTATCTTCGCGATCATCTGAACGCCCAGGGTGGAGCGGCTCTCGTCATGAAGTATACAGGGAGGATGCCCAACACACCGAAGTCAACGGAGAGCTCAAGGGCAACCACGCCCAGCTTCTCGGGATTCAACTCGATACGCCAAAGCGGATTCAGCGCAATATCTCCATTGCATTCGCCCACTAGGTTTATACAGCAACAAGGTGGGATGGAGGCTCTTTTCCAAGGTGCTGCCAAGGGGGCGAAAGGAGTTCTGGAAAGAGGAGAGAAGTTGGGGATCAATCAAGCCGTGCGGGATGCCGTGGGAGAAATAAAGAAGAACATGCAAGGCTTCAACGAGTCGCGTAATCTGATTCGCTCACCTCAATCGATTCTCAGCGATGAGGGCGCGGCTCAAGCCCTCGCGGCAATGGAAAAACGAAACAGGCAACTAGCGAGTATGCTTGACGAAACGATCAACAGCCTTAGAGCCGTGTCTACCTCGAATCTGGAGGACAAAGCTAAGTGTCTTGAGCTTATTGAGGTTGCAGCCGCCAAAGTTCAGTTTGTTCAGATCTATTTGGAAGATGCCTCAATGGACGTGCCTCTGCTGGTTCCACAAGAGGCAGAGGCCACCCCGTTGGAGGACACCAAAACATTCGTGGAGAACGGGAGTCAGGAAGAACAAGCTCCAAAAATTCGCACAGAGGACTCGCCACTGCCAGCTGACGTCGGGGACTTGACAACAAACCACACCGCATCTTCAGCAAAGGAGAACGCTCCAGAGCTCTCAACAGCCGACGATGTAACGGAAGTCGTCAAATCAACTGCCGAGGTCAGCCAGCCAACTACGGTCGAATCGCGCAAGCGTCCTGATCCTATTCCCACTCGCTCAACGCTGGCTCAGTCATCGTTCTCTTGGATGCTGGAGCCCGATGAGCCACAGGTCAATAAAGCAGTTGCGTCTACGAGCAAATCGCCGCCGCCTCAGCACAAAAAGAAATCGTCTCATAACGCAAGCCGCGAGAAGAATGCCTTTTTGTTTGGAGACGCAATACCTGAAGCGCAGGGCGGTGATGGCGTCAACCCTGATGACATATTCGGCATGCAGCCCATCCGGAAAGGGAAAGACAGCCGATGATGGTTTGAACAACCAATCACTCCAGTACGAACACATTCAGCTGCCATGGATATACCCAAGGTAGCTGAAGCCGGAGGTAGGGCTTAGTCGTGGCTAGTGGTAGGCAACTAGTGCCCGTGTACGGTATACCACTTGTGCGGTAACTAGCGAAAGCCATATTCAAATGCATTTCCAAGCCATTAAACCAGCGCTGTGGTTGGCACTATGACGTCGAGAGCCGACCATGCTTGGGGCAGTGGTACTAATTGGGACCGACCCAAAGTTATCGGAGGCTAGAGGCATGGCCAAGTGGAGGGGTCTGCGGAAACAGCTTGAGGACAGAGCCGTCATGCGCAGCGGACCCGTGACGGCCTCGAGCAAGCAAATGGACAGAGCGAGCGTGTCCACGGAGACACAGACTCGATCCCTGGTTTGTTGTAGACACAGCCGACGGGCGTAGAGGCGTGGAGTTGGTACTCTGCTTGGCGGAGGGAGAGTGAGAAGGGCGCGATATTAAAGCGGAGTGTGCATGACGGAAGGGTGGCCCAATCCGGTGTTGCCGAGGCCGGGCCAACGCCTCGAGCCTCTCCACCCACCCCGGTATTTTGTTCCTCCGATATCCTACCTCGACCTCACGGCTACCCTCATCGCATGGCACCACGACAAGTCGAACACGGCAAGATGGTCCTGAGCTATAGAAATGTAGCCGGCACTCGTCAGAAACTGGAGCCTCTAACATGACCCCGTATGCAAAGGACTACGGTCCCCAATTTCAACAGCCCACACCACGGGGCTTCGATCACCACGACCTACGCTCCTCCATCCTCTCTTCCAACCTTCCGAGTCCCTCACTTCGGCATGAGATTTTCGACTCCTCCCTAGAATCGCCCTACCCTTCCCACAACTCGCTCACAGTATCTCATCAATGTCTAGATAAGCAGTCAGACACCTGGGCCGGCCGGAAACAAGAAAAGATGCCGAACTGGAATGAATTCTACAAGAACGGACTGCCACGAGAGATCATCGTTATAGAAGACACTCCAGAACCAAGCCAGCATGCGCCGAACGCCCCGACTTCCGGTTACCACTTGATACAAGCGCCAGTGCCACAGTCTAGTGCATCTAAGAAGCGAAAGATCGACCACATTACGACCCCACAAGAGCCCTATGAACGAGCAAAGGAAGAGGTTCGGAACCACCTACCTTCTGCGCCAACCGGCAAGTCAGGGTACCTTGACACCTTGCTGTCTGGACCGCAGGCACAGACAAGATCCTCCGGGGAGGTAGCACAACCCAACTCGGGCCAGAAGCGGAAGAGGACTCGGCTGCAATTGGAGGCGGAACCGAGTGCAATCCTTGGGACAGCAGCGCCTGCGATCAGTGGGTATCCTGGGTTGTCGGGACCCGTGATTAGGTCCAAGGATGTGGCCGTGAGGATTGGGCACACCGTAAGTGGCTGGACCACAACCGCCAGGTGTCGCCTCGCTGACGCCTCTAGGGATCCACATACAGTGCACGGAAAATCGACGACGATGACGGGCACTATATCGTTGTGCCTGAAACAAATCTTACCAGTCAATGTTGGTCTTCTTGGTCTTCTTTTACATGCATTCTGCTTAACATGTACTGAATTTTCCACAGACCAAATCAAGAAGCTTCTTGGCCAAGGCACCTTTGGGAAAGTAGTTCAAGCCTACGATTACAGGCGGAACGAATTGGTTGCTGTCAAAGTGATACGATCCGTCCAAAAATACCGGGACGCTGCAAAGATAGAACTGCGGGTATTGCAGACACTGCGGCAAAATGACGCAGAGAACAAATATCGGTGCATCCATCTTCGGGATTGCTTCGACTTCTACGGCCACACATGCATCGTTATGGATCTGTTGGACTCGAGCCTTTTTGACTTTCTTAAGGGAAATAGCTTTGTGCCGTTTCCCAACAGCCACATCCAAAGCTTCGCCAAGCAGCTTCTTACCAGCGTTGCCTGTAAGTTCAGTCCCATACTGCATTACTGCTGGCATTTCTGACACATTTTTGCATAGTTCTACATGACCTGGGACTCATCCATACCGATCTGAAACCCGAGAACATACTTCTCCGCGATGCTTCGTATCAGACGTTCACCTACAACCGCGTTGTCCCATCGTCCCGCACAACTCCGTCGCGACAAGCACCGCAACGTCGAGTCCTGTTGAGCACCGACATCAGGCTCATCGACTTTGGCTCGGCGACGTTCCAAGATGAATATCATTCATCGGTGGTATCTACTCGCCACTACAGAGCACCAGAAATCATCCTGGGACTTGGCTGGTCTTTTCCGTGCGACATTTGGAGCATAGGATGCATTCTTGTCGAATTCTTCACGGGCGACGCGTTGTTTCAGACCCATGACAACCTCGAACACCTTGCCATGATGGAGACGGTGCTTGACTCTCGAGTCGACATGGATCTTGTCCGGCAGGTGAACAAGATGGCCAACAGGGGCAACGGCGCAGCAAGGTAAGCGACCAGCTACAATCAATGTTATCGAAAGGTTTTGAGCATGTGAAGAAACTAACAGCTGCCAAGTTACTTCAAGCGGCTGAAACTCTGCTACCCAACAGCAGAAACCACCCGAGGATCTAGAAGATTCGTGAGGACGCTTAAAAAACTTGATGTACGTTGGAGGACTGTAGGGAAGTTGTATGGCTTAGACTTGGCTGATCATTCGCAGGAGATCATTCCTCCAACGAACGGGTTCATGCGCAGCTTTCTGGATCTTCTGCAACACATGTTCGTGTATGACCCTGCGCGCCGTATCACTGCAAAGCAAGCACTATGCCATCCTTGGTTCCAAGAGCAAGTATGCGATGACGGAACGGAGGCGGCGAAGTTGGCCCCAGGGCGAGCCCATTTGACACAACATCACAAACGGGCTCAACTATAAGTGCTTGGACGCATAAACCATACAAAGGACACACGGAGAAGGAGGGTGCATGGTGTCGTGCTCTCTTTTGTTGTCTCCCTTTGCTTTGCTTTCCATTTCATTTTCCCGGTCCTTTTTGCTACGGGTTATGTTTTCTCTTTCTTCTCGAATAGCGGGCGTGGTTCATCTTTTCGTCACTACTTCAGTGGCGTTATTCGCATAATTGGGTGGCGTTTTGGAATGAGGGTTGCGCACACAGCGATGAGAAGGCCGCCCAAGACGACTAGGGCAAAGTGCATCGGCGAATAGGTTCATTGGGATCTGTTGAGCCGAGAACATCATGGAAGACAGCGGTGTTGCAATGCGGTGGGGCGTGACGGTTTGAACGAAGTGACGATTGTGTATGTTATGGTTGAACAGCCGGCTGCCAGGAAATGCTGCCATGGCATGCATGCCCATTGCAAGCTTGTCTTTTCAGCTCGTGGAAGCGCACCAGAAAGACTAGCAATCTACGGCTGGCTGAGATGCCACAGGCAGTTTAAGAGCCTATGCATCACTTGCTCCGTCTTTCCAAGACTGTTCGCCCACACATTGATCGCAGGACTTCTTCTACTAAACAATTCATATCACATTCGTGGCAAGGACGCCAGACCAGATAGACGTGCTTGAAACAGGTATAAGAAGCAAGATGTGTGCAGTCCTCAAGTGCGATTCGCAAGCGTTGAGCCGCGGGTTTGCTGCTTGAATTTTAAGGGAAATTTGGGACTGCTGGTCAACTAACTGAAAAGGCATGAATGAAGTAAACACGTCGATCACGGGACCCATCAAAGCCTTTTCATTTCCGACAACGCAGGTTCGAATGCACTGTCAACGCGATCGGCAACGAGAACAAGGAGAATTGGCCAATGGAGAGCGGCGTTGGTGAGCGGTCTGCCTTGCAGGATGCAGAAGCACCACGCCAAGCCCTCTGATCTCGATGAATACTGACCCCCGGCTCGTTTACGTCGAAGGGGCAATTCCCATGCTGCGCTGCAGTTTGACTGTCTGACATCAGTTTTGTTGGCCCAGGGATGCAGGCCAGGGTGGTTCAGCCGCAGTCCCTGGCAAAGGGACATCGGAGATAGAAAGGAGTGTTTGCTCTGCCCTGCGTCGTCGACGAAGAAGTGTTCTGGAACACACCCGAGACGATTCCAAGTCTGGATACGTTGGGCTTGCGTGATTGCTCCGGGTTCGAAAAATGTACAGCAAACAAGCCACTGGAGTCCTTGCAGGCCTCGGCTCAGGAGGCGCAGCTGTCTGGATGGGGATCGGCAAGCCACCACAAGCCAAGGTACGGATACAGTGCGCAGCCACAAGAGGGGGGCGAGATTGGGATAGCCAGCGCCAACGCGTTGCGCTGCCATCGTTTTCGTGACAGCCACCAGTGCGAACGAAGTGCATCGGGCTAGGACTGGTCCGTGGCGCCAATCTCGAGCACTACGACGAGTACCAATACCGACAGCTTTCATTGAGCACACGCCAGCTCCCGATGGCCTGGGTCAATGCCAAATGAGTGGTCTATTCATAGCGCGCGGTACTGGGGCTAACGGGAGCTTCGGAGAGAAAAAGCTGACGATTTCCATAGCATCCGGCAGCGCTATGACACCAAAGATGGGGAATCCAATCTCCAGCGACGAGCGGCCTGCCTTGGACGTTAAATTACATCCAGCAGCGAGGGTCGCCGGGGCGGGTGTTTCAGATCCTGCCCCTGGCCCGCCCTACGTATTTAGTTCTTCAGCCGGTCGACCGGTGGCATCGAGGCCGAGTCGACGACGATTCTGTGTGATTCGGCCACTGCGCTGGACACGACGGAGGAGAGGTGGCGATAATGTAGGAAGGGGATACTGGTGTTCGTCCGCATCGTATCTGCAGAGCTCGGGTGACAAGCGCAACGTCGGATTCGGAGGCGATCGCCGGGTTGAAGACACAAGTGCAGAAGGGGGGCAGGCCTCATGCGACTCTGCGGCGCAGGGATGCGATGCATTTGCCAAGGCACCTACCTCTCTCTGCCTAAGCAGCACTCTGCCCTTTTAGCTCCCTTCGTCACAGGCTTGTCGTGGGAAAGGGCGGAACAAGGCGGAAAATAAGAAGAAGAAAGAAAAGTGGAAAGGAAAGCTGTGACTTAGCAGCAGCAGCGGTATCCGTAAATGGGACCGGGATGGCGTGGGTGAGTGATTGATTGAGTGGGAATGAATGGGTGGCTGCGAACTGAACGACAAATGGCCATGTTGAGCATCGCCAAGTGCTTGGGGATGACGGATCCCCACTGTGGCCTCCCACTGCGTCTTGCCCATGTTGCCCATGACCGCAATTCTCTCTCCCTTCTCCAAACTTCGCCGTCACCTTCGGTCGTCATTCGTTTTGTCTCGCGTCTTTCCCGCCACACGCTCCCTGTCTCTCTCTGTCTCCCTCCTTATGCTATATACGACATCTTCAGTCCCCCCCTCCCGTCCTGTCGTCATCCGTCCCTTCTCAATGCTGGCCCATTGAGCATAAACAAATCGTCGTCGTCGCATAAACCATCCCACTCCTCCAAGTGGGTTTGCCTAAACACATCTTGAACGACATCCAACACACCCCCCCCTACCCGGCCGTCCACTCTTGTCACACCTTTATTTCTCGTGTCTGGATTATTCCCCCTGTTTCGCCTTGACTCTGGTCTGCCCGCCGCTACTCTATCCGCATCAATGGTCGGACGACAGCCTTAGCCCAATATGCTACAGCAACCGTCCCTCGGGGTGCCTAAAGGAGGGCGCTCCCGCTTCTCCAAGGCCTTGCCCTCTATACCGGGATCCGACGCCGAACCTTCGTCTGTGTCTTTGCACTTACACTCCCACTTACCTGCGAATCCCGCCTCTAGGCCAAACCCTCTGCCTGCCATTCCATCTTCGCAACCATTGGCGTTTCCGTTTCCGCAGCGCGAACAGACCACCACCGGGCCGCCTCTCCCCTCGTTACCACCAACACAACCTACCGTACGCCTGGCATCAGCCGGTGGCCCCCCAACAATGAGCATACCTCGAAGGCCGGTTGGCAAGCAGCAGGCCCCTCCGCCGCCTCCTGAGCCGCTCTCCCCTTCCGACTCTCTGTCCAGTCTCTTGTCGGCCTACTCAAGAAGCTCGGGCGAATCTTTGATGCGACCATCGCATGACAAGGGAAGGGACAAAGAATCAGATTCCATTGTGTCGCCTGCCACCTCAACAACTCCTCAAGCAATCATGTCCCCCAAGGTTCAAGAGCCACGCCCGATCCAGCGGAAGCCCGTCGGTGCTTCAGCAAAGTCACCACCGCCGCCGCCTTCCAAGGACAGTCCCGTTGGACGACCGGCGACTCCTCCTCAAGACCGACCCCCAAGCGCAGAACTTGGAACACCAACGTCGACGCGCCCCCAAATCTGGCGCCGCCGTTCGCTCAAGGGTAGTCGTGAACTAGCTGACCTTAAATTGGACTACAGCCATGGTTCGACCGCCGCCACGCAGTCACAGGCAGAAGTTGTTGAATCACATGCTGTGGAAGAACCGCAAAAGGCTCTACCCCAACCTCCTCGTATGAATGGCGGATTGCCAGGACGCAATATTCGTCCCGTCGCCACCGACCTTGCGCAGTCAATGACTGACGCCAGAATCAACGAGCGCTCAGATCCCCAGATCCTTCAAGAGAAGGCCCTTCCGGTGCCACGGCTGGAGGTCCAATCTGCTGCTTCGCCTGTAGAAACGACACGGCCAAGAGTAAACCGACCACCAACCCCGGAATACAGAAACGATGACGTCGAGGCTCCCGTGGTCAACCACTTCGTTTCTCCTGTATCCCCTGCATCATCTCCCGAGCCACAAAAGAAGACTGGGGGCACCACGACAAAGCAGCTTCCAGCGGAACCGTCTCAAACGCGCCAAGTCACAGAAAGCAGATCCACGGCGTTGCATGCGCCACCGGCGGTATCGCTGGACCTACACTCCAGCAAAAGTGTTCCGGATATGAGACATAAGACGTCAACACCCATTCGTGAGCCTTTCCCTATGCCACTTCCCATCGGGCATGAGATGGGTTATCCCGAGAGGCCTGCGAGTAGAGGGCGGGATGGTGGCCCGAGCAGAAACTCGGGAGAATCAACTAGCATGCCACCGCGAAGCTCTTCAGCAAGGCCGGAACAGCGAAGACCAATGGAACAGGCCCGATTCCCGCCGCCAGAGGCAGACCCGCGATTGGTGTACTCGGACACCAACGGATACCAATTCAAGGGACGGGATGGAACACTTTACCCCGAGATGAAGCTGTTGCACGAGCCAGATTCTCGGGCCTTCCACTTTCCGACGCAAACGTTGGAGCCACTTCCCGAGGGCGCGGTCATCAAAGCATGCGCACTCCAAGACTCGCACTTTGGCTGCTACCAGAATCATCGGTTCATGAACCGCAGAGCGAACTGGAACTACCCATTGACCTGTCAAACCTGCGAAAAGTCGGATGCCCAAGATCGATGGGTGTGCTCCTTTTGTCACGTCCGCATGTGCGAAACGTGCCTGCAAACCTTCAACGCAAACAAGCGTGATCTCCGCCGCCTGCAGGCTGCCTTGAAACAGGAGAGCACAGCGCCTCTGCCGTTACCCGAGAACACCGAATCTGCCGCGAACCTGAAGGTTGGCGTCTGATTCGAGGCAATTTCATTTGTACGACGATGCATTTCCACTATGTGATGGAAAGGACTAAAACGGGCATGGCCGCATGATAGACATGGAATCCGGAGAGCAAGGACTTGCAGCGGCGGTTCGTTGACAGGCAACGCGACCAAGCCAGCGAGTGGGTGGATGATACGAGTTACGACTTGATCCGGCTGCGTTTAGCTTTAGCTGATGGATCTGGGAGATTGTACTGTACAGTAGAATAGGGAGATACCATTCGGATTATAGCCGTAGCGCGACGGCGGACTACAAATTTGTTCAATCAACTCATGACGCACCTATCCTTTCACTATGTGCTATGCTCGTTTTCCATGTTGACTAAAGCTGTCAAGTATCTGCCCAGCACGCCATCCAATACCTGAGCACTCATGCAGTGAGGCCCCTTGCATGAAAGACATGCTGGTAACCAAGACTGCGATGCACATCATCGACTGAGGTTGCATATTGCATTACCGTGATCCTGTTTCCGTGCCTGAAGATAGGGCTGCGGGAAGCCCCGCATCACGTTCTGGAGATGGATCCGTGCATCTCTTGGTGGGCCTGGTCACCTGTACGCATCCGCATTCGACTGAGCTAGGGGTCATCCAGCGCTGTAATAATTGCAACGGTCGCTAAGGGGCCAAGCTCATGTAAACATACCTTCTTCAACCGCAACTCATCGTTTCCGGCATCATCAATCCCCACGATGTCTGCGATACCACGATCCCGATCTCTGCGCAAGCCGACGGCGACCTCCCAAGCTTCCACTGGCCCCGACGTCAAAGCCAGCCGCGCCAATGACCCGTCCAATAGACTCCCCGTTCGGCCAAGCCAGAGAACTGCTCCGAAGCCCTCGAGCAGCGCCGTTACCGCCGCGACATCATCCTCGGCCAGCGGCGCCACCGCACTTCGCAGTGGTAGACTTGTCTCCAGCACGATCGAAAGCAAACCTTCTTCGAAACCGCGGATGCCCACGCAAACGCGAGAACCTGTCAAGAAAGATGCTACACCGTACCCCCCGCTGACGAGTGCTACGAGACCACAGGTGCCGGCAAGCCGACCGACGTCAGCGGGCAGCCAGACGTCACAGATCAGGCGGGCTCCTACGCACACGCGTTCCAGAAGCACGGTCACAAGCACCAATGCGTCCATGGTCCTAAGGCCTCCGTCTCAGGGTCAGCCGTCATCCGGGGCCTCGGCAGGCTCACGCGCACTCCATGCCAGGAAGGCGTCCGTCGACAAGCCCTCTTCGGCTGGCGTCACAACAACAGCCTCAGCGCAGCCCCAAAATCGATTACGACCCGCTTTCACGACTCTGCAGCAGCACTTTTCACCGGCCAAAAATCTCGCCCCGAAACCGTTGACCGCGAGCTACCTCGCGCCCCCGTCGCCGTCCAAGCTCCCTGCCAACGTAGCTGCGTCGGCAGAGACGAGCAGGTTGCAGGCCGAGTTGTTACAGTTGCATCTGCTGGATAACAAGGCGCTGGACGTGGAGGCGCAGTGGAACGCCAGCGCCAAGTCGAAGCTCGGTGAACGGTTCGCGCAGCTGGCTCGCGCGAGTAACGGTCTGCGGGAGCAGGAGAGAACACGACTGGAAAGCGAAAACCTATCAGCACTTAAGTTATGGGATGATGGTGCTGGGCTGGACGAAAAGGTTCAGGTTCTCGATGCCGTCACCAAGGGGGTATGGTCGTTGACGGATGCCGGGGGACGCTACGCTCGCGTGGTCAGACGTTTCGAGCGATGGGCAGATAACGTGTACGAGATTGAAAAGGCACGGAGCGACAAATCCTTCATGCTCCAGAACGCGGATGCGCTGTTCGTGGGCCAGCTCGATGACTCTTGGAAGAACGAATGCTCGGGCATGGTGCGCAAGCTAGAAGACTGGCGCAGACAGCTGCGGGAACTCGGCCCCGTGCCGGATGACGGGGACTCGAGCGCATCAAGCCTTGCGCACATGGTGGGGGGCCTTGGCAGCCTGGTTCACGGCATGCTGGCGGAGCTCGGCGTCATGGAGGAAATGGAGCAGGAAGCACTGGCCAGGGAGGACGAGTGGGTTGAGAGAGCCAACAGACATGACGATGCCGACACGGCGCCGACGGCCGGCGCAATCTGGAGAATTATATAGATATGCAACGAAGTTCTGTCTCTGGGTTTGAGCAAGGAGTTTGGAGCTGGACAGAAATGTGATCAAGAACTTCATTTCGGCCATCTCTAACTGACATGAAAAATGACGCGTGGAGGAGGAAGCCATCTTTCCTCTTTCAAACACAAGGATATCAACACAGCTAATCTTCAGCCAGCGTCCCCTGCAGAAAAGGAAGACCCCGATTCTAATGAATAAAGACCCAGGTGTCCATCCTGATCCGGATCTGTCCAACGCCCCGTCCGGCGCTGGATTGAGAGCGCATAGGCAGCACAAGCAACCCATCTCGGCAGCAATAGGGCGCGCTGCTCATAAGAAAGATCTTCGGGGGAAGCTGACGCCTTCGACGGCTGCCTCGTCGACGAACCAGCTCACGCGGTCCCCGGCTGCCTCGTTGACGATGGTGCACGGTAGGGCGTCGTTGTTGTCAAAGATCTGTTTCATTATGTCCTTCTTGCCGCCGCCGGTGGCTACAAAGGCGATGCGGACGGCGTGGGTGACGACGGGCACTGTCAGGGTTATGCGCTTGGGGGGCGGCTTCGGGGAGTCCTCGATTGGGGCGACCCAGGCGTCGACCTCGCGCAGGAGAGCGTGGCCGGGGAAGAGGGAGCAGGTGTGGCCGTCGGGACCGCAGCCGAGGAGGAGGAGGTCGAAGATGGGCAGGCGGACGGAATCGCGACTGGCGAAGCTGGCGACGAGGGTCTGCTCGTACCGGTCGGCCAGCTCCTGGACGTCCTCGAGGTAGGTGGTGTTGATCGCGTGGACGATTGGCTTCTGGCCGTCGGGGATCTTGTCGAGCAGCTCGGTTTTGAGCAGGGCGTAGTTTGAGTCTTCGTGGTCTAGAGCGACGGCGCGTTCGTCGGCAAAGAAAATCTCCCACTTGCTGAAGTCGATTACGTCGTCGGGGCCAGAGGGAGGCGCAAGGAGCGCCGCGGCGAGAGTCTTGGGCAAGGAACCTCCGGATACGGCGACCTTGAAGGTGTCATGCCGGGCGAACCCGGCAGCTTGGGTCTGAAGGATGTAGCTCCTCAGCGCGGGTGCAAGGGCGCTCACTTCCGAGAAGGCGTATAGATTTGGTTGCGTCTTGGGCATCGTGATGGGTGGAGAATGTGAGAATGTGAGAAGAGAGGAAGAGAGGAAGCGCAAGGAGATGACGAGCGAGATTGCTGACGACAGGATATGGGTGGAAGGTCAAGTCAGGGCCTGGCAAATGGTGTATGTTAACAAAGCTGGATGAGGCTTAATCATGAACCGGGCGCGGTGGCTGCGGTGGCTGAGGACGATGAGGATGATTGTGGTAATGACCGAAACATTTGCTGATGTTCCTAGGGATCGGCAGGCCTGGCGGTTTGATTGACGTACCTAAAGGCGCGTTGTTACCGGATGGGCCGCAGTTGCACGGACAACGGATGGTGTTAGTAAAGGTGAGTTTATGGTTCAAAAGATGGTGCTGCAGATAAAGACGCTCAATCTATACTGTTGGATGGCGGGGGGCCACTTTCCAATGGAGGGGTAAAATTGGAGTTTTGCTTTTTCTGCACAATGTTCCGTGCCAGTACATGAAATGAGGTAAGCACAGCATCACCACTTTTGGAGTTGAACCCCCCCCCCAAAGGCCACAGCATATTCACGAATCCACGATAAGGCTAGCAATCACATGCGGCCCAGGCAGAAGAAGCATAGAGCAGATTCAAGCATCGTCAGCGACGACTGGGAGCGGTCTTGCCAGAAGCGACCGGCCTTTATTAGCGCTGGCACAGAGCCCTGGCGCTGCAAATCTTCTCTGGCAACGGGGAGGGACCCAAAGCCCGGGAGACCTGCCGGTGACAGAGGGAACGTGGGGCTGGCGCTGGTGCTGGATGACGTAAAGGTCTTGGGATGGATCCACCAGTGATTCGGCCAGGACAAGAAAAGGCGAGCATGGCTGGAAACAACTGGTAGGCGTGCGATTGGGGAGGAATATTTCTTTGGGGATGAGAGGGAGGAATCCTGGTAGCTGGGTCTATGTGGTCTTAAGGTGCGCGTTTCCCTCCCACGTGCCAGCGATGGTGATCGGACAAGCGAGGTCCCCATTTACCAGAGTTTGTCCTGGCTGCTCGCGTGTGGCCTGTTAGCTGGGACCCCTTGCTACGCTTCCATCGTCTTTCCCTCGCTCACAGGAAGACGGCCGGTCGGGCACAAAGGAGTCTGTGTGTGACGCGCTGGTGCAAACGATCCCAACCGTTATGTCATGATTCGCTAGGCAGCCGAAAACCCCCATTTCCAATCGCCCGACAACACCCTCCTGCCAACGGCTGCTCACTGAAAAGCCGATAGATGCAACCTGGCGAGACCGAAACGGACTAGACGCACTGGAGTTCTGCGATGCAACTCGGCAACGGGCTTGATTTCAGGGGTCCACACCACAACCCATCTCGGCCTCTTCCCGTTTCACACGGTACTGTACCGTTAGGGTATGCCTGGAATCAAGACGTGGGTGGCTTTGGTGTAACAGGGGGGGAGCGTGTTGGTCCGATGGGGGAGGTGGCAGAGACGGAGCATGAGACGATAACGGCCTTTATTGCTCCACGGTGAAGACGAATTTGGCATGTTTTCCGTCTCACGCGTGGAATTACAGGCAATCAACCTCATCCAGCTCAACGGGAAATACGAGGACACAAAGGAGCACTAAACATCGGGGATTGAGTCCTCGGGCGGTCCCCAAGTAACCTGCCTTCCCTGATGGGAAAGGCAAAAAAAAAAAAAAAAAAAGACGTACGATGGTACTTCTGCACCCAACAGTAGTGTGTACTCTAGTGTACCTTCCTCGTGCTATGCTGTTCTTTAACGCCTGTGCTGCGGTCAGCAATGGAGGGGTCAATGACGCATTACGTCACTATGGCATATGAATTGCTCAAGGACCCTGACCCTGACCCCCCAAAAAAAAAACCGCTACCAGACAGCCCCCGAAATCCAGTTTAGCACCAGCCAGAGCCCCTCGGAAACCAGGCGACCTATCAGAAGCCCAGTCTGGCACCCCCAAGCCTCCGAGTCTGGGCGTCCTATCAGACAGCCGCTGCTCGGGCCCCAAGCATTCAGAGTTTTGACGGGAATGGAGAGAAAAAAAATATCATCAGGGTCCATCGGAGGTGCCTCCGGACCGGTTGCTCCGGGAGTTACTCCCCGCCTGGTTACTAGCAGATGTCCAACGGGGAGTTGGGGGGGGGACTTGGCTACTACCTTAGCTGTCGGGTGTGCCTTGGACTTTGGCATTGATGATTAGACAGGTATTGTTCCCCGCGACAGGTTGCTTTGTTTTGGACGGGAGCGCAGTTCCCCGCATAGGAGGATGCACATGTGCAACGATGCTTACGACAGGCAATTTACTTAATAACTGAGCTGTCAGTGGAGATGCGTCGAAGCGGGGTCATTGAAGAAAGGAAGATCTGAGATCAGCCACATCGAATGGCAAGACATCGAAGCTTCTACACAACAGGTAGATACGTTAAGCAAGGCGGCGGCACCTGTTGATGCTAATTAGCTGGTGGTTTACCTAGTACCCACGACAGAACCGGGTGCTAAGAGGCACCTCTTACTTAGTAGAGCATGGTCGCTGCATCTTTGCAGCAGGACGTGTCACGAGGATAGGTTTTGCCCCTCGGCCAATCCGCCTTGCCCCTCCTCTGGAGCAATTACTGTATCGATGAGTGAATTAGTAAACAGGGCTGGGGGCGCGTCAACGGTCCGTCATGTCCAAAGCATCCAAGTGTTCCCTCGACTGACAAAGTTATGTGGATAAGGTAGCAGCACTACTAGCAGGTTAGTAGTCGGCTTTTTTGTCTCGTGGCGACTTCACCCTTTGCCCAGAAAACCATCCTCAGCTAGCGTGGGCGCCTTGAAGGGGGGGAAGAACTCGGACGTTGTGGGTAGCCGGAGGCAGGCCCGTACCAATGCTAGTAAATAAGTAAGTACCGTGGTATGAAAGGCCTGGGATTTGAGCGGCGGGATACTGCGCAGTACTTGGCGTCGCCCGCCCACAGTGGCTCGTCCATGTATCGCGAGGTAACCCCCAAACCGGGAAGCCGCAAAGTTCAGGGTCCTCGTGGAGCCGCTGAGCCGAACCCCCATTGGATTCCGCCATGCAATTTCGCGGTTGGCCCTTTAATACACAGTACTGACCTACCCTTCTGCCATGTCACTAAATGGTAATGGACCCTTGGGGTCAGCCTCTAAACAGTCCAATGATGTTTGTTGGGCTGCTGCCCGTCAACGACGACCCTCTGGCTATTGCCTTTTTCTCGCTCCGTGCTTTTGCTTCTTTCCCACCTGCCTTGGCCGCTGCGCAAGCTTTTCCCCCTTGGCCGAACCCAGGTTTGGTGGTCCTGCAGAACCGTGATCCTACGCAGCAGGTGGCTTGCCTTGGCCTTGGTTTGCCTTGCTTTGGTTTGGTTTGGCCGTAGGCGTTATATGTGCCTGCGTGTGTGAGCGTGCCTGCCTGAGTGCCTGAGTGCCTGCGTGCCTGCGTGCCTGCTTGTGCGTCTGCGTCTGCGTGTACTGTGCGCTGCGCTGCGCTGCCTTGGGCTTTCGCATCCGTATTCGAATTCTCTCAACATCTTCTCCTGCCTCCCCCCCCCCTTCTTCCCTCCTGCTCCTCCTTTTCCCTTTGGTCACACTCGAGCTGCTGCTGCTCTTGCTTGCTCGGGCGGCGGCTGCCTTGCTCCGTGGCCTCAATCCCATTTTCGTGTTTATAACCCTCTTTCCCCACAACGGCCTCGGCCTCTTTTTCGACGTCTTCGTGGGAGGAGGAGCGTCCACGTTCCCTTCGACCGCCCCCGGGGTGCCATCGACATGGACCAGGACGCTCAGCAGGAGCAATTGCTCGACCGGCGTGAGCAGTTGACGGACGGCCTCGTCAGCCTACCCTACGACCTTGTGCTCTACCTCGAGCGCGCTGTCGTCCATTCCGATCTGGGCTATCCGGACCTCGCCGCCGGCGACGCCTACCGCGCTCTGCTTCTCACCGACGAGGTTGCCAACGAGGGCTTCGAGTACCACGAGCAGGCCTCCGAGTCGCTTCTCCTGCGCATCGGTGCACCCATCCCCGATGTCTTGGCCTTCGGGTCCCTCTCGGATGGCTGGCTCGCTGACTTCAACGGCGACCCCGACGATAGCCAGGCCGCTATCCGCAAGCTGGCTTTGCTCGGATCTGTCCGAGCTTATCAGATTCTTTCCCTGAGCCTCCTCTTGTGCGGCTGCCTCCGCAGCGCCGCCACCTTTTGTGAGCGGGGTCTTGCCGTCTCTCCCGAGAACCGAGAGCTCCTTCACATCAAGGAACACATCCAAGTCGTCGGCCGTCGCAAGCTCCGCCGGTCCGAGTTCGACGTGAGTGAGCTGCCCGACTACGGTCTTGTCCGTCGAGAGGTCTACCCGTGGAATGATCATGAGTCGGATCGCTTCTCCCCGGAAGCTCTCGGCATTCTCAACACTGGCCTTAAGGCCATTGCTCCCAAGTGTGCTGTCAAGGTGGCGACCCTCCCTGTCCTTCTCGAGGGCGCTAGCGATACCGACGGGTACGAGGTCATCCCCACTTGCAACCAGCTGGGCGTGTTTGCTGTCGAGGACATCCAGCCGGGCGAGACCGTTCTGGAGGAGTACTCGCTCCTGACTGCGAACAATCGTTTGAAAGATGCCGTGTGCGACGCTTGCAGCTCCGAACTGCCGCCCTTGGGTAGCGAGAATCAGGCTGTCAGCTGCGACGAGTGTTCCGACACCATCTTTTGCAGCGAATATTGCTTTCGAGAAGCCAAAGAACGCTATCACCCGGCCGTGTGCGACAAGGACGTGGACGCCATCGCCAAGGATCCCGATGCCTTCGAGGCCGATGAGACGTTGTACCTACTCCTCCTCTCTCGCCTGCTAGCCATGGCAGAGCACCAGGAGCTGCATCCGCTTGACGTGCGCGAGGTCAAGTACATATGGGGTGATTTTGTACCGAGCCGAACCAACGACATCAACGTATCGCCTAAAGCCGGGCCCCCGCCAGAATGGACCCTGCCCTTCTCCTTCAAGTACAACATCGAAACACCGCTGCACGTGCTGGAGAAGATGGACGTTGACATATTTGCATCATTGGCGCGGTACGACTTGTGGGTGCTCAACACGCTGTATGCAAAGTTCCGGGGTACCGCCTCTGCGCGTAAGAATCCTCGTGACGGTCGGCCAGACGTTGCGGCGGTGCATCCATACTGGTGCCTGGCTAACCATGACTGCAACCCCAACGTAGCTTGGGCATGGGGCGGCAAGATGGTCCTGAGCGCCCGAGAAAAGCGCGTGGTAGGCGGCCAGCCCGGTGGCATCAAGAGCGGCGAGGAGATTCTGAACCACTACTGCGACATCGATCTGCCGGTCGCCCAGCGCCGCGAATGGGCCCGAGGGAGTCTTGGGGGCTGGTGTATGTGCAAACGCTGCCGCGACGAAGCCGCAGCGGCCGAGACCTCGGCTGACGGTTCATGACATCTGGAAATCAATGCAATACCCGATCGCTCGGCGCATGTTCATGTGCGACGGTGTTGGACGATGAACAGCGTCACTTCAGATCAACACTGGCTACCTTGTGCGATGATTTGTCTTATGGCGACTGTCAAATGGACCGAGAAGCTTTGGGGACGGACCAGGATTTCGAGTAGTGCAGGATGCAGAAGTCGACTTTCCCATGGCCGGAAATACAGTAATCAGAGGTACCTGGTCCTGGGACCGAATTTACAAGCCCAATCTGTCCCGTTTCTCCTCTTCTCCGAAAAGGCGGGACCCCTCGTCTAGCAATTTTGGGCAGGGTTCCCTCCAAGCGACCTGTTGTTATACCATTCTTTCACGGTATCTAGAGTGTCGATGTTTTCTTTATCTCCCTCAATCCCGCCGTTTCCTTCCAAGCCTGCACGGGCATGAGGCCCCAGAGGACCCTTTTCTCTTGGCGTCGATCTCTGTGTTGCCCGGAACATCTGGAAGCTAGCAAGGCTGGATGCCTGCCCAGACGTGCCGATTGCCTTCCCCTCCTCCGCTCAGTGATTGACTGGCTACTGGTCAAGGGTCCCCCCGTTCTCCCCACATGAGCTCCTGGGTTCGGGTGCCGCCTTAATGCACGTGGGTTGGGCAATAAACCGCGACGATCTTGAAGCTGGCCCTTTGGAGGATGATGTTATCGCTGCGGGCCATGTATGAGCGTGATTTCGTCGTTGGGAAATGAGTTGGTGACGAGGTGGCCCATGACCCTGTCGGGTAGAGCGAGTATTTAATGGGAGGTTACATTGTTATCTAGCTTTGGATTTTATAAGATAGCTCAGACGAGCGTATACGATTTGTACTCGAGCTCCGTTCTTCTCCTAAGTTCTGCGATTGATTGTTTTTATTTACCCCGAATTGAATCCACATGCAGTATGAGCAGGGCTTTGTGCTGGCAGTGTTTTGACGCATGGTCTACTTGACACACTGCACCGAATCCGAGCATGCACCATAGGGTCACCTGAGGCTTTCATGGTCTACTCGGCGATCTCGCGAAAGAAAAGCGCACTTGTGTAAATCGGCTACGCTGCATCTATGGAGAGGGAGGGCTTCACAGTCGCATCCCGCCGCCCCCGTCACCTGTTAGGTCCCGGGAGCGGACGCGGTCCTACAATCTGCCGCCTGCCGGCGCCGATACCCTGGGACCCGCGGTTCTGCGAGTCGCCGCCGGTGTAGCCGTTCCACTGGTTGACGTCCCAGCGGCCGCCGACGCCCTCGACGGCGTCTCCGGTGCGGGCCGCGGCGGCCGTCTCCTTCTGGGCCTCCTCCCACTCCTTCTGGCGCTGGCGCTCCATCTCCATCTCGCGCTCCAGCAGCGACTTGGACGCCCAGCCGCCGGCCTTGGTCTTGGTCTGGCTGGCGGCGCGCCGGCGGTCCTCGGCGTCGCGCTCCGACGTCGCGTCCAGCTCGCGCGAGTACGTCTGCTGCGGGGGCGCGGCGGCCGGCGCCGGGTTGCTCGAGAGGTAGCGGTCGGTGCGGCTCTGCGGGGACGTGTACGCCGTCGGGTCGGGCAGGGGCCGGCCACCGGTGGTGTGCGTCTTGACCTTGGTCTGGGCCATCGGGTCGGGCAGGGGCCGCGTTGACCTCGCGGGCGGCGCTGGCGGCGATGCTGTCGTCTCCGGAAGCGGCCGCTGCGCTTGCTCCTGGTGCTGGTTCCATTGGGTTCGGAGCTGCTCGCGCTCGTCCCTCGACCAGGAATCGCGCCGGCTCGGCAGCTGCGGAGGCGCCCGGCTCCTGGATTTTGACCGGGCTCGCGCCGCCGGTGCTTCCTGGGCGACTTGAGGGCGGACTCTGTCTTGACGCTCCTTCTCATACTCGGCCTCACGTTGACGTGCCAGCTCCAGCTCCTTCTCTAATTCCTGAACGCGGCTCTTGTACGCTCCGTCTTCGCTCGGTGCGGTCGCTTGCTCAGCCTCATACTGGCTCAAAAACTGTCCACGTAACCTGGCGTCGCTACGGCTTCGCGTACGCTGTCGCTCATCTGCCAAACGGGCTTCGACCTCTGCTTCCTCCCTGCGACGGGCCTCCTCGGTCTTCTTCCACTCTCGCTCTTCCTCCTCCCATCGCCTCTTTTCTTTGTCGGCCTTTCTTCGTTCCTCCTCCCTCTGTCGCACTGTTTCTTCTTCCCATCTCCGTTGTTCATCTTGCCGTGCCTTCTCCTCTTCAGCCTCCAATTCCGCCATGCGTTGACGCTCTTCCTCCATGAGGCGTTCTTCTTCAGCCTCCTTCTCCCTCCGCAACCGCTCCTTGTCGGCTAAGCTTGGGACCTTGGGACCAGCACTAGTGATCTGTCTCCGGGCTCCGAACGCGATTCCAAGATTGCCCTGGCTCGCGCCGCCCATGTAGCCGTACTGCGCAATGTTCCAGGCGGGCGAGGTGGCTCCCTCGTGTTCCCGTTTGCTCCAACTACTAACGGAGCCAGGGGACGTGGGGCCGTTCAAGGAGTTCTTCGCGGGGCTTCGCCGCCCGGACGCGGATGTGTCGGTTCTTTCGGGAAGCACCGGCCTGGATGACGTGTTGCTCGTTACGGAGGCGCCGCGGTCGCGACTGGGGGTGGTGGGACCTGTACGTTGTGGGCTGACGGCGCCGGATTTCCGTGGCCCTATGGGATTGGGAAAGTTGCTGGGGTTGGCGATGTGAGCTGCTCTGCTGAAGGCGCCCAGACATTGAAGGACCTGTGTGGGATCCTTTTGTTCGTACAGGTCGACGGTGAGGAAGGTGTCGTGCTGGTGGAGGTTCAAGGGCGGCGCCTGGCAGGCACGTAGGAAATGCGAGATGTTTTCCATCTGAACAAAAGGCATGGCAGACTGCTTGTACTTGATACCTGGCGGAGGTACCGCTCGGTTGACAAGCCTGAGATGTAAGTCAGTATTCAAGGCCGGCAGGCATGTGGCTGAATGATCCTACATACTTGCACAGCGCAACGCCATC
The DNA here is from genome assembly GCA_001021365.1 of Stachybotrys chartarum. NCBI lineage: Eukaryota > Fungi > Ascomycota > Sordariomycetes > Hypocreales > Stachybotryaceae > Stachybotrys > Stachybotrys chartarum. The sequence continues at coordinate 365,422 of LDEE01000003.1, read as the reverse complement.
CCTCAGACCTTCAAGGAGATCAGACGAAGGTAGTTTCTCGCCCAAAGTGGCCTCAATCCAGGCGCGGACCTCGTTTGCCGCGGCAGGCGTGTACTTGTCCAGGCGCAACTTGCGCAGGTCCTTGTCCAACGAGCTGACGGAAGCCATGGTGGCGGGACGGATGGTTCGGTGACGATGGCAAAATTCTGCGTCGAGCGGGGACCGGGCAACAGAAGGCTCGCTTCGTAGGGGTTGTGCGTTCGGGGAGCGCGCACGCTCGCAGTCGGGCGCAGGTGAAGGTCTGATGCCGTCGCCTCGGGTCGTAAGCTTTAGTGGATCGTCGGCGACGGTGGCGCAGAGGCAACGAAGCAAGGGCTGGCTGCTTTCTGGGGATCGCTTAGAGACAGTGCTCTTGCGTGTCTACTGTGTCGAGGAGGCCGAGGGCAACGAGGCGGCGTGGGAAATTGGACATTTATGCCTGTGTCTACGAATTGAAGCCCAGTCTTAATACCAAGGTCGTAAGGCAATGATGGAGGGGGTGCTGAGTCGGTACGTACCGTTATTGTCCTAGTATCCCGCAATCGTGACGTGAGGCCTGTGGCTGGCGTCTCTGCCTAGATTAGTCTAGCGCTTGCAAGCCACTGTGGCGCCGCTGATGAACGTAATTCTTCAATCGTCACTGGATGGAGATCAATGACATGCATTGCACGGTCATGAATTATGAATTTCCTAGAGCTTTTCATTTCACAAATCCACGTCTTTTGTCCAACGTTCCGATAAGTCCTTCCTCTCGGATCGATCATCAGATTGTCTCCTCATGGCTACGGCAGGGCCTCTCAGACAAGCCTGGTACAAGTGGAAAGCCCTCCGCCTGCCCTGGCGGAAGCGCTTCCTCGTCGGTGCGTTCAACACCGACCCAAATCCCACGTCGAAGCAAAAACGGCCATGCCGCGAGTGCAGAAGCTAACCTCGGCATACTGTTCCAGGCTACGACCTCCAGGGCAACACATACTGGGAGTTCCGCCTCACGCGCGAGGCCAACGAGCGCTGGAGGCGCATCGTCGAGTACCCGCGCTCCACGCACCTCTCCCAGGTCAAGGTCAGCCCCGTGTGGCACCAGTGGCTGCGGTACACGCGCGACACCATCCCGACCATATCCGAGCAGCAGGCCGAGGTCGTGCGCCAGGCTCGCATGAAGATGCTCGCCGCCGAGGCCGACGCGCGGTGGGAGGCCAAGCCCCGCGTCATGGAGGACGTCGGCACGCCCGGGACGGCGCGGCTCGGGCAGCCCGTGCCTCCGCTGAGGACTGGCTCGGACACGGCGCAGAGGCCACCCCCGGGTGAGAGAGAGGACGCGAGGCAGGAAAGCCAGCCAGCGGAAGAGACAAAGGACCCATGGGCTAAAGCCAAGGCTTCGGGGCCTGGTGAAAGTTGGCAGCCTGCACCGTGGAGTCCGCCAGCAACGAAACGACGATGAAGTAATTTATGGGCAAGAAGGCGTCCTGCTCCCTGCTGGTAACCTCATCCCCGACGCATACTGCGACAACGCAATTACTGTGTATACCTCGGGTGTATTCATCTCTGTTGCATCATGCATTATGCCATGTTACGCGAGGTATCTCTGTCATGTACATTATTCATGTAGAACATAGCCGGGGAATCAACTCGGCCACACAACGCCATAACCGTCAAACCGAACGCCTCGCTATCCTTGTGAACGCTTCGGGTCTCTAGGCCTTTATACCATCAAAACAAGCACATGCCGTCCGTTAACGCCAATAAACCAAAAACCGGTGACGACACGAGCAGGACCCCATCTACTCCGCCATTCCTTCGGCTGCCTCTATCACCTCTAACAAGAGTTGAATCCTGCGCGACGAATTGTTTAGAATATCTTGGGCCGTCGTGTCGTTCTTCTGCGCCCTCAACTTCCCGGTCCTCTTCCTTGTCGCCTTTTCCTCCCGCAGGCGTATACCCTTTTCCGCGGCGTCGACAAAGCTCTTTGTCATCCGCAAGGCATCACATTTCCACATTACATGGATCGCATTTTCCACCACCAAGGACAGTTTTGCATTGTCCTCCAACGCGACCGTGTTGGCTGGGTGCGGAATGTAGCATTGTTCCAGAATTGACTCGGTGATGGACCCCTCTAGATGGGCTTCCCGATCCACTTTACGCGGATCTTTGTAAGACGATGGTAGCAGCAGCCGGAATAGCTCCCTTGTCAAGGAGACGTGGGTTTCCATCAACAGCGGCGACGGACGCTGGGAAACAATGACGGAGAAAGTCTGCAGGGGAAGAAGCTTAACGGCCGTGGCAAAATCCTCGTACAGCTTATCTAGATCCGCTGGCGATCGCAGAACATGGGTGACTTCCGACAGCATCTTGAACAGACGCAACCGAAGAGCAGTAGAATCGACGAGCCCTGAATGGGTGGTTCCGAACGGAAATTTGTTTCTTTGTTCCCGGGGTTTCTCGGGCGTAGGTGGTTCTGAGACGCCCGAAGACATGGACTCGTCGTCGAAATAATCGCCATACTGGTCGTTCTGGAGGTCCAGTTGGCCGCGCTTTCGCTTCTTGGGCTGCTTCCGGGGTCCTTTGTGTTCCTTGTCGAAGATTTCGGTGAAGGAGGTGGATACGCTGTCGCCAGCCGCAAGAATAGCCTTGATTATCGCCTTGGAGCCATGATGCCTCCCCGTTTGCTGATCCATGTATGTGAACATTAGTGACTGGCTCCGATGGCTGACCGGCACCGCGCCGACGCCGCCGTTGGCCTCATGAGCTTCCACGTCGCGACGCCCTCTTTCGGCCCAGTCCGCCTCAATCACGTCCATCATGAATTCGAGCCAGGTCTTCCAGTATCGCCAGCGATGAGGGTGCAGTGTGCTACAGTTGAAGGCCCATCCCACTGTCGACCAAAAGTCCTGGCCTCGACTCCACAAGCTGCCCTCGTTGGCCATCTTGCCCCGCAAATGGTCGCCATCATAATCTTCGCCTCCTTCAGACATGTCGCTGTCATTATCGCGGTGGCCGCCGTCGCCGGGAAATCTTGTCCAACGATGTATTGAGTGAAATTGGAAGGCGGTTCGAAAATCGGCGTTGAGCGGACCAACCATGGCGAGAAGATTGCGGAGGTAAGCGAGAGCCTGCGTAGAGGTATCAAGGTGCTCCAGGGTTTCGGCGCGGCTGGTGTAGGTGGGGTGGATGACGATGGTGTTCAACAAAGCAAGATGGCTTGCTGGTGGCACCATGACGGCCTTGCTGGTTGGGGGTTTACGGGATCCGCCCGCTCCTAGTATGCTGTTGAGGAGGCTGACGGCGCATACGTCTGGGAAGCTGTTAGAGACCTCGGGGATGGGGAGCTGACGAACGGCGACAGGCTTACACAGCTGTTCCTCGAGGAAGATCTGACAGTGTTCCTTCAGCTCATGAGGCAGCTGGCGAACATGGCGATAGGGACTGGAGGGGGGGTTGCCGAGACTGCTGGTGTCGGTTGACGGCTCTTCGCTCGAGTCCTTTGCCGTGTAAAATGAATCAGGCGACGACAGGAGCGACGTCGCCTTGGCGGGCGTCGAGGCGACCATGGCCGGGCAGGTGGTGGTTCTAGCGGTGCAGAATGCAGATTTGAGCATGGGCAAGATGCTTAACGCGTCCATGAAAATAAATCAACGCGGTATTGTACGCCAGGGTAGCTGCCNGGGGGGGGGGGGCCACCCCGCTTTGAAAACAGCGGGGGTCGGGATTCTGGGGCAACAGATTAAACATTAATGTAAACTCGAGTTTCCGTAGGCGATTCCTGTCCAATCTCACATTTTGGATAAACCCGAGTTTTCGCAGGCGGTTCCTGCTTAAACTTATTTTTTACGCAGACTTGAGTTCCCGTAGACGGTGTTTCTTGAGAATTTGTGGAGGATTGCTGGAGATTGGCAACACACAAACAACGCCGTTGCATCAGGGTTTCATTGAGAATGACCCAAGACGAGCTACGCACCTTGCTGTTTAATGATGTCGCGCGAGGAGTGCCTCAAGCTCAGCACCTGTGAACGGGAACGCGTCCAGTTTGCCGTACTGGCTGAGAAACTCTAACCCAAGGCCTGCTTCGAAAAGTTAATTTGTGACTCGCAGCCTGGCAACAAACTACCTTAATTGCCTACCTTACTTGCCATCCTTGACTTCCCTTTCCACGTCAGCCAAAGTCATCACTCCTTCGGTGCAGTCTATTGAAAATCTTAGTGGTGGTTGCATCGTTGTGGAAGGCAGCAGCACTGGTACACTGTGACGGCGTTTGAAGCACTCGACTGTTTCTCCTACCCGCAGAAATCCATGTTTGTATAGGTATTCCGTTGTATCAATTCTGCACAGCACGCCATAAGGATAGGGGCATCAATGAGGCCACGGAGTAGGTTCTCCAAAGCATCCAAAAACATACTCGAATCGACCAAAGTGGAAGAAGATGGCAACAAGCCTTTGTTCTTCTTCAAGCCCAACGAAGCCTACGGTGAGTTCTGCCAGTGGTACCCATGCACCTTGACCGTCAGCAAGACCGACATGTCCAGCCTCATCGGCCACTCCGTCGACGAGGACGACCCCGAAGGCTGGCAGCCGATATACTTCAACTGCGCCGAGTAGTTCATGATGTACTGCAAAGCCGGCCGCTTCCACGACTCCGAGACGCAGAGGCTCGTGCTGGCGACGCACGACGCCAAGGAGCAGAAGCGGCTGGCCGGGCTGACCAAGGGGTTCGACGCCGCCAGCTGGGACGAGATCAAGAGCGAGGTTGTAGTGGCAGGGAACATGGCCAAGTTCGGGCAGAATCCGCACCTGAAGAGAATACTGCTTGATACGGGCGACCGCGTCCTAGCCGAGGCCGCCTCCACGGACCGCGTATGGGGCATCGGCTTCACTGCCCAAGAAGCCATGACGCATTCTGATCAGCAGCGCTGGGGGGAGAACAGGCTGGGCAAGGCCTTGATGCAGGTGAGGGGCCGCTTGCGGCAGATGCAAGACAACGGCCCCTGAGATCGTGGTGTTGCCTGTTTGACCGGCCTCGGCGTCGAGAGTCGCTGCCGCGTGTGATGGATCATGGTTTGTCTTGAGAAAGTGCAGAAACGGTCGAACTGACGTCTTGAATTCTCGGCGCAGGAACCAAAGGCGTGGCAGAGACGAGACTGACATCATTCAACAAGATTGGGATAGCAGAGCAAGAACGAAAGACCAAGATTCATTTCGCAATCCAATACTTGAAATCATGGCGTACAGTGGTCTTTCGTTCGTTACCAACGATGGTTCAAAATCTGCTAATTTCCGAGGCCTGTCCACTCCTCCTCATCGTCCCAACTTTCTTTGTCGTTAGACCGCGGAGTAGACCCCGACACAGAACTTTCATCCTCCTCCTCTTCCTCGTCCTCCCCGTCGTCATCATCCTGCTCCCCGTCCGCTTCATTTTCGTCTCTTGGACCAAGTGAAACAACAGCCCCGGTAGACTTGAGGACCGGCATCCCCATCACATCCCGGATGATCATGCCATCCTCGTCTCGCAGATACGGCTCGGAAGCGGCGTCCCCGGGTTCCGCCTCGGAGCTGCGTGGTCGCACAAACGCCGCTACGAAGAACCCCATGACGCCGCGGCCATCGTTCTTGTAGGATCGGATGCACCCGTCTGCGATGCTCTGGTCGCCGCGACAGGCCTCGGGCAGGCCACGCACAGGCCAGTCCCTCATGCCGCTCACTTGGTCCTGCCTTTTGAGAATTTGCCAACCCCTTTCTCGAGCAACGCGGGACTCCAAAGCTCTCATGACAACCTCCTCGTTCTCCTGCGAGTGGATTGAGCATGTCGAATACGTGATCTTCGTAGCCGACGGGAATTGGAACGCGTGTAGTACGATGCTAAGTTGGAAGTCGGAAAGTGCCGTAAGACGCGCTTCCAGGTCCTTCTCGGATTTCATGACGGTCTCGTTGCCATCATCGTCCACCACGACGTGTTGACTGCTGTCTTCCACCTCGCCGTGTTTTCTTTTGCGGTTCTTTGCAGGTTGAGACTTGGAAGGCCCTTTGTTCTTGCTCTCTATCGCCTCTGGAAGATGTAACGTTGGCATTGAGTCTCTCCCAACGATCCCACTCCCCGAACAACTCGGATCAAGCAAAAGTGCCCCGACGAGCCCAAACCTTTCCGATTCCGGATCTGCCTGCAAAAAGTCCTGTCCGAACGCAATACGAGTCACGTCCTTGGACCCTGCAATTTTGACCATCTTCTCCAGCGTCTGCGCCCGCCTAGAGTCCTTCTCAAACGCATAGATAGTTTGTTTCGCGCCTTGGGATTCCGGCTGGTGCTCGTGAAGAATGGCCGCCAAGTGCGTAGTTTTGTTGCCGGGCGCGGCGCATGCGTCTACGACATCCCCATCTTCGCAGCGGGGGTCTAGCAGATACGCCGGGAAGCAAGAGGCTTTATCCTGTAGGATGATCTTGCCGGCAGAGTATGCCGGCGTCTTGGTAAGGTCTGTTCCCTGCGTGACGGCAACAAGGTTTGGCACATGAGGGTCGATGTATATCCGCTTCTCACTACTGTCAACGACCTCACGCAATGTCGTGGCTCTCGCGTAATGGGAGAATGTCGTCTCCAGCTGCTCCTCCAAAGAACTCAACAGTGCATTGACGCGAACCCAGCGAGGATACTGAGCCTCCTCACCGGCAGAAGCCTTTTGGATCTGCTCTTTCAGAGCCTGTACTGAAGGCGCTTTCCGCCTCAGTCTTGCCAGCGTAAATTCGGACGTGAGTCTCCCCTTGTGCCTTTCTATGGAGGCTCTCAACCCATGAGACTGCGGCAAGGCAATCCCCCCTCTGGCGAGCACCAAGTCGTGCAGTAGAAGCAACGACAACACAGGCGTCAACTGAAAAAGTGGTCAAAAGCAGAGAAAAAAACAAGTCTAGTACAGGGAAGACGCACCTTACCTTTCGTTCATGTTTGAGCAATTCTGATCGGTCAACAACCTCACTCAGAACCTCACTCCATCTACACGTCTCGATGACAAGAGCATACAGCTGGGCTGGGGATGATTTGAGATTCTTCCTGCGGAAAACACGTGACTTAAGGCTCCCGCCTTCTGACGGCGACGACGACAAGAATTCGGCGGCCTCATGATACAAGGACATTTTATTGCGAGTAATTCGAGGCTCTGCAAGGAGAAAGCAAGTGCTGAAAAGATGGATCGCCCCCGTGTGGGTGTGCCGGGTAAATTGCGGTTTTGGTTAGACAACCTGAGGCGTCTAATTTTAGTGTCTGGTCATGTACATTATTCCAACGACAACCTCATGTCACAGTCTGTCGACTCGTCCTTTTCAATCTACACAAATAAATGCATCGTCGCTCACTTAAAGGCACATGGCATTAAGCAACACAGATCGCATATCGAGTTTCTCTCTATTCTAATCAGCAGTTTTTAGTATTGCATTGTTCCCCATTTTGGGTATATAAAATGCTCCTTGAAAGGGAGCGCCAGGACCCTGCCCACACAGGGGCAGTGGTGGCTGGCCAAGAAGAGAAGCTATCCATATATATAAGCATTGAAGCGTAACATACACAGAGCAAGAATGGTAAGATCCAGAAGCGTGCTGGCTAGCCAACGGCTTCGGAACAGTGGTACATGATGGCACATCCGGGCCAGACAGCCAACAAAGCTGGCAGCCTGCCTCGATGATACCTCGACGCCAATTTCAGCGCCGCGTCATACCATACCACGACATCCCATCGTGGAAAATCACAAAAATATCAATGCTCATCCGTTCGTCCCTGTTACCCTCTATTTCCGAAACTCCAATCCCGTGATTTTGGCGAACCATCTACAGATGATGGTGCTGGTGGTGGCGGCGAATGTGCTCGCGCTTAGCCTTGGCATACGGGTCGGCGGCCTCCGTAGCCACAGGAGCTTCGCCAGTCACGGTGACGGTCTCCCAGACGGTGTGGACTCTGGTGCTGCAGCTCCTGGTGGGTCTGGGAGGAAGAGCGGATGTGCTGACCGGCTCCTCAACATCAGGGGTCTCGACAGGAGCCTCCGCGACAGGGGCCGAAGTGGCCGTAGGGACTGTAGTCGTGGGCACAACGGGATTCTCGACAACCTCAGTGACAGGGGCATCCGAGGCAGGCAAGCTGGGTTGGGCAGGTTCCTCATCCTGCTCCTCCTCTTCCTCTTCCTCTTCCTCTTCCTCTGGCTCCTCAGAAACAGGCGGCTGCTCCTCCTCTTCCTCGGGCTCCTCGGAAACGGGAGGCTGTGTCTCGGGCACCTCGGGGGCTCCGTCAAGGCCGTATGACCAGCCTCGGAGAACGTTGGATCCAGGCAGAGCGTCCAAGACACCGTCAACCTGCTCGTCAATCTGCGAGGGGATGGTGCAGTCTTCTTCGTTGGTACCGTAGAAAAGGCCTGGGCAGTTGTCCATACCGGAAGACCCAGCGTCGCAGGTGTCGATGATGTGCTGGAGAAGCTCCTCGTCCCAACCAGCCATGAAGTCGGCGTGTGAACCGTAGCCAGTAGCATCGCCGTTGGAGAGAACGAAGGGCTGGTGGCCGCTCAGGGGCTCCCAGCGGTCAACGAACTCGGGGGTATTCCAGTAGACCTCAAGGAACAGGTGAGGGACGTGGATCCAGCCCTCGGGACAGTCACTCTTTCCGTTGTTGTTGGTGGGGAACGCCATGTTGTTCTCTTGGTCCGTCAGGCCAGCCTCGGGGTTGTAGCACGAAGGGAAGTGGACGTCTGCGCGAAGGGGAGAAGCATAGCCGTCACAGTTGGCGTCAGGGAATCCGACACCCTCGCCCTTGTTGTTTGGGTCACCAATACCGGCCTCGGTACCGTCAGAGTCAGCAGGCCATGATGGAGGGTCGAAGTTGCTTCGGGGGCAAGTAAACTTGATGGGCTGGACCTCGCCCTGAGATGGGTCAAGGTTGGTCGTGGCACCGCCCTCGGGAGGGGTGCGCCTTGTGGTGTCTCCGCTGATCATTTGCAGGCCGACGGGGAATGCCTTGATGTCGTCGTTTGTAGGCTCGAAGCTAAGTATACAAGGTCAGAAAAGGCAACAGGGGCAATATAGCAAGGGTGCAGGGCTGCGCTTACAAGTAGTAGGCGTTGACGTAGAAAACCTCGACAGCCTCAAAGGAACCATTGTTGGGATCCTTGAAATAAAGCGACGGAAACCAGTACGCACTGTTATCGCCCTTGATCCTGGTGTTGCTACACTCGGAGTTGACGAGGTCCTCACCGGTGGCGCTCCAGCTGAAGCCGCTGCCGCCCATGATGGTGTGGACGTGGGGGGAGGCCTTGCCAGGGCTGACGATGGGGTCCATACGGCCCTTGGTGAGCTGCTTGTTTGTGAATCGGAGGACGGCGAAGGTTCGCGAGTCCTTGGCAGCGGAAGCCGAGGCGGCAAGGGCCGCGAGGGTAGCGACGGTTGAGAACTTCATATTTGCGATATGATGCTTGTTACAGCAACTCGATTGCCGAGAGTTGTTGGTTGAAAGGTGGGAAACAGGTGCGTGAGGGTGTATCTATATCAAAGGCCAATTCGTTCGGTGATACCAGAGCACCAGGTAGGAAAAGGAATGTGTTGATTCGCGCGAGTTGTCAATGCTAAATTCACTACGGCGGAAGTCAAGACAAGGAATGTAGGATCCGGACAGGCGAAGGAGTTGCTGTCGGATCGAGTTGATGAATGAAGGGACGTGCTCGGCAGGTCAGCAGAATGAAAAAAAAGGAGTGTATTGAAAGGCTTGAAGGATGGAGAGAGAGAGAGACAAAAAGGTGAAGAGGTGAAGATGGACCAGGTGGATGCGATGTCTTGGTAGAAGTAGTTTCCACACACGCACACACGCACACACGCACTGCCATGCACCACCACCATGCCTTGGATCCTTGGGGCCCCCCATCCCCAAAAGTTGGTGAGTCTAAGTGCTAGATGACCCACCATGTCCCACCTAACGGGCCTAGCGCCAGGGGCAAGCAGCCGCCGGATGCAGGGGTAAGGCTGGGCGCTAGCCGCGCCAAGACGCATCGAGCGTGTCGTTGTGCTCTATTCCGTTTTAGGTAGTTGGTCGGGAAGGGCACGTCGCTACCAAACACTTTGGGTGCAGAAGAGATGACAAGGAGGCCCCAAACGCACTGACAGCATCTAGGGTCCTGTTGTGAATGCCCATGCTACTCGGCACAATGCGCGATCCCTCAGGGCATATGATTGCAAGGCTTGCTTGCTTTGACGGGGAAGTGGACGTTGCTTGTTTTGGGAGGGAGCTGAAGGAACAAAGGCAACGATAACTGCAGCAGTGAGTAAGCGCCGGCGCCACAGCCTCTGAATCCCGACCCGACGAAAATCGAGGGCTTGCTGTTTCACGATATGTCATCGGGACGTTGAAAGGGTGGCGTCGGGATGTGTCGTTGGTCACCAGCAGCCGCCCAAGTCATGGCAGGGCGGCAAGCTGGACAGCGTGGTAAATGCCGACAGGGCATTCTAACGCAGCGGCAAGGTCTACGCACGCATACCATGTACGATGTCGACGAAGCCAACCAAGGCAGTGTGCGCCGGCACAGTAAGCGTCGGGTTGCGGATCGGTGACAATACGCACGTGAAAGGAACTATATTCGGGCCTCATCGTCTCATGCCAAGGCAGGCCTGTCAGTGATTTGGACAAGTACGGAAACACCACCCCAGCTAGGTTCGTCCCATGTTTCGGCCCGGTAAAAACACAGCGGCGTACCCTGTTCTCGTCGGGTAAACAATTCAAGAAACAGAGCACGATGCAAAGTACAGTGCAGTACATAGCAAGGAAATCAAGCATGTGCATGATAGCCTGCTGGTCCGGGAGACTCCTCCCTCCACGCCCTTCACGCAACTACGATGCACTACCAGGATAGCGGGAATTTTCTAGACGCACATCAGAAAGCAGACAAGGGCAGGTCAACCAGCTCGGTGGCGGCGGACGAAGCGGGCTCCAGCAGGGAAGCAGGGGGGGAGAGACTTCCGCCTCATCGAGATACCAGGGCAAGGAAGGTTTGGACGAGTTCCTCTTTTTCCTCGAGATGAACAGATTCATGCGTGCGTGGTTTCCCCCCCCCCCCCNCCCCTCTCCCTTTTTAGCTTTTGCGTGGGCCGCTATTGAAGGAAGCCTGCGTTTGAAACGCACCAGACCGGGGAGTCGTCGACGATCCGATTGGGCCAACTTACGGCAGTGGAGGGTGAACGGACCAGGCACACACGGCCGAGAAACCAGGAGACATGAAAGGATGGGCGCGAAGGGGGGGAGGCAGAAGCAAGGAAGAAGGGATGGGCTAACACAAAGAGACGGACGAGGACCCAGCCCAGTCCGTGTCAACGAAGCCAACAATAACTGACCAGAGAGACATATTTTTGTACGGGGATAAAAGTCAAAGGCGCTGCAATAGGCAAACGCTTAATATAGGAATATGCCACTGAGCTGGGGCTCTTGCGAGATAATTTGCCTCTCCTTTTCTTTGTTCTTCTGGAATCAATCTGCTGAAGTCCCCGACCATGACCAGTGGAACCTTGGCCGTGTGCCGGCCCCGTGAAAATCCTTTTAGTTACATGTGTCAATAGTCATTTTCCCCGCGCGAGGGAATTTCCATGATGCTTGGCAGAAATCGAGGCAAGATTGGGCTTTTGCGCGCTCCCACCGTCGCACATGGTCGATATGCAAGGACGAGGCCGAAGAGGAAGAGAATCCAGAGGGCCATCATCGATAAGCGCATGTAGAGGATTCTGACTGTGTTCCTAGATTCAGTATCAGAGTATGAGAATCACAGCTAGTGCAGAAGGAGTGGTGGACGGAAGAGCCCCCTCAGCCGTGGCATCCTCCTGACACAATTCTTTCTTTTGATCCGTCCCCTCCCATTTCTTTCCGCCAGGCAAGTGGCAGAGTTTTCCTTGCCTCTTTCCGTTACTTCTCGTCATCGCGGAGACGCGGAATCAATCTCGCAGAGTCTTTTGCCCACGATGGAGCTTCCCACCATCTCTTCTTTGTTACTGTACCTTGCCCAATGTGGAAAAGGGACAACGCCCAAGCCCGTCATCATGGCCACTGGATGACCTATCCATGTCTCGAAATATTCAACGAGAAAAAGAATCCAACACGTCAGCAGGAGGGAGGAAAGAAGTGCCAAATTGCAACCCAACGCACGGCACGGTCGTTGCGCTGAAACAGAGCGTCCGCGTGGCGGTCCATGTGGCAGCGCGACAAAGGCTCACCTCACTCACTGTGGCCCTGGAGGTGGCTGGAAAAAGGGGGGCGGTGAGACAAAAAGCCACTGAGGCGTCCGTCTGCAGGGCCGAGTGCATATTCGTTCCGTGCCGCGTCAGACCCCCATATGCTTTCCTCTAGTCAGGTACGGTAAGGCTAGACATGTACGGATATGTGGATGGCGGAGAGGATAAGAAAAAGCGGGAAAGCCAGAGTCGTCCTGATGCATCGTGTGGGCTACGACCAGCACATCCATCACGTGGACAACAGCCCACACACACTTCTCTTGATTCCTCATTCACTCAGCCCGTCCCTCCGCCCATACGCCCACAAAGAACGGCCGAAAAAGCAACGGCGTCAGAGCGAGGGGGGGGACGGCGCCGTGACAGCCGCCGGTCGTCGGGCTTAGCGCCCTCCTCCCTTCGCCATGGCCTCGTCCAGCACCGGCGGCTGCACTAGCCCGCCTCGTCCAGTGCGTTCCAGACCAACCAGAGGGCCATGGCCAAGCCATTCAAGCCGTTGCCTGCTGTGGCTACTGTGTACTGCTGCTCTATTGCCACACTGGCATTCTCATTGCCAGATTGCAGGACCAGCAGCTCGCGCGCTCCCGTTTCCCTAGCGCTGTATCGCCACTAGCTCATGGACGAGGAGAGCATGGGCGGGAAACACGATGGCAGTACCCGAGCCGCCATGTTCCTATAGGCAAGCAGCGGCATCAGCTCGCTGAGAGTTGCAGCCAGCCTCACTTTCGGCGGTCTGGCTTGTCTTTCCTCGAGGCATGGGGTGATTCACTGCTCTCCATGCCACCTCACCATGTAAAATGCTTTCACGACTATGAGCTAACCGTGAGGGTTCCTAGTAGTTGACTGCAGAGCAAACCCTTGGCATCCGTGGTGAGTGTTAAGATCGGATTGGGCTTGACTTCCCGCCTTGAGCAGCAAACATTCACAGCAGCCTCGTTGTAAGATGCCTCGTGGATTTTCGAACACGACTCCATGGCTCCGTGACCGCGCCGAATCATTGCATTCATCCGTTCTGTAAACACAAAGTCAATACACGATGCATCCTGTAAAGTTGATCTGAATGCTATAAGAATATGGTCGGAAGGCACGTCATTGAACGATGTTGTTGCTACCTTCCCGAGCATTCTCAGAAGGAAAGAACCAGTCACCGAGATCACATTAACAGTTTTCTGTCGCCATTGAGACAATTCAACCATCGCACGTTTCGACCAGCCACTGTAGGCAGAGCCGCTTCTTTGATGCCTGTTGCTTCAAGAACGGGTGAGTAAGTGCTGAGGTTGACGAGGGAAACTGGCAAAAGGCTTGCCCGAGTCCCATGACAAAGGGGCCTCTGTAAAGACCCAAAGTCGGCATCAACCAGTTTCTCAATTTTCATCGTCTGATCAGAATACTTACATTTGCCTGCAGGACTCCTATCCCCTAGTTATTCGAACTGTCCTGCCTTCCCCTTGGCTATATGTGAACATGACAGGCCTAGCCTTGACCCTTGCCCTTGTTGCTGGCCTGCTGGGAGCCTTTCCGACACACGGAGCACCAATCGACAACCAGATTGCAAGCTCGGCTCTTCGGCTGTGTGCCAACAATGCCTTCAAGATCGCCATCATGTCCGACCTGCACTTTGGCGAGGAGGAGCACGGCTGGGGCATCGAGCAGGACCTCAAGACCGCCAGGGCCATGCGTTCCGTTCTCGACTATGAAAAGCCCAACTTAGTCGTCCTCAACGGCGACCTCATCAGCGGAGAATATACGTTTCGCGAGAACTCATCCATGTACATCCACCAGATCGTTGCACCCATGGTCGAGAAAGGCATATCGTGGGCCTCGACGTACGGAAACCACGACTCGGCGTTCAATCTCTCTCGTGAAGCTCTCTTTGCGCAGGAGAGTACATACGACTTGTGCCGCACCAAAGTCATGGATTCAGCGTTGCCTGGGACGACCAACTACTGGATCCAGGTCGACGGTGAGGACGGCAGCGCACGAGCTGTCCTCTGGTTCTTGGATAGTCGAGGTGGAAATCCTTATCAGTTCCAGCCCGGCGAGCCACGGGACATCGACAACTGGGTCGCCCCTGAGACGGTCAAATGGATGCGGGATGAGAGCGCAGCCTTGGGGCAAGCCAACGGGAAAGACGTCCCCAGCTTCGTCTTCACCCACATTCCCCCCTACGCGTACAGTGTCAAGCAGAAATCCGGCATCGACCCCAGCCGCTTCCCTGGGCTTCACGTGGACAACCCGCTCGCCTACCAAGGACGCGGCACGGAAGACAGCAACCTCGTGCTCGCGCTGCAAGAGCTCCCCAACATGCACAGCGTATACGTGGGCCACAACCACGGCGACTCGTACTGCAGTACCTGGCCCGCCTCCTCCGCGGGTCTCAGCAGGCCCTTTCTCTGTTTCGCCAAGCACACGGGCTACGGCGGCTACGGTAACTGGCGGCCCGGAGCACGAATCGTCGAAGTTGCCGATGTTGACGGTGGGCTGGAGGTCAACACGTGGGTTCGCATGGAGAGCGGCGTCGTCATCACGAGAGTGTCGCTGAATGGGACATATGGGGAAGACGTGTATCCCGTGGAAACTGGTGAAGAATTTCATGGTAAGTGATTGCGTTTCGCCTTAGACCAACGAGCCACGTCAAAGGAGCTGCTTGAGACGATCTTTTGTCAAGGTTGGTCCATCTAAGGTGTTGATTTGGGACGGACCAGTGCCATGTAGCGTTTGTTAGATGGCCCGAGTCACGTTTAATGACCCGTGCGGTACGGTTAATGATACTCTAATCGACACATAGTTAAATAGCCCACTGCTACTGGGCCTCTTAATGAGACTTGCGTAAGCAAGTTTTGCAGTTGCTGGTGATGGTGTTTCAGTCTCAACGATTCTACTAGACGCATTACGCTTATGCGGGACATCACGAATGCATCCATCACACTTCTTCACCGGAGATGGCCATCTCGGCTCAAGCAAGAAGAATTCCTCGAATCCAACTAAGTTTTCGCAAGGAATTAATAACTCAAGAAGAAGAAATAACCACTCCAGCATACTCATTTCGCCCATCTACGCCGTCGACTCTAGAAGCGTGTAGTGCACCTACCCTATACCTAAGCTGCGTTGTTCCATTCGGACCGGAGCACAACTTTGTCTACTATGGGCATGTGTTCGGAGTCAAAAGGACGCATATGCAGAGACGCGGCAGCGGTGTTGGGCTGTGCTTGTTGGCATCGGCAATCCAGAGAGCCAATCCAGTCCTTCAACCCTGACGATAGCCTGCATCTTGATCCTCGACGCGTGCATACAAGACCAGCCATAGGGCACACGACTTGCACCAGATTAATGCTCAGTCACTCTGTCAACAAACGATCAAGTCGAGACCGGGCTCATGGTCCGGATGGAGATATTCTTCTTTAGACGAATGCACCCCAAATGCTACCCAACAACTCTGCATCACCCTACCACCATCGCAGTGCCAACCTTGTCGGCTGCCTACGTCTGCCTGCGTCTGCCTGCGTCCTACGGCAAGGATAAGGCCATCGCATTATGGGCACACCCTCCTTCTGCTCATTCCTCCAGCTTCCACCCGCACTTGGAGAGACTCTGCCATCCGGTTCTCCGCCTGTCAGCGTGGTCCTGCAGAATCGGCAATGCATATGCGCATGTGAGGCGTGCCGCAGGACCCCAACTGCAGACAGCCACACGCGTCTTTTGTCCCTCAGGGTGTTCTGCTGCAGTTGGTTCCGCCTCTGCTGGGGCAAGCTGTAGTGTGTCCCGCAACCCGCTTCCTCGATGCTACGCTGATCGGAAGCTTGGCCCCGACCTCCGTGGTCTGTTTGCCTCCTCGGCAAAGAGTTCATGTACGATCCGCCCCCGGCGAGGAAAGAGAAAACAGGACGCCGGATCCATTGCATCGAACATGGATATTGCGCAGGGCATGCCGATTTACGGTGCTGCGTATGACGAGGCCTCGGACACACTCAGCGGGCGCACTACCACGTACAAGTAGCTGAGGGGTCAACTCGATTCCATCTGTGGCCACCAAATTCAATGGAGCACAGAGCCAACATGCCGCTATGGGCCATATCCGGCGAGGGTTGCCGATAGCATGGCACGAATGAAGCACAGGGTGAACAAACCCAGAAACGCACTTCAAAGTAGAAGAACATAAAAAAAATGAAAGAAAAGCCTGCCTAGCTTTTGCGAATGCCACAGTGACATCGTGTTCTTCCTCCATATTGTACGTAAGATGAATCCGTATATCGCAGTCTCTCTCTTCGAAATTCAACCGTGGTCCAAGAAGAAGAAAAAGAGCGGCTGTGCCTCGCTACTCGTTGCTTGCCCGTCCTGATAATTGCCCATTCAATTCATCATGTTCTCACCCGTGGTCTGTTTTTGAAGTCGCCTTCAATTCCCGCCTGATTCTCCAGTGTGCACGGCGTGTTCGACTGCTGTCGGGCAGCGCAAGCACACCTTAGCACCGAATCGAGCGGCGCTTCCGTCTAGATCTGCCGTTGTCATCATCCTCCTCGCCGTCGTTATCGTCATCTTCAGAAGCATCGCCGGAGATTCTTGAGCCCCTGACGGCTCGGTCGTTGCCTTTCTTCAACTGGATGATGCAGCCCTGCGCCTTAAGCCTGTGCGCAAGCTCACTACTGGGCAACATTCCAGGAAAGTCTTTGGCGCTGAAGACATGCAATACATCACTCTTCGTCTCCGCCAGGATCGGGAAATGTTTGACCGCACCGGCCTGGCGTGGATCAATCATCATCACACTGAACTTCAAGCGAAAAGAGCCGGGTGTGCGGCATGAAAGATCAGAGAAGGTGAAGAAGCAGCCTTCCCGCCCAAACTCGTCCTTGCCCACGAAAGGCGTGCCGATAAGAGAGCCCATAAGACGTCTTTGGTTGCGAAATTCCTCCGGCATATAAGAGGCGTCGATGGTCCCTGTTTTGTCCCAGATTGAGCAGCTCATGACATAACTTTCGAATCGACGATATTTTCGAATCTCGTCATCTGTCATTACAGAGCCTGTGATCACAAGCTCGACAATTGGCGGCGGGTCTATAACCCTCCTATCCTTATCCCCAAACCCACAGGATCTGGCGGCCTGAGGCTGTTGTCGAAGCTCAAGCTTGAATGTCAGGTCTCTGAGTGCTCCAGCTCTGGCGTCACCAATAAGATTGGGAACCTGCATCGTCCTTACACGTTTCGCAGATGGCCTGTTCTCTGAAGATGGGGAACCCACCTCCGACGGTGCCATCTCCGTGATAGAAGGCGTCAAAGACGCGCGAGGTTCTGTTTCCCAATGAGGCTGGGGGGGAGGACGTGATAGTAGAGGAGGAGCATTGGAAATGGGGGCATAAGGAATAGCCGATGTGTGAGGAGCATCTCGTGTGCGCCGGCCTGGTGAGTTTGAAGGTGGACGAGGTGCCGATTGATATTGTGCAGTGTAGGACATCTCTCCCTCAGGTATATGCTCCGCTCGGCCGCCAATAATTGAGGATAAATTTGCAGACGACTGCTCCAGTACTAGAGATGGTCTGTGTGAGACGACCGAGCGAGGCTCAGCAGGGACGTATCGTGGTGGTGCCAATGGAGGGATAGCATTGGGTGAACGAATCGTGTTCTGACGATGCGTTTCGCGGTGCCTGGTATTTGTGGCGGACCCGTTGTTGACAGTATTGGCCACCATTGGAGGCAGCCTTGAAGAATGCCCACGGAAATCCTGGTGAACGTTGTCATATGATCTATGATGCGCGCCACGCCCACTATGGTCGGGGGCCCAGTGATTCCGAGGAGGAGACATTGCGTGGAACATGCCTGCGAGAAATTCTGCTTAAGGGGTGAAGCTGAGCAGACTTCGGTTGTGCTGCCTTGTCACATCAATATGTTGCTTGGCCAAACCCACAGCTACGGCCACTCGGGACCGAAGGTTGATCTGTTATAATGACCAAGGCCGTGTCGTGGCTCCTCGGAGAATGTCCAGGCTGACTGGAACCAGAATGCGAAGCAAGCAGTCGATGAAGGCTATATGGCTGGACAGGAGGCACCTCCAACCAACAGCGCTGAGACAAGGGTCCTAAACAACACAGTGAAAAGAGGGGCCTTTGGTACGTCTTCCGCAAGGTATATTGTCGAGCTTTATGAAGATCAGTCAGCTTCAGCGTGAGTATGTAATCGTTGAAGTGAGACCCAAGCTAAACAAAGGTGAAGCTAGTCTCAGGAAGGGTTGTTCAGCCAGTATGAGGTAATGAGATTAGGTGCCGTCAAGTAATGGAAGTGATTGGGTATGAGAAATGTGTTGATGGGAAGAACGATCCGGTCAGAATCAATGATCGATACGGAAGAAAAGACCTGGGCGAGGTCATGGTATAAGTGCGTAGAAGACACGTGAACAGGCCAGAACTATACTCAAGAGCAATGCAGGAAGACCGTCGAAGCCACCCGCGCTCGCAGCTTAAGGTGTGGGTAAAGGGAAGTATGAAGCGTCAAATGAATTGGGCAAGCCAGTGAAGACAGACTTATTGGTTAGCTACAACATGCAGGCACAAGTGTGAGTGAGTGCGTGCTTGCGTGGAGTCGCGAGAAACCGAAAACCGAAAAGGACAGCTCCAGGATGGTGCATACCAGCCTGAGCGGGTGGCTAGTCCAGGAAGAGCAGATGATCGTTGGAGGCACTGTACACATGGCACGCACACTCGTCTATCCAGTGATGAAGGCCGCGATGCTATTGGTTGCCGTTCTGGGAAGAGGAGGGGTGTTTAGATGGATGTTGGTCGTAAATCGAAGGACCTGACCGAGTTCCTGGTTGTGGAGGCTCAGCAAGACCACGCCAGACACATCATATCTCACCCTCCACGCCATTCCACCACACCACACCTTATTGTTTCAGCCCTCACCCGGGCACCCGGGCTCGCCCAATAGGAAGGCACAGCGTGCACTGGGAGCGGTCAACCCCAAATGCCGGGCGGGCCTCGTTGGACGCGGAATGTGCGGGACAGGTCGAATGTTGAGTGATGGCCCGGAAGAAAAGACGCGGTTGAGCACCTTGGCTTGTTTTGCGAGCAGTTGGATGGGTGGCTGCTTAAGGACCAGAGTCAAGACGCCGTCGACAGAGGACCGTCGTACGTTGTGAGACAGGAAAAATCCGAGTCGTCAGTCTTCTTGATTTCTGCTTCAAGGGTACTTCATTCAGGTCGGCAAAACTGGCTGCATCCGTGGCTAGACAAGCATTAAAACCCCAGCAGCTCAGCGTGATGATATGCGCGCGGGCCGGAGCAAAGATCCCAGCACGGGAAAATGTCTCAGCAGCTGCCGCTCAATATCGTGTCTAGGGCCATCGTTGAGTCTGAGTCAAGGAGCAGGGCCAAAAGCACGAGGCCAACGGTAGACGCTATGATGAATTAGGACGGCAGCCAAAGATGCGAGATTGCAAGAGTCGTCTCGATACAGTTGGTCCAACCGATAAACTCGGGGCTAAAATACGTCGTGATGCAGAAGTGATGAGAGACAATGTCTAATGTCACGTAGAAACCCGCGTGCCATGCTGTGGTCCGTTGTTTGCTCTGGACTTTGAGTTTTGTTTCACGCACCCCCNCCCTTATCTGGGGAATTATCCTCTGAATCTCTGGTCTAGCCTCGCTCTGTCTCTCCGATCCGGGGAAGTGACAGGCGGGAGGGGTGAGAGGTTTGTGGATGAGACGCAGCTATTGAAGAATGATTTGAACGGATTGCCTAGCGTTTCAAATGGAAGGTTAACGGGCTGAGATGGCAGAAAGCGTCCGCCAGAAGGGAGACGGAAGAGGGCTGGACAGAGTCCGGTGACGACGCAGATGGATGCCGGTGACTGAATATCGAGATGGTGCTTGTGGATGTGTATGGACCTGCGGGTGGGTTTATGCACAACCCTTGAGGATCATTGCGGCCGGCTTCATGCACCTTGCCCATCTGGTGCAGGACCACGACCGCGGGCATGGTGTTGGCCGTGAGGATCAGTGGACATGCAGTAGTGACCCTAGGAGGCACAGGTTGACAGGGCCACACAGTAGGTCCGAGAAGCTTGTCCAGGGGGGGAACGGAAGCTGCAGAGCTAGTCAGGCAAACAGGTCATAGTGATAGTTTAAGTGAACCATGGCCGCATTGTGCATGGGAGTAGAGTTGCATCAATGCCCTCGACGTGTTTGGTCCGGCACGGGACGGCACGGCACAGGCAATGTTGTCCTAAGAGCGTGTCTAGTGCCACCAAGTTCAGCTCGAATCCACCAAGACGGTGATTGGTGGCTTTCCCAGCATCCATCCGGTTGCGGTGAATGAAGCTCAGCGCCCGCGCGTCGTAGCCGTGGTGGCTTGGCTTTTGCCGGGCTGGATGCCAGTCCAACTGGAGCTGTCGGAGGCATCTTCCATGGAGGGAGGGTGGCAGGGGGGAAGAGAAACCGGGCGGGAAGGACGGGAAGAGGGGGCGGGTACTGTCGCGGAGACCTGAGACCTGACTGTGTCCTCGTTCGTGAAGCATGTCTAGGTATGACAACTAAGACATGAAGCTGTGGGTTTCCGGTGTCGCCTGACAGACGAGAAGATGTTGACAGGTGCAGTAAGTTGGTTGGCACACGGCGAGGAAGGCATCACAGACCTGGTGCAGAACGAGAACCCCGCACTCGGCGTCTTAATGTTCTGGGAAAGAGCATCTCGCGAACTGCCGGCAACTACACTCCACACACGCCCCCACCTTCTGCCACTATCATGTATGTCTTTTTTCCATTCTTGATCCTTTCTTGGTCATTCTTGATCTGCGTCAATCCTGCATGCCGGTCTGATATAAGTTGTCCTTGAGTTACATCCCTGTGCGGCTGCGAACACATTGACACATCGAGAAATAAAAGAGAATACCAACGCAAGGGCCTTGGAGAGAAGTGGGAAGAGGAAACGAGAGACTCAGACAGGCAAAGGGGGGGGGCGCTGGCTGATGGCTGGTGTCTTGTCGGGCCCTGCACCTGCGCCTGGCTGCAAGAGAAACCAACTGCATACAATTAGCCAAGGTAGGCAGCCTTGCAGTCGGGCTTGAGGAGGGCGACAGCCAGACGTGGCCGGCAGTGTCATCGGGGCCAGAGTTGCCTGCATGGCCTATCCGGGCAACACCGTCACTCCGCACGCACGTCTCAACCGACCATCGGCTGACAATTCCACAATAGTGTCCTAGGCAAAAGCCGGCTAATGATCATGAGCGTAGCCTCAGCCCATTGCTTGCGAGAACCTGGTCCATGGGCTAAATTAGAAAGGCCCTCTGGGCGTGGGTCATAAACACCATCCACTAGCTACGATCCGGCTTGCCTCACCGTGCTCCGGCAAGCCTCGGTCTATCGTCCCTCGTCGTCTTTGATGACCATCGACCCTCAATCAACATCCACCTTATCGGACAACCAGAGATGTTCAAACCTGGCCCATCGGAATCGCAGACTTTATGGATTGTAAGTTTATTCTGTCTCGGGCTGAACGCCGTATGTCTCATATCCCTTTTCGACATGTACGACCAACCAGCCAATCAATCGACCACTCAGCCATGTAGTATGGATGGAGCGTTCCGCTCTTTGTGACCAATCCCGGCTCACAGGGGACGCCACCTTGTGGTTTGACTCCGGACACTCCCCAGCCAAGACCGAGCTCCAATTCACTAGTTGTAACATACACCAGCAAGCCATTCTCCCAAGGGCGCCCAAGCATCAACCGCTTGTCCATCAGCACTATGAAAAACTGACAACTCACGCATTGTACCCATCCGAAGCTTTCATTCTGACTTGAGCACGCCTGATATGTGGGATCGGACGACAGAGGCGGCTCGACACCCTCCTTTCCACGACTCCAACCTCACCGGCACTGTTATGTCGGATTTCTAGTGGCAGCTCACATGCTCTGGCCTCCAATGAGCCGAGCAGAGGGCATGATTGGTTGATTTGACTACAGCGGCAAATTTGATGCGACATGACCAACTTGACCATCCTAGAATGCTGTGCCCGCTTGAGTACGAAGCAATGCTCTGGAGTGGTCGTCGTATGATGGATGCCGCACGTGGTGAAGCTTGAAGCCGGCCATCTTTGATAGGAGCCAAACCCGGTTCCGAGGGGTTTCTTGGACAATGATCGAAGCAGCCAGCATGCCCCTTCCATCCGATGACAACAAACCGTCCCCAACAACTCGGCCTTTCCGATTCTGCCGTAACCCCGATTGCTGTTGCCGTTTTCGTCCCCAGTACATGCCATATTCTGAGGTTGTGGTGATCCCACCTTGCCCATGTATCACCAAGACAGGATCAACGTTCGATGCCTCCGGGAAGACTGATTTCTGTCACTCCAGTCATTTCGATTCTAGGAAAGCCTTCCCTGCTGCAGGGGGATCGACTGGTCTTGAGGGGTTATTTCCTGATTGTGATTGTTGTCGCTGATCGTTTCGAGCTGAGCAACGCCACTGCGACCGCTTTTGGAAATGGTTGCGTGGAGCAAAGCCACTGGCTACACCGATAGGGCGAGGTTAGAAGTAATTGTGATTGTGGTATTTCCTCCCATGTTGTGGGACGGATTTGCTTGAGACCACAGTCGAACCATGGCGTGATCTGTAGCCCTGCCATAGGAGCTGATGGAACTGGAGCACATGCGACCACTTCAGGAGCTGCCATGTAGCTTCTACAGCCGACATTAGACGACGATGAAGTATCGGCATGAAATATTGCATGAATATCATAGTACTGGAACTCTTCGTGGCACAGGCAGACTATTGAACCAACACATTGGATATCAACCCAAGGCTATTTACTGGTCTTTGACAGTGCACGAAATGCTACTGTTGAAGGTTTTCATCAGGGACCTTGAATAACGATTCTATAACAACGTCCAACGAGGAACCAAAGAAGCAAGTGTACTCCATGCAGTCACATCAAGCCGCTTCACCATGACACAGTCAAGATGCAGCGGCCGGTACCTGGAACTCAATCCATACTTGCCATGACCGGCTACCCGGGGCTGCCAACATAGTCTTCGTCATTGATCAAGCTGCAGCGAGCATCGAGACAGAGTAGGCAGCCCNCACCTCGTCGCGGGCGGGGCGCGCGGCGTCGTCCCACGATAGCGTCAGCCGCAGCGGCGCGCCCGCGTAGTAGTGCCAGATCTCGGCGGCGTCCGTCACCTTGTGCCAGTGCGACAGGCCCTCCGCGCCCTCGAGCAGGTAGTAGATGCAGGTGCTGAGCGGGCGCGACGACGAGGCCGGAGGCGCGTCGCTGAACGTCTGGATGTAGAAGCCCTTCTCCGGGTGGGGGGTGAGGTTGAGCGCGGCGATGACGTCCTGCGCCGAGTGGGAGGCGGCCATGGCGGGAACTGGGCGACGTCTTTTGGGGGCGGTTGCAGGAAGTTTGTGGCTACGAGATGGCTGGTGCGAAACTCCAGCTGACTGACGAGCCTCTCTTGATGGCTGGTCGAGGTTGATTTATAGTTGACGCCGGATGAGGTGACCGCTGACGTTCCCGTCACCGCTCATCCTTGATAACCGAGCGATCCGACGGATCCGGTCTACAAGTCCGGCGGGCTTCTAGTCCATTTCCCTCCCCCCTTGGATCCTGGCACGATACGCATCATGACGAATCTTGGTTTGAAAAGAGGTTGCCGTTGAGACGACCTAGTATTTAGTGGAGGGTATTATGAAGGCTGGCCCTCCAAGGGCAGTATCTAATCCAAATCTCCTCCAAATCTTTTAAGCTCCAAAAAACAACAACAACAATATATGTAGTGATCCTCCGGTCATGGTATATGACAGTCCCAACGCCCTTTCCACTTCCCGGCGTAGTCTAAATGAGAGTACGCCCAAGCCCGCCTTCCATGACCGACACCGTCCCCCCGTAGTCGAAAGTAGGAGGGGGAAAAAAAAAATGCTGCATGCATAACGCTTCAATGGCAAACATGTACCCCCGAAAAGACGCCTGGCACAGTGACTCCGTGCCCATCGCTCCGTCCTGCCAATGTCTTGAGTCGTGGTATTGCGTATTAAGAAATATTATTTCAAGTAACGACCGCCAGACTTCTATATCTTAGCGGTGCAACCGATCGAGTAGGATAGGGGCCCGATGTAGGCAGCTTGTTGCTGTGGGCGTTGCCGATGTAGAAAATGCAATTAAGAAGATGTATGTAAAGCAAGGGTATTCGTGAACTGACAGAGGCCATGATGGCCTTTGGGGGTATTATGGGATGATTCGAGTATTAGTGCACACGGCAGGGGGAAGATTATTCGCCGTGTGTTACAATTAAGGGATTCGCGCAGAGAGAGCTTGCACGTCATCTGTGGTGCTGCTGCTTGCAAGGTGTGTGCTCCGGTCTAGAGCACGATGTGCATACCAACAGCTACGCCCATACTGAACAGTGCCATGATGTGCATTGGAACAGCAAGGGCGCTGGAAGCCGATTCCGGGCTGGGTAGCGTTGTGTTGACGAAATTCGGTCCGCAAATCGTGTTAACTTGATGAGCGGCGTCCACATACGTCGCGGATATGGCCTGGCTGCGGTCTGCCGACGCTGAGTGAAAGATGGCCATGGTTCTCTGCGTGCACCATGAGCAGGATGGCGTCGAGGCACCGGGCAACCCTGGACCAAAGGGCATGAAGTAAAATCTCCCGTCGGACGGGTTGGTGGCGTTGGTAACGGCGCTGGCGTAACAGTACATGTCGGTATCGGGATCCTGCAGGCAGGTCGCAGCGTACAGCATCTCGTACGTCCTGGTACCGTTGTAGGCCAGCATGGTCAGCGAGTGGTTGGCTTGGTACTCGGCTCGGCAATTCTCCTCGGCCGTGAGGTTGCGAGCCACTTCTCCGAGGTAGTTGGCGCAATAGGCAACGTCGGCACGACATGTCTCATCGAGAACCCGGACGATGCTGAAAAGATTCTGCTGAGCTCTGAAGAATGCCGTCGAGGACTGCACGTAGCACGATTAGCAAACCAGCGCGCACAGCCCGTTCTGACTCTTTTGTTGACTTACCATCAGCATCATAGACAAGGGATAGCATTCTTGAAAGGTCGGGTCGGCCAATAGGTTTGTCATAAAGCTGGGACAAGAGTTGTCTTCCCCCTCGAGCCTAAAGTCTGACGGAATGGAATCGTCAAACGGCTGGGGGAGCGGAGAAGGGGTCGGAGAAATGGTCGGCGTGGTCTCTGGCGCAGAGATGGTGACAACCGATGTGGGTGACCTGGACCTTGTTGGTTCTGATTCGCCGTCATCCTCCGATCTCGTGCTACGTTGACCGTTTTCACGCGACGTCGTCCGCTCATCGTCCTCCTCAGATGTCGATGTCGAGGACTCGTCCTCATCCTCGTCATCCTGCCTGCGTCGGAGCTCTGGTTCCTTGGAGTCGACGACGATTCTCCCCAAATACGATGTTATTGGGATTTGGATCTCCGCCGCTGGTACTGAGATTGCTTCGTCGAGATGAGAGATGCTCGTGATCTGCGGCAAAGCAGGTCCATGTGGAAGAGCTGCAACTGCCGGCATGAGACAAGCTGCCACAGCCAGAACTGACAAAGCGGTGCGTATCCGTGACGGAGTACATTTCGACATGGCTGACCTGGCGAGCGAGGCTGACACGCGCGGGGACGAGGACAAGGGCAGCGGCAAGGCCATATGGCAGGTCGGGAGGGCGCAGGCCTGTGAGAATATCGAGCGACAAGAACCGAGGACAAATCCTATGCAGAGGCCGGGTCGAGTGATGAGGATATATAAACGATAGAATGGCTGCCCGCGCAAGTCGCGTCGGTGATTAGGCTCTCAATAACATAACGCGGAGTCGACAACGGTAGTAACCCAGGCACGCGGCCAACAGACGTCGAGGTGCAGTTTCTCCGGCGGACCAACGACGATAGCCAGCAGGTGAAGGAGACCAGACCAATGGGACGACCTGAGGCTGGCGACGACACCACTGGGTAAAAGTCCCGGCAGGGAGGCTATGTCAAGACGAGGGCTCCCGGTTGGCTGCGGGCACTCGGGGAAAGATGATGCTTAATTACAAGACCAACGGAGCTGAAAAGGACGGTTTTGAGTCTTATTGCCGCAGCTCCAAGAGCGAGAGAGGACTTGTTCCTGGTCGTGTGAGAAGCCGCGTAGACTGGTCGAGGGCCAAGCGCCAAGGCTGGGTGGTCGATAGAGCTGGTGCCGGTGAAGTTGAACGAGTGTGAGTTTCTGCTCGAGACAGGACGGGAGATCGTCTGGAACGGCGCCTCGGCTCTGGGAAGAGACAGGAGGGAAAGGATGGGCGCGGAAGCGTGGATGCGTGGCAGAGGAGGCTAGCAACCCCCGGCACAGGCAAGCCTTGAGGCAAGGAATGAACGCCGCCCCAAGGTTGCGCGGCCGCGGGGGGGAGGGTGGTCTGACCCCATACGTGGATGGCATGCCTTGTTGTCCACTCTCGTGTCCTTGTCGGCATGGGCAGTTTGACGGCCGTGGAATGAAATGGTGGCAGTGGTAGAAGTGGTGGGCTTGGACCAGGGTGTGCTCGGATAGGGACTGGGGCTCAAACGTTCTAGCCCATCCACCGAAAGGCCACACACGCATCGACGTGCTAACGTTAAATCGGATGAGGTGACCCATGCATGCATAAGCTGGGCCAGGACCTTGACCTAGACAGGTTTGTCTCGGGATTCTTGACGATTGCTTTCGGCTGCTGCCGCGGGTGAGTTCGGTAGGTAGGAATGTACCTATGCATACATGTATTGGGCGAGAGGCTCAGCACGCACCTACGTGTCGAGGTGATGGAGAGACGTACCTGAAGCGGCAATGGGAGGTTCTACCTACGCGCCTACCTACCTCGTACCTTCGAGTACACAAGCAGCGGAAGTATTATATGGGTAAAAATTATGTACAGCCTGATAGGTAGCACGTAACGCACACCGTCGTCACAGCCTCCGTAGCCGGCTCACCTGAAAACCACCACCACAACACCACACGTCAAAACAATAAAATAAAATAAAATAATGGCTCAACGCTCATGGACCACGGCCAGGCCCCTGCATTCCACGTACCTGAACTAGGAACAGTTAGCGGACTCGCAAGCCTCCTTCCCCCCCCTCACCCTGCCAACTTGAGCCCCTGTCCCTTAGATCAGACTCCACCAGACAGACTATCGATGCAGCCTTTTCAATGCCTAGGGGGGGCCCTCCCTCTGGGTACTGGACGGGTTGGTTGAGTTAGTGCATTTCTAATATTAACACGATCAATTGGCTGCGAGACGGGGAATTGGGCCGTGGAATCGATGCATCTCGTCTTCATTTCCTTCGCCGTGATTACCGTCGTCTCCTGTCATCATGCAGCTTGATCCCCATTTGGATGTTTGCCGACTCGAACGTGCAATCCGGTAAACCACAACACCACACGATACCACCAAACTCCTGGGCTCCATCCCCCCATCCCCCTATCTCCCCCTCCCTGGGCTTAACTGAGGTTGATACTGCAAGCACCACCGATGTTCGATACCATCGCTGTACGGCATCTCAATGGCAGGAGCCAAGCACTGAGCTGCTTTGATTAACTCTGTGGAAGACAGCAGCCTGGGCAAAGATCCGGATCAGCAACCGCCTCAGCTCACGCCACCAGATCTTTTCCCCCTACTGGGAATATTGGACAAGGGGGCGGGGGCTAGAACTGGTTCTTTTTCCCACGGACGAACCGCTGGAAAGAATCATTGGGCGG
Organism: Stachybotrys chartarum; assembly: GCA_001021365.1. Lineage (NCBI taxonomy): Eukaryota > Fungi > Ascomycota > Sordariomycetes > Hypocreales > Stachybotryaceae > Stachybotrys > Stachybotrys chartarum. The sequence goes on along the minus strand of LDEE01000003.1, from coordinate 337,489 downwards.
CGGTACGTAGCCCGCTTGTTGGCTCGCCTTGTCATCTCATCTCATCCCGTCTCGTCTCGGCTGCCACTATCACAGCTTTTGTTTCCGACGGAGTGTTTTCTTTCGCCTCCTTCAACCCTTCGTTGTGCCGGTAGAGCGCAGCGGAGCCATGCCAACGCATTCCCGTGCCGTTCCTTACTCGAATAATGCCTCTTCAAATACGTGGGCCTATGCACGCGTCTGGATCCTGCCATCCCACGTTGGGTGAGCGAAAAAGAAAACTTGGTTGGTCACGGTTCAGGACAAGCGGCGTCATCAACCTTGGGTCACCGTGTCGAAGGATTGGCTTACTTCTCATCATCCAGCCGCCATGCTTCCTGCAGGCTCAACACTCAATAATTCCCCCGTAACCTTGCCTGGCCTTGTCCAGTTGGCCATTCCACACCACCACCACCTTGATCCAGCAATCCCAGCGCCCACCTTCTCCAACTTATGCAGCCGCCTGCATCGTTACGAGTTGGAGGCATCATCTATCTCTTGAGCTCAAAAATCGGTGCATGCACATCCTCCCAAAGCGGCGCCCCTGCACTCACCGCTCGACGCCCGCCTGCGAGCATCATGGCATGCCCCGGTTACTGATTAACAATCCCTGCCCCCGATAACATGCCTTGGCGATGCGGCGGTAACATCCCGTCTTCACAAGACTGGCAAGCATACAAACCATACAGCGTAAAATGAGCATCATGATTGAGCTGTGATCATTCCTCTAATACTGAGTTGGGAGACCCATGATCGTACAATCAGGTACAGTAGGCCAAAGCAGTCTTTGCCACCAAACCCTTTATATCACCCAAAATTCATGTGCATTCTCCGTGCCTCGACCTCTTCCTGGCCGCATGAATATCAAATCTCAACGCCAAACTATGCGAAACCATTCATGGAGGCCAACATTCTCGTCGTTGACCTCCGGATATCTTACCACACTCTTGGGCGGAAAAAGGAAACGCCACCAAATCTTCAAAAGCACAAAGGCACTGGGATCCCATCGACGCGACATCAATGTCGACCCAGGCTCTGCAGGTTAACGAGTTCCGCATAGCGTCCGTTGTCCTTCATCAGTTCCGCGTGTGTTCCAGACTCAACGACACGACCTTGGTCGAAGACGTAGATGACATCGGCCTTCTGAATAGTGCTCAGTCGGTGAGCGACGGCAATCGTAGTACGGCCCTTGGCGGCCTTGTCGAGGGCTGCTTGGACGACATGCTCCGACTCCGAATCCAACGCCGATGTAGCCTCGTCTAGTAGCAGAATCTTGGGGTCGCGGATCAGTGCCCGTGCGATTGCGATTCGCTGCTTCTGACCACCAGAGAGCAACGCTCCCTTGCTACCGACGACGGTGTTGAACCCTTCCGGAAGTGATACGATGAAGTCGTAGATATTTGCTTCGCGACAAGCAAATTCGATGGTTTCGTCAGAAACATCCTGCCGCGAACTGCCCAAAAGGATGTTCTCCTTAATGGTACCCTGATATAACGTGGGCTCCTGGCTGACCAGGGCAATGTATGATCGGTAATCGTTGAGGTTCAGGCTGCTGATTTCCTTGCCGTCAACGAATACACCGCCAGACAGCGGGTCGTAGAACCTTTCCAGCAGAGCAATCGTTGTGCTTTTTCCGCATCCGGAAGCGCCCACCAGGGCCACATACTGACCAGGTCGAACGATGAGGTTGAGGCCTCGGAGCACTGGTTGTTCGGGTCGCGTGGGGTAGCGGAAGTGGACGTCTCGGAATTCAAGAGTACCGTCGACGTGGCCGAGCTTCTCTCCAGCCTCGCTCCAAGTGTCAATGGCGGGTTTCCGGTCGAATAGCGTCTTGAGCTCATGGGCAGCGTGATGAGCCTTACCCATGTCAGGGGCAAACGAGAAGATGGACCCGGCCGACTGTGCGCCAAAGATGATAGACATGAAGCACAAGAAGAACTGGAACATGTCGTATTCGCGCCTCCCGATGAGCGTACCACCGTACCAGAAGCCGAGGGCGAAGCACAAGAAGATGAGCGATTGGGATGCCGCGTACAACAAGCTCGACTTGAGGATTGAGATCAGACTCCTGCGCTGCTGCTTTGCGAGGGACTCGCGGTACAACGCAAGAACATCCTGCTCTCGCGTTAGCGATGCGACGGTCCGGATGGCGGAAATGGCTTCCGAGGCAAATGTGGCTGACGAGGCGTAAGCTGCCTTCGAACGTCGCTGGAAGTGAGCGAGCATGTAGAACCGGAAGAAGCCACACCCCAGAAGCACCGGAATGGTAGAAATGCAGACCAGGGACAGCCTCCAGCCAATGGCGAGGGCTACGGTAAGAGCGGCAACGAGAGTCGTCGTGACCATGAGCAAGGTCCCCAACGTCACTCCACTCAGGCCTGCAACGTGAGTTGTCTCGGTGGACAAGAATGACGTCAGTGCACCTGCGGTGTTTTCGTCTTTATCAAAGAAAACAACATCCTGGCGAAGCATGGTTCGGAAGGCTCGATCACGGACGCGATGGACGAGACGCTCGGAGCACTTGGCAAATGCGACACCCTGACCTACGAAAGCAAGGAACTGCACAAAGGCCAGCATCAGGTACATGGAGCTCCAGAAATCCGCGTCACTTTGGATTCGGCCACGGTTTTCGGGGGTGATGGGTTCCGACAATGTCACGATCTGCTGGGCGAAAAAGACTGGGATAAATGTTAGCAAAATCAGGGCCGAACATGCTTTGAAGAGCACAAACATACCGGCAGCCGTTGGGTTACCACCGCCACAGATGATGGAAAAGAACAGCCCAAAAAGCATCAATTTCCACTCTGGGACGTTGAAGGAACCAATCAGCTTGATCAGAGTCCAGAGGCTGTACTTTGACTCCTTTTCTTGAGTGCGTCCTTGCAGGGCTAGACTGGCCGCGGATCTTTGCGTGGTCGAACGATCGAGCTTGGCAGCGATGTTGTCCTCTGGGTCGGGGGCGTATCCCGCCTCCTGCTTTGAAGACATCTTGCGGATCAATTCCTCTTCATGCTGATTGAGGGCTTCCTCTTCTTCCGCTGTGAGCTGCTCGGTGGCCGCAATGGCCTGGGCCGATACCAATCGGTAGTACGCGCCTTCTTTCTCCAACAGATCATCATGAGTACCCTGTTCGACAATTTCACCATTGGACATGACGACAATGTTCTGCGCGTCCTTGATAGTCGACAGACGATGAGCGATGGTGATGGTGGTACGACCCTCGGCTGCAGCCTCGAGAGCGGCTTGCACAACACCTTCAGATTTCGTATCAAGAGCGGATGTTGCTTCGTCCAGAAGAAGAACTGCAAAAATCATTAGTCCTCCGTCTCTAGCCAGCGTATGAGCAGCGTGTGGACTTACTCTTAGGATCCGAGACAATGGCGCGAGCAATGGCAATGCGCTGCTTCTGCCCACCTGAGAGCAGAAAACCTCGCTCGCCTACATTAGTCTCATAGCCTTCGGGTAGCGAGCTGATGAAGTCGTGAGCATTGGCCTTTTGGGCAGCGGCGACGACAAGACCCCGTTGTTGCTCCTCGGTTTCATTTTCGTGCTTGGTACCAATTAGACCATGACGAATGTTGTGGTAGATGGTGGTTCCGAAAAGAGTAGGCTCCTGGCTGACGAGCGCCATCTGCTGACGCAGCCACCTGAGGTTCAGCGTGCTGATGTCGTGGCCGTCGAGGTAGATGGTGCCCTCGATGGGGTTGTAGAATCTCTCCACGAGGCCAACAATTGTACTCTTACCAGAGCCCGATGCACCAACCAGGGCGGTCGTCTTGCCCGCGGGAATTTCAAGGGACACGTTATTCATGACAACCACCTCAGGCCGAGACGGGTAGATGTGTTTAACGTTTTCCAGACGGATATTTCCTTGGAGGTTCTCCAACTTCAAACCAGTTTCCTGGTCACTCGAGTCGAGCGGCGAAACACGATCAATGGTGTTGAAGATCTTAGCAGCAGCAGCAACTGCCGTGGCGAAAGCCTGGAGATTGGGGGCGACGTTGCCCAGCTGGAAAGCTCCGATCATGACAGCCATCATGATGGTGAGAACATTCGAAAGCGGAATAATGCCATCCAGCAGGAAATGACTGCCTTGCCAAAAGGCCAAGCCGTAGTTCAGGTACAGGATAAGCATCATGCCGGCAATCATGGTGGCAGTAACGGCCTTGACCCTGAAACCAAAGTGCTCGGCGCGTCCCAAGTGTTCATCGTACTGCCTCGCCAGGCGGTCCTGAGTGCCAAAGGCAATAGCGTTGCGAATGGAGCTAATGACTTCGTCGGCGATTGTGCCACCGCGAGCGTATGCCTCGAGGGATTGCTTGTTGTTCTTGAGCATGAACCTGGAGCCAATGCCCATGTTAAGGACCAAAGCAACGACGGTAGAGAAGAGAATGAGCGTCAGTCTCCAGTAGTTGATGAAACCAATGACGAAGGCAGTAACAAAGGTGGCAAGGGCGGCCAGGGTCAAGGACACCTTTTCCGAAATACCATCCTGGATGAGATTGGTGTCGGATGTGATGCGCGTCGTGATTTCACCAGCACCGATCTTGTCGAAAAACCCAATGTTCTGGCGCATGCAGCTTTCGAGGTAGTGCTCGCGAATCTTGGCGCTGATGTGCTCGCCTGTGTAGATAAAGCCCACGGTGCAGATGTAGGTGACGACGAACTCTCCAATGGCCAGGTAGATAAAATAGAGAACGTACGAGGTCAGCTCGTTGATGAACTCGTCGTAGGTCATGCTGCCTTGGCTGAAGAAGTAGCGCTGGAAGGTATTTTGGAGGTTGCCGAAGAGAACTGTCATGAGCGGCAGGGCGGCGCCCGAGGCGATGGCGCAAACGGCGGATACAGCGATGATTATGGCGTCGTTGCGGGAAGCGTACCGGTAGAGGACTGCCACACCAGCCTTGACCTCGGGAGTCATGACCTGCAGCTTGAGAATTTCAGCCTGATGGTCAGGGAGGTGGCCATAAAGGTCGTCGGGGTTGTCGGCCTTTGCTGGAACAACAACACTGCTGTTGCTGTGGTGGGAATCGGCGGCGGCGGCAGCGGCAGTCTTTTCCGGATCTCTAGCATCGGGCGAAGACGGCTCTCTCGCCTCAGACTTATCGATGACTGTGCCCTCTGCATCTGAAGAAGCCCCCACGCTTGTTGTGCGGATCAAGTCATCGTTGCCGACCTGGACCGCGGGCTTCTCTGAAGGACCAGCAGCCATCGTTGGTAGAACCTGGTGCAAGGTCAAAGGGAGAGAACTGGGTGAGGTCAAGCAAGGCCTTGGGCCTAGGGTTCGAGTGGTGCTATCAGCCAGGCAAGTGTCGGCTGTTTGACGGTGCTGCTATATGTTTCGATCCTCTTGTTGGAGTGTCCGCGAAGTAGTGCCTCGGCAAGAGCTATGGACGCATCTGGCCTAGAACAGGCAAGAAGGTGCGAGGAACCACCGGGATACTTGAATGCCTTGCCTTCCGAAAGCAGAGCACGCGATTAGTGCAAGATGAAGCCTTCAAAAACAATGATGACAAGCCACAACGGCGACGGACAAAGCGGAGTGAGGGTGGGAAACAAGGGACACTCGAGAGAGGAGTAACCATTCATTTGTACCTCCCAGGCATGCGATGATCCGACTGGCATCGAGGAAAGTGGATCAGGCACGCCTACTTCCTGAAAGCATGGCCAACTGGGCTGAGGTGGTTCCAGGGTCGGACACGGGGTTGAGGGAACCCCGATGCTCTGCACCCAAATGGTCCTGAGCAAAAGTGGAAGAGCCTCGAAAGCCTAGATAGCGGCTCGCGCAGGTCGTGGCCAGGCTAATCCCTAGGTAGCCCGCTTGGGATAAGGTAGCGAGTGCTAGGGGGGGGATACGACGGCAAAGCGGCAACCCCCCATGACGAGGGAGCATGCGAAAGGGGCGGAAATCCGTTGGCATTTCGGCCGGACAAGGTCCTGCCAGATTAGGGCCCACCAGTGGCACGGCTCGCCCCCCCATCAATGAACACTGGGCAATCTGGTGGCTGTTACGATCTTGGACCAAGGTGGGTGCGGATTTCGGGCATGACTCTACGCCGTGGACGAAGTATCTAGGTACCTACTGTAGTGGCTCGAAGGAATCGCAGTTAGACGACGGTTGCGCCACCTACTACAGACTTTCAGGACAGCCTCAACGTGGACAACGTGCGAGGGCTTGCAGGTCTCCCACCCCGTTTAGGACGAGCCGGATAGAGTTCGGTAGTACCTAATCAATTCATCTTTCCACGTACTGCTTACGCTGCAGCCTCGCGCCGAGTCGTAGAGGACGGAGGTACTGTAGCATCCATTGCCTGATGTTGAACAAGGGCGAGCGGTATCACCTGCACATGCGGCCTTTGTTTCGACATTTCTCAATCCCAGCGGACTGGAAGCCTCGGTAGCCCAGCACGCTCATTCGTGCAACGGGTTGTCCACCCGACAGGGCGGAGGACCGAGATTGGTCACGCTGCGTCACCAACAAATACGACTCACCTGGCCGACCCCCGTCCAATCATTGGGTCGGCACACGAATCCTGTGCCTCCGCGGCGCCCCGGGCTTGTCGCCGCTGATACGTGTATGCACGTGTGCGGCCGTGTTGCGTAATGGGCCTCTTGTTGCCCTGTATGCTTTGCCGCACTTTTGGTCCTCCGGGTCCTTGTTTTCGGCCGCTGAACCCCCGGCGGCCACTGATGTTCAAATACAGTATAACACTACAGTACGTGTCGGTAAACTCAAGCACCCGATCAACAAGCCAGGCTTTGTGGAAAAGAGGGTCATGCACTACCCTGAGAACAAAGTTGCTGCACTAATCTCCAGAGACCATCTCCAATCTGGCGCCAATGTCACAGTAGAGGAATGTTGGCAAGAGGCTCAAAAGATCATCGCAAATGGTACCAGTCATCGCATTCGCTTGGCCGGCAAGTCATCTGCCGCATCAGCACAGCAAGCCGACACTTCCGTGAGCGCATTGTGAGATACTGCGCTTCACAACTCTACTCAGTCGCACCTTGTGATGGAGGCGGACTTTGCAATTTTGGTACCACCGCCTAGCAATCTCTGAATCACCTCCTTCAAGTCCGATATCCCCGTATGACCCGACCTTCCGATCATGTTTCTGTTCTGTCTCAACCCTAGATCACAAAATGACCCAACGGCAGAGGAAGCCGCGCTCCTCCAATTATGGGCAGCCCCGTTGTCTCGCGCCGCGCAAATCCTTTTGTTGCAACGGGCACATGTACCGCTGACAGCCCCCGTGCCCGGGGGGAGGCACCTTTGTTTTGCCCAGTATCAGGTCCGGCACGGATTTCGGCACCCCGTGTAATGTCAATCCCGCGTTGCCGCTCCCTAATGAGTAATCCGGCGAGGAAATACCCACCACCCCTTGTGTCGTCGAGGCATGTCGAAACAGGCAATTCGTACGAAACACGGCACTCTGGCATTTATCCGCGTATTCGTACAGCACGCTAAACCCCACTCAGAGGACTTCGCGCGGCAATGACAATATTACAGAGTAATGATGAGCTTGAAGCGAAACTATTCATTCCATTCACATGAAGCTCAAGTGATACCATACCAATCCTGATAAACATCGAATTTGAATCTCACGAGAAAAAAAAAAAAAGAAGAAGAAAAAAAAAAAGACTATATTTGCCACGGGCATGGGGATGTCATTTGCTATTTCTTTGTCTCGCAAAGTCAAGCCTTGCGTCCTAGCCAATCAGATCATGTCTTCGCGTACCAAAGTGCACGCTACGTCGCTAAAGCTAAAGCAGACTCAAGCTCTTGCCTGCTGCGCTCAGTTTCGACTCGTGCTTATTGCCACAAACCATCTTGAAGACATCGTGTTCTCCACTCCAACTCTTCTGGAACAAAACTCTTTGAGTGGCCACGTACATTTTCGTGCTTAGTCTCTATGTCATGATCCGCTTCCTCGTGCGACAACATCATCCCTGCTTCTAAATCGAAGCACAACTTATCAAGATGCTGTTGGACAAAGCCATCCTCCTCACCCTCGCCGTCCTCGCCGCCGCAGCGCGCCCCAAGAACGCCATCCTTCTCTCCGACGTCCAGACGCTGACCCTCCGCGGTGGTGACGCCAAAACCACACACCGCCGCGTCTCCGCCATCCCGCAGCTGAAATGCGTCTCCTCCAAGGCCATCTGCGCCCTCTACGACATTGACCGCATGCGCTGCACCAACCAGGGCTCTTCCTACGGCAGCGAGGACATCGAGTGGAGCTGCACCGCTTCGCTGCCCGAGGAGCTCAAGCTCGGCAGCACCGATGTCATCTGTGAAGGGTACTCGTCGCCCGATGACCCCTACGTTCTCAAAGGCAGCTGCGGCGTCGAGTACAGAATGGCCTTGACCGAGAAAGGCGAGCAAAAATACCCCGATGTGGCCAATGGTCGACCGTGGTATGGTGGCGGCGGCGGCACAGGCGGAACTGACTGGTCGGCTTGGATCTTTTCCGTTATCTTCATTGCTGTCCTACTATGGATACTGTATTCTGCGTTCCAGGGCTACAACAATCAGGGTCGGCAGGCAGGACCGGGACGAAACTACGGCGGCGGCGGCGGCGGCGGCGGTGGAGGTGGAGGTCCTGGCGGATGGGGTCCTGGCTGGGGACCGGACAATGGCAATGATCCTCCCCCTCCGTATCCTGGAACCAAGCCTTCCGGTTCTCAGCAAGGGTGGAGGCCAGGTTTCTGGAGCGGCCTTGCTGGCGGTGCCGCTGCAGCTTATGCAGCAGGCAACCGCAACAATCGCAACGACAGATATGACAGGTATCCGCGAGGTTACGGCACTTCCGGCAGTGGTTATGGAGACAGAACTTATTCCGGTGGCTCATCTTCCTCGACCGGCTCGACTTCTGCCCGGCACGAGAGCACGGGTTTTGGTTCAACCAATCGCAGATAGGATAGTCATGGCGGGTCAGGTGAACCATAGGAATACATCTTTATTGACTTCAAGGCCAAGGCCGTAAGGCGTCCGTGTCTCCCGGTATCCAGACTCCTAGCTACTCCAACACCATCCCGTACTCTCAGCCGTATGTACAATTGTTATACACCTCAATGATGTCGTCCATCGTCTGGCGCTCATCCCTGCTTCGCATTATCAAGTACACTGGTGATTCCTTCGCATCACCCCATCCTTCCTCCATCGAGCAACACCATGAGGCTGGATGGCGCGTCGTGGGCACGGCCGAAAATTCCGACGACCAGCAGACAAATCACCATCTCCGCAAACGACGAAGGTTCTCGTCTGAATGATGGTTGAAGCAAGTTACATTTCCATACTCGATCCTGGGTTTAGTGGTGTACAGGCATCACGTCCATCTTGTCGAATGCACGTGAGCAGTTGGGGCATTTCCGCATACGGTTGCTGATGCGGTCGTCCACGCATTTGTTACAAAAGAGATGACCGCACGTTTTCAAGGCGGTGTTTTTGAAATTGTTGCGACAAATGGTGCAAAGGGCGAAAGTCTACCAGGTTAGCCATGAGCACCCTATAATGTGAGGGTAGGATACACTTACCCGAAGCATTTCCTCCTCTTCTGAGGAATTGCTCAGCGCCTTGTTCTTCCAGTTGTCGCGATCCTTTTGCGCATGCTCAACACGCACCTTGAGTTTCTCAACTTCCGTCTCCTGCATGGTATTTCGCTCCCGGACAACTGCTGACGCCGTATCCTTCGACTTGACCAGGTTCGTTAGATCTCCAATCTGCTTGCTGAGAGACTCGGATCGGCGAACAGCCTCCTGCGTTGTTGTGTCCATCTTCTTGTTCTCGGCAACCAAGACCGCATTTGCTTGTTTGAGATCGGCAAGCTGCTTCTCCAGGTTACCCACCAGTGTCCGGCTCTGGGTCTCGAGGTCCTTGAGTTGGGCAATGATCTCCGCGCTCTTGCCGTTCTGGTGTCGCAGTGATCTTATCTCATTGTTGCGTGTGTCCGCATCCTTCCGCGCAGCAAAGTACTTCTGGTCTGCCTTGCTCTTCTCCGCTATCAGGACTGCGACTTTTTCTTCCAGGGCGGCAAAGTCCATGACCTTCTTCTGAGCAAGGTCCTTCATCCTCTTGTAGGCCTTCTCTATCGAGGGCAACTCCTGGTTGATCGACTGGAAGTCCTGCTCCAGCTTCTTGTATTTTTGACGTAGTTGATCGTGCGACAGCTCATCAACATCATCTGCGCTCGTCATTTCTTGATCTTCTGCCGGCTTGTTGCGAGAAATTTCCAGTTCCAGAGCGGCGATGCGATCGTCCTTGGCGCCAACAAGCTCCTTCAGTTGTTCCATCAAGGCTCTCTCCTGCTCCATGCTTGCCTTCCTTTGCGTATTCTCGGCCAATATCTCATCTCTGGCCGAACGAACTCGAGCGAGGTCTTGGTCGCGCGATATTACATCCGCCTCCAGCTCTTGGGTTATCTGATTCGCATCTGCTTCGAGTTGAGTACGAAAAGCGCTCCGCTCAGCCTGCAGCTTCTCTGCTTCTTCGCGAAGCGATCTGTTCGTAGCCTCAAGATTGTTGATCCGTTTGATCAAGTCTTCGTTTTGGCTTTTGAATTGTTTGAAAACGTCTGTGCGGATGAAATCCTCGTCGGTGAGGGTCTCACGTCGTGCCTTGAGGGTCGAGTTCTCGTCCTGCAAGCCCTTGATCTCCGCCATAATGGAGTCGAGCTGTTCCTTCTGCTTCAACGCAGCGGCCGTGGCCTCTTCGTACTTGAGCATCAGCTCGCTTGAAGTGCCATTCGGCTCGGATGCATCAGAGCCACCGTCTCCAGAGCCTGCTGCCGGTTTCGTAGCATTCGCGAAAGCCTGGTGCTCCAACTTCTGGACTTGAGAACTCTTGGCGCGATCCAGTTTCTTTTCTGCTTTAAAATATCTTAGAGTCGCAGCGTTGAGTTGCTCCGAAAGTTGTTCTTTTTCACTGCTCAATCGGTCTAATCGGAGAAGGTATTCCTTTTGCGCCGCCAATAATGCTGTTACTTTGGCTTCTAGTGCCGCAGACTCGGGCAGCATTTCTCCACGATGAGCGGCCAGTCGCCCAAGAAGTGCCTCGGCTTTGGCTCGAATCGACTTCCCTTTGTCTGAGAGATGCTTTTGAAAATCGTGTAGATCTTTGAAGTTGACGCCACTTAGGTATGGTGGATCTATGCCATGGCTCGTTAGTATCTGTCCATCCACCATATCGAGGTTGTACCGACCAGCAGCATTTGACAAGTTCGGAATGCTCGATTCAGCCAGGAGTTCGAGTTCTTCGAGAACCTGTCGATGGTCAATAAAATGTACCAATATGATAGGGGCGGCTGTGGGCTAACCTGACGCCACCAAGCATCAATGATCCGTAGGTGATCATCGTGGTGTACGGATCGTTTGTGTAGCTCTTCCAGGCGCGATTCTGCTGTAGCGGCTTTGCGACTATACTCCTGCATTTGCCGGAAAATCGCACCTTTTGTGTACGCCTGAAAGCCCATAAAGTCAGCGCCTATTTCTGTAGCGGGAATCGAAGCGATGTGTGCGATAGTGTAGTGTGTGTATGAAGCGTTGAGGTAGTGAGTGCGGTGGGAATCGACCTCGAAGCCGTTGACTGCTACCACGCAACAACTCTCGTCACTGGCTTGGTGAGCACTATCATCCAGCAACGGCGGCTGATTGAGGCTACGGTTGACAAGAGGCGAAAGCGGGAACATGAGCGAGAAAAGATACAGGTAGGCATGGCGAATGCACGCAATGATGTTGGTGCCAAGGAAAGAATGGCAAGGGAGTCATGCGACACTAACCTCAATCCACGTCTCCTCCTTGGTTTCGAGCGCGTCGTCTTTTGCTTTAGATCCATTGACGGCAACCCTCTTGCTCGGAGGAGCCATGTCGTCAGTACTACTGATTGCCGGTCTCTTCCGGTCCTCCATCTTGGCAAGCGTGGATGGACGAGGAGAAGGGGTAGTTGTCAAAGGCATCAGAAAGCGCGTCGAGGCGGCGCCCAAGAGCAGCGCAAATGAGCGTGGAAAGAATTCAGAGGGGCTTCCGAGCCCCAGAGCCAAGTCTCGTATAGATACGTGTAGTGCAAGCGATCATCGGCGGGTTAGAGATGGGTGCGGGTGAGGTGTGGTTGGTGGTAGTGTCAAAGAAAGATCGTTGCATCGCGCAGCGTGCTACAGAACTGGTGCTCGTCGGCACGCGGGGTTTAGTTTCGCCGCGCTAGCGGCTCCTGGGCTCCTTCTAGACTGAGGGTGGGCCATCCTGCTCCAGGCCACTATAAGTTGGACCCCAACATGAATTCTCACTTAGCAGGAACTTTTCCAGTGTTTGAGGCCCTTTTCAGGAGCCTGCACATCCATCGCCTACGATGAGTTCCATGTTCAAGAAGAAAGGGGGCCTGGCCTTCAAGCCCAGGATCCCTCTGGCCCGCCCACGCCCCTCCCCCGCTCCTCCTGCTACCGCAGTGTCTACACCAAAGAGCAATATTAGTCAAGACACGAGCGAAGAAGTAGTCGAGCCGACACAAGCCTCCGCCGCCGAGACGCCTACAAGCACTGTGGCTTCGACTGAAGAAGCGGATCAAGCTCCACCGACTCCCCCCGAGGGTTCTGATGTCGTTCCATCGTCTGCGTCTGCGCCTCCAGACAATGCTTGTGACCCCACGTCAGCCGACTCTGTCGAAACATCCATACCCCCGCCTTCTCCCCAAGCGACCCCAACCGAGCAGAACCGTGCTACGGAGGAAACGCCAATTCCAAGCGACCATGCTACTCCGGCCAATGAACCTACTACGAGTGTCGAAGCACAATCGACACCAACACCCATCAGTACTCAGCCTCAGGCTGATCTACCGACAGCAATCGCCGAAGCGCCGGTACCAGCTGAATCGAGTGAACACCCGAGAGAACCATCCGTTGCTGCGGAACAGCCAGAGCTGGCGAACAGTGAACCTACCGCTCTGGCTACAACACATTCCGTCACATCAGCAGAGCCTACGCAGCCGCCCAAACCAACCACGGCGAAACCCAGAGCAAGGAAATCAAAAACCACAAACGGCACCGCGGGCGATGGCACAGCTAGCACTCCAAAACCGACGAGGAAGCGCCAGAGAAAACCTGTCGCGGACGGCGAGGCTGCAGCACAGCCCAAGCCACGAAAGCGGAACACCCAGAGTGCAAATGGAACGGAACCGGCAGCCAAGAAGCGAAGGGCACGGTCAGCCACGCCCGAGGATGCCGAGAACCAGGTCGTGGATTTGCAACAACTCAAGATGTCTGACCTGACCAAAGACCTGCACATAGGAAAGAAGTTTAGCAGACACGACGAACTGCGAGATCGAGAAAGGAGGGCACGCAGCAAATCAAAGGTTGATAAGGATCTCGACAAGTCGCCCGAAGCTACAGAGAGTCCCGCGCGTCAAGGCGACGCTCCCAATGGCGATTCTTCGGCAGCGACAGCAACGCCGACGCCAGCTCCCACCGCAGGACCACAGTTTCGAATCGTGGATGGCCAGATTGTGGTGGACCAGAGCTCGCTTGTCATGGACCGGCACGCCCGCGCAGCCGCCGCCCAAGCCGGGCAAGACATGGAGACGATCGAGGAAAACGATTTCACCCGCCTCATCACCAGCAGCTCCTTCATGAACACATCCAAGCTTCGCGGCCCCAACATCTGGACCGACGAGGAGACGGAGCTCTTTTACCACGGCCTGCGCATGTTCGGCACAGACTTCGAGATGATCGCGAGGATGTTCCGCGGCAAGCAGCGGCGCAACGTCAAGCTCAAGTACAACCGAGAGGAGCGGCACTGCCCGGAGCGCATCGACGCCGTCTTCAACGGCGAGAAGACGACGCCCATCAACCTTGACGAGTACCAGACCCTGACCGGCACCCAGTTCGAGCCCGTGGAGACCATCGAGGCCGAGAACCGCAAGGTCCAGGAGAGGTACGAAGCCGAGCAGAAGCGCATCGCCGACGAGCAGGCGGAGATATCACGCAAGAAGCGCGAGGAACTCTTCGCGGACGACGAAGGCACGGGAGAAGGCGGCGGTGGTAGGAAACGAGGCAAGAGAAGAGGCAAGCAGGTGGTGGAGTATGGGCTAAACGGAGAGCCTGTCGCAACGACATCATGAGGATGGCGGGCAAAGGAGAAATATGCGATCCGGGCGGACGGTACGGCGCAAGGTTTACGGAACTAAAGGCGGCTGGCATTGATGATACCCTTTGGCGTTTGCGTTAACCGCGCGCTTTTCCTATACTTGTCTATAGACGCGCTGGTGGAAGGATCACGACTGGCTTTGCATTTAATATGCTTCAATTGACTAGATCCCAACTCCGGGTAATCTGCTCTAAGCCAGCAGTCATCGGTCCAACCCTACAGTTCTGAATTTGACGGATGACAAGAGCGGCAAGAGATGGTAGAATCATCAACCTGGGTCTTCATAAAATGTGATATTTTCGTATGCCTCCATCAACCACTTCCGGGAATAAAGAGTAATGAAGAGAAGCTGAAAAACGTCGTGAAGAACAACACCATCCATAACGCAAGACGGTTCGGGGTGCCTGGGCAGGTCGCATAAAATATAAGTTGCCAGTCCAGAAGCTAATCTTCACCTGCGTCGCTCTGCTGCACTGACTGACCCAACAGTAACCCCCCGATGCATTCCTTTTCCTCGTCAACTACGGCAGGTTCGAATCACATCTGCCCAGACTCCTAGTTGTTGGCTGGAGGATGAGGTTCATCATCCTCTGGCTGGTCGAATAGGAAATTGGCAGCAAGTTCCTCGTTCTTATCGCACGCAAAGTATGCCTGGATTGCTTGGTCACGGTCGAAGCCCAGGCGACAGAGCTATGCTACAGTTAGTGTTGAATCAAATATGCGAATGTTTAGGAGCTCATACCCGCTCGATAGCGTCTCGCTCCTCCTCGGTGACAGCAATCGTTTGTGCGCCAGGTGGCAGGGGCATGTCGTCGTCAGCATCCTCGCCGAGGAGCTGCAGGAACTGATCGGGATTTGAAGCGATAAGTTGCGCTAGCTGGGGGTTGCCGGAACCGAGCTGCTGGAGAATTGGTTCGAGCATCTGAGGCTGTTGCTGCACAACTTGGCGGAGCTGCTGAAACTGAGCGTTATGTCGCAGGAAGTCTAGGTTTCCTAGATCACCAACACCACCTTGAACGGCGGCGGCGGCGGCTGCGGCGGCTGCTGCCGGGGCTGCACCGCTCCCTCTACTACCCCCACCCCCTTGTTGGGCAGCAAGGTCAAAGAGGTTTACGTTTCCATCGTCATCGCTGCCCTGGGTTCTGGGCGCAGTCTGCGCAGTCTGCGCAGGTGGAGACGTGGGAGGGGCAGCAGCAGCAGCTTGTCGCTGTTGTTGCTCTTGCTGAATGTTATCGGGGATACCCTGAGGACAGTATCAGTACCAGGCAACTGTGTAGGCTGCTAGCCATCTTCAGTCAAGAGCTTACGTTCAATAGATACTCCACTGCTCGGTCGGGATTGTTGAACGCGGCTCGCATAGCGGCTTCGATCTGACTTCTCTCAAAGCCCATGGCTTCCATATTGGCGATGGCTTCGGCACGCTCCGCACCCATTGCTAGGCCGGTCGAGTCTCCGCCGCGACCACCGGAACCTGCATCGGCGGTACGTTGTGGAGTCGGTGTTCCTGGGACAGCTGGTTGTGTGGAGGGTGCCTGGGCGGGCGCTGGAGGAGCTGCAGGTGTGCTAGCCACTGGCTGAGCTGGAGTTGCTGGAGGCGCAGCGGAGGCAGACTCGCCAGCTGGCGCAGGCGCTGCAGGCTTTTCCTTGGGCTAAAATGCGTGAGACGGTCAGTCGCAGACGAGCTAGTGCCGATGGAATGCCAACATGCCTTGTTCACGATGCATACGACGAAGCCCTTTTCGGAAATGTTGTACGTCTCAACTGTGTCATCGTCCTTCAAGATCTTGCCTAGGCCGTAGGTTAGTACCTAGTAACGAAAAGGGAAATCGAGCGTGACGAGGACGATCGTACCGGAGAAGATGAGCTTCTGTTCCTTCGGATCCCATCCCTTCTCTGCCTGAATCTTTTCCTTGACGCTGGAGATCTACGACCTCAGAGTCAGCTTTATTCTCGGTGGTTGTGGCTGCACTCGCCACGAGCCATGCATGGGCCGAATGCGGAAGCAGGCAGTCTGAACGTACAAGGTCGGAGGGCTCGCAATCGATGTAGAAGTTGACCCGCTTCAGATCCTGAAGAGTTGCGCAGGTTAGCGATGCGTTCCGTGGCGTATTCCCCAAGCTATATGTTTCTCTCCAAGGCGATGGTGACTGGTCCTAAGTCGTGGGGGGGGGACCGGCCAAGCGGACGGCTACAGAAGCCTCGGGCAGCGGGGAAATAGTGACGTACTTTGAAGGTGACCTTCATGATGGGCAACCAGAGGCCGAGTCAGGGGCTCTAGAGAAAAGAGTTTCAGAAATGATGGAGCGTGAGAGACTAAAGCAGTGTTGCAAAAAGACGAAGAGCCCAGGTTGGGGTTTGCAGAATGACGGTGCCTTAGTTTGAATAGCTCCCCTCAGGCCAGTAGGCAGGAGTTTGACGTAAGTGCCACCTTCTGATTGAGGGTTTATGGCTGGTGCAGGTGGGGTGCCTACCTACCTAGTACTTCGCACGCGTGTGGCTGTGCTTTGCTCTTCACCCACTAGCAAGCGGCTTCCTCGTAGGATTTTTGCACGGTCGGAGAATCGAGCTTTTTATTGTTTCTTGTTGGAACAAAAGCAGCTACCTAGATGATGTTGGATTATACCTTTTGAAGGTCGGTGCGTTTGTAGTCTCAATGCACCAGGTTCTTTGTCATCTTGCTTCATCACTGGATACTTGTTTGACGACATGAATCGTTGTTTCATGCACCGTGAACCGTTGACAGGCGGGCCAATCCGTGGACTAGAATAGAAGCCACTGGGCACCACATCGGATGGCATATTATGTGTTTCAGACTCACCAATACCCTTTTGCCGGTGTCTAAAGACAGCACCTTTTCGGTGTTAATCCTGTTGTGCGGGGTGATGGACATGCTACTCGAGATATCTTGTATGCACTGGTGGGTGCACCCTCACTGTCTCCGTCAGAAGGTTTGCGAATCCAACTTATTGCCATCCCTGACTTCAATGAGCCCTGTCAAGAGCAAGTTCATTTAATGATTGATTTTGTTGCTTTTATTTTCCTTCTTGCTGTTAACGCCTGTCTCTGGTATCTCAGCCCTGTTTGAATGACAAATACCCAGCCTCCCGTCGCAATCCCGAGAAACATGGGCAACCCGCAATGTGAATTCAGATAAGTCGTTAGGTCGTAATTCTTTCAAACACCCTTCATACCCGTGTCTCGATTCCAGCACCAAGCACCCACTGTGGAATGGGTCCGTCGTCCAGCTCGTCCAGCTCATCAACCTCCTTAATGCCTCGTTGCTCGTCCATGTGCCTCTTGAGACTGCTGCTGCAGCTCCGGTCAAAGCTTCCCTGTCGGCTGAGCGGGCTCGGAGCCGTCGGAAGGCTGCCACTTCGCATCCGCCTGAGTGACTTGATACTCTCCCGATGCACGATGACGTGTCCGGCTTGAGGGGCAGCCAGGACGACGGTTCCTGGGGTTGCTAGGGGTGGCGGCGTTGGCGAGTCGGATCGGAACAACGGGTGTATATGCAGTTCGCTGCTGGAGCTGTTGGTACGCTCCGGCGGTTCGCGTGTGCGTGTGCGTGCTACGGGGCTGTAGCTGCGGCTTCGCCTTGCCGCCATGGGCAGCTCCAAATCGTCCGGTAGGACGGGGCTGGGGGTCCTGCTGATAGTCGGGCTCGCTGGAATAGTCTCCAAGAATCGACCTTTGGGAGGATCCAGCCCTGCATCCGACATATCCCATGCATCAGAAACGTCGGCGCTGCGCCTATGAGAGTTGGAATCCAACGACGAGTCCCTTCGCTTCTCCCTGGTTGAGAGTAGCTTGGTCTTGGACGATGAAGAGCGCATGGCATGGGACACCGACGACGCCAGGGAGCCATTCGACGAGTCGGCGTATCGCGATTCAACCGAGTTCCCGCGAGGCCGGTAATATTCCAGGGGCGTGGTTTGGCTGTACCGGATGCCCTTGACATTCGACTTGGGCGGGTATCGACTCTCGCTACCCAAGGCAAAGGCCTGCCGAGCTCCTCCCGGGGACTGAGATGATATGTAATGAGTGATCAAAAATAGGAACTGGAAAGCGAAGGAAAGCCCCAACGCCAGTGAAGCAGCGATGAGCATGCCATTGGGATCCATTCCGTCGATTTCGACACTTCGGCCGTCGGCCTCCCTGGCAAGGCAAATCACCGTAGCCACAGACGCAGCGGCGGAAGCACACGCAAAGACCGCAACGCCAAAAACGAATCGCTGACGCCGGCCTACCCATCCTCTGACGGAAGGGAGTATGTGAGATGAAAACAAGCCGATCAAGAGAACCAAGGTCAGGGATTCGAGTGTTGCGGAAACGCTCGACAACGCCTGGATGGTCCTGGAGTATGCCAGTCGGCGGGATAAGACAATATGGATGGAGACGATGGCCATGGTTGCCAATTGGGCAAGTACGGCCGAGGCCACAAGAACTCGACGGAGCAGCATGGCAACAGTAATGCCAGTGCAGATCTTGTCGATCTTGTCAAGTGGGAGGGATCGGAGGTGATTCTTAGCGCCTCATGTGCGGCTCTCCCGCAGGAGATCGCCAGTTGATGGAGACAGACACTACCACCCCAGGCAGACAGGCACTGCTATGGTGAGAAAGAGTCTAGTCTGGTCGAGATGATGCTATTACCGCCTAGCACGTGTAACAGGATCCGTTATTCTGCCAAACGAGGAGACGAAAGCCTAGGTTTGGAAGCGTCCTTGGTAGGAAAGTGAATGTGGATGAAGGTCCTTGGTCTAATTGATGGCACCCAGAAGTGAGTGAGTTCGGATTTGCGCGATGGGATTTTATTTTATCCTTTGAATGGATAGCATGCGGTTGGTGCCAGCCCTGTTCCGTTTCGTGGTAAGATTTGTTATGTGAGTGTTGTTGTTGTTGCTGTTGTTGTTGGGTGGTGGTGGTGGTGAAGTGTAAGCTCGAAGGACGGGTGTATAATCCAAATATAGCAGAAGCGTATTGAAAATTGGTATAACGAGGGAATGCCAGATGATATCGAGGCGGAAACGAGCATAAACGAATGAATATATCTCGAGGGAGACAGGGTAGATGAAGAAGATAAAGAGTTGAGAAACAGACTGACGGGAAGCCGGTTTGGACGCGAAGAAGAGCAGAGGGCACCGGCTAAAAGAAAGCAGACGCGTTGATTCGCATAAGCCAAGCATCAGAATTAGTGCCATCGCCATGATGAGAGCGACAGGACCCGCGAGCAGGGGTATCCCCGGTCTGTAACCAGTGTGGTGGAGATGGGAAACGACCCCTGCAAGCCCTACAGTGGACTTGGCCGCAGTGCGTGGTGCGTCGTCTCCTTTGTCCAGCGAGGTCCAGCACGGAGAGAATGTACTGGAGGTAGGGGGGGATACGGAACGGTTATGCGAGTAATGTTGCCTGCAGTCCCTTCCGCAGCCGCGGGTTGTGAGGGGGAACGGGAGGATCGTGAAACCACGGGGCAGCCCCAGGCTGGGCTGCAGTCTCGAGATCCGAGTGGCATCCCATCGAGTACAGATGCAAGAAAACACATCATCGCACTACAGCGGTAGTGCTTGCAAGGTACATTGCAACAGCCGCGGGCCAATATGCCATCATGCCTAATGACGGGCAAGTTGCGTGACTTGACGGCTAGGAAATGAATCATGAACCAAGGAACAGCAGCCCTAGCCGCAACGCAGCATCCTGTCGCTTACCGGAAGCTTACCCAGACCTGACCTCCCCCTACACCGGCTCCGCACGCAGCACAGCCCATCCATCCATTGGAGTGGCGGGCACAAGCCCCCAGTCCCGTGTCGGAGTCAGTTGGCAAAAAGGAAGCAGGGCCTCAAGACTGGCTGGCTGACGTGCGATTGGTCCAGGCACACAAGATTAGGTTTTCAATAGAGAAGAAAGAAGAAAAGGAAGTGTTTCCGAGGAGCCATGTGCTACAAGGAGCGGCTGATGGCTTCTGCGCCCACAAGCCATGCTTTCCCTCTCTCCCTCCACCCGACTGACAGCATGAAGCTGAACAGACGCCACACAATGTGCATTTCGGCGCTGTATTACCATGGCACACGTAGGTAGTCTGCTATGTGGTCTACCGTAGTCTACTAGTTTGAGTCCACTGGATTCTTTCGACTTCTCGATCCACGGGATAGGGCAGTCATGCATGACGCAAGATAAATGCCCTCACAGAAGAACCAAGCGTGGTCTCTGGGGAAACACCAAAACAGCTGTTTGTTTGTTTGTTTGTTTACGTCAAGACTCCTTCTTCTAGGTCCTTCTCCCTCTCTCCCGCTGCTCAGACTCCTCCCGAGCGGACCAGAGTCGTCCCTTCTCCCACCGCACCGCCGTTTCAGTCTTCCTATACCTGCCCTATATCACCTACCGCACCGGTCCGGGGAAAGGCTTGCCGCACGGATGATGCTGCGGCAGCACCGAGCCCCCTGTCGGTTTGTGTCCTCTCTTATTCTTCCTTTCTTTGTTCTCCGTTTCTGGGCACGTATTGTCCTTCTCCTTGCATAAATCTATTTCCCCTTAGCATCAGTCCTGGCTTGCGTCATGTGCCGCGGGCCTAACGCAGACGTTTAATTATGAGCTTCTGACCAAGTTCCCCATGGCCGGTTTGATTGGTATTTCCCCCTCCATCGCCCATGAATAGCCTCATCAATACCGACAGCCAGGACCATCCCTGCTAGCACGCCAAGGGCAACTGAGGCAAGAAAAACGTGTCCTCCCTTGCCGTTCTTGGTGGTAGCTCCGGCGGAGACCCCTTGTCTACTTCTCACATACGCCGATCTCAGAGACTCGACCCAGGCACCTCTCCGCTTTCACGGTGCGGTGGTTATGTTGTTGCGTATGCCGGCCACATTTTTAGGTTTTGCAAATTTTCTGCCTGTTGCGGGCAGGCATCGCCTGCCCCTCATGGACTTCCCACCGGAAATTATGGATGTTCATCGAGATAGCTTAACTCACCTTCTGGCGGCCTTAACTGCAATTCCCCGGCCGATCCTCTCACCGTGGCTCCGATCCTGACTTGACCAGATGTCCTTGAAGCGTCACTATGCCTCCCTGATGGTCATGTGACCGAGGAACATTCGTTGAGGCTTGGTAATTCAGTTGTCGTGGGCACGTCCCGCGACGTCTCCAGACCGGCGTTGCCGGATGTTATCGTGCTGTACGGTCTCGCCCAAGCCTCTCCTCAAATGTCAGTGCGTCACAGGCTGTCAGCCCGCCAGCTACCCTTGGCTTACATTGTTCCCGACAGCTTCCTGCGGTATCCGTAGTCTGTGCCACGATGGCTTTTTGTCCGATTCAGGCGGCGTCCTAGGTCCGCTCTATATGCGTCGTAAGTGACCAAAGAGCTCCAGAGCTGAAAGCCTCGTATAATGAATGCATCAAGGGGGCGGAGGGGCGGCAAGTATCTCTTCCTTGGACCAACTTCTCTCAGGGCCTGTTGGGTCTGTATGGCTGTTTCACCTCAAAAGTCAAAAATATGTTCTTCGGGAGGTTTCTTGCAGGGCCAACAGGGGTTGGTTGGTAGTGGCAGATTTGCTTCTTTCGTTCTTGACGTTGCTTGATGAGAGTCAGCTTGTCACATTTATAGCAATGCCTCGCTGAGCTGCTCCAGTAGCTGAACGATCCCATCTTCCCCAAAACAAAGAGTGCCCATGCCGGACTCAAGCTTCTTCACGTGTAATAATCGCTCACTACAGCCTGGATCCAAACTCGCTCATTCTCCGTGAAGTCAGACCCGCGCCTTTAATTAAAGGAAGTGCTGACACTAAAGCTAACGGTGAGAATGTCTGCCACTACTGCAAACGACCCATCACCGCTTCGGTCCTCTTGACGACATTGGTAACTCGGTTGAGGGGTGTAGACACGCTTGCATTGCCTATTGATGTTCCAGACTGTGTGATGCCGGGTCAGCTACAGAGGGTCAAGGGCACGGACGAATTCCCCACGGACGATGTTCATATGCGGATGGAGGTGCTTTCGTGGTTTTTTTGTTGTTGTTTTTTTGGGTAGGCTGGGCAACCTGTCTTCCAGCGCGATGTTTTTTATACAAGCTCGGCATGTGATGGATGCGATACAGCAGCTTGTGTTTCTACCCCAGCTGTTGTCCTGTCAGAAATATAGTGCTTGCCGTTGAGTCGATTGGCTGTGAAACCGATCGACATCTAGCCGCTGCTATCGTGGCTTTGACCTTCTACATGAGAGATTCCTTTTCATTATCCAGGTCCTACAGGATTGACACGAGGTAAATGTGTGAAATTGGGGGTGGTCGAGTTCGTGAAGTCTGCCCATTTTTAAAAATCCGAGAATATTGCTTCCTCAAACACCCACCATGCAGTCTTTGCCTAAGGGGTTCCAAAAGGCCCCGTCGATAACAATGGCGATATGGGCAGTTTTCGAGTCGAAACTCGCTTGGCTCGGTCCTGTTATGGTAAAGTTTGAAGTCCTGATGTCCTCTTCCATGCTGGAGTCGTCGAAGAACCCTAGACTGCCAAACCCTGCTCCTCCTTAATCGGCGAGCATAACAGCAAAGGCATGACCACTGCAAGCTTCAAATGGGATATTTGCCTACACCCTGTTTCAGATGCTGTAATATTCTGCACTATTGATATATCTTCCTAATATGGCCATTTCTTGGAAGAATAGGGTCAGTAGGCTCATGGAAGTAGACAAGGTGCTAAGTCATTGACATCATCATTCAGCCTTCCCAGCCTCCCAGGCCGCTACCCTAGATCGTCACCACCAGCACCTCTGGATGCCAGACGTGCAAGTTTCATCTTGGTCACCAATATGAAGAAACCTCGGGTGATATTTTGGTTCCGTACGGACCTCCGCCTGACCGATAACGTCGCTCTGCAAGCGGCCCTGGATCTCAACCCTGCGGTGCTCTGGCCGATATTCACTTTTGACCCGTTCTACGCCTTTCAGAAGAGAGGCGGGTCCAACAGGTGGCAGTTTCTGTAAGTGTCTACCGCCGTATACACACCATTTGCAGTATGCTGAGTGGAATTAGGCTAGACTGTCAGCATGATCTTTCAGCATCCATATCCCGCTTGAACCCCAAGAATCAGCTTCATGTCATCCGAGAATCACCAAAGACGCTTTTCCCAAAGATCTTCAAAGCATGGAGGGTTACGCATTTGGTCTTCGAAAAGGACACTGACGCTTATGCACGTGAGCGAGACGAGGTGGTGATGAAGGCTGCTGCAGATGCTGGTGTTGAAGTAGTGATTCGGGGAGGAAGAACTCTCTGGGACAGCGACGAGATCGTCGCCAAAAATGGCGGGAAGCCAACCATGTCCATTTCCCAGCTTCAGGCTGCTGGAGACAAGATTGGACCTATACCGAGGCCGATTCCTGCCCCCAAGTCTTTGCCAGATCCAGGTGAAACGCCGATAGATTTCGAGCACGACCAGCCAGAAACGGAGCCTGACCTCAATGCCGAGTGTAGGGTCGACAAGGATACAACCTTCGAGAGCATTGCAGGGCCGAAGGGTGATTTTGGAGTAGTAACTCTTGAAGAGCTTGGTTTTCCCTCGGCGACAGCCTCACAACGTGGAGGGGAAACTCTTGCTCTTAAGAAAATGGACACGCTGATCAAAGATGCCAAGTACATGGCAACTTTTGAGAAACCCAAGACAAGTCCCGCGCAATTTGAGCCTCAATCAACCACGCTGCTCTCCCCGTTCTTCCATTTTGGAGCATTGTCTGTGCGGACACTCTACTGGGCCGCGCAAGATGCCGTGGATGCCTTCAAAGGGAAGGGTGCTTCATCCCCTCCAGTAAGCCTTACCGGACAGGTCCTGTTTCGAGACATGTACTTTGCCGCCCAAGCCGCCTTGGGTCCTGTTTACACGCAAACGTACAAGAACCCGTATTTTAGATTCATACCCTGGCACCTGCCAAGCAAGATAGATCCTGCAACAGGCCTTACCACAGGAGAGTATCATGTGGACTCTGAAGAAGCCAATGTATGGTTTCGGCGGTGGAAGGAGGGAGTGACCGGCTTCCCGTGGATCGACGCTCTCATGCGGCAGCTCAAATACGAAGGCTGGATACACCATCTTGGACGCCACAGCGTTGCATGCTTTCTTACGCGGGGCGGCTGTTACATCGACTGGGAAAGAGGCGACGCAGTCTTTGCAGAGTGGCTTCTTGACTACGAGCCTGCATGTAACTCTGGCAACTGGTGCTGGCTCAGCTGCACCGCCTTCTTCTCCCAGTACTACCGTTGCTACAGTCCCATCGCTTTTGGGCAAAAGTGGGATAAGAATGGGGATCTGATCAGGAAATTCGTGCCCGAGCTGAAAGACTTTCCAGCAAAGTACATATACGAGCCGTGGAAAGCACCCATTGTTGAGCAGAGAAAGGCCGGCGTCAAGATACAGGGTAACGGGCTGGAGAAGGAGGACGGCGTATACCCGAAACCCATGTTTGATTTCAACGAGCGACGCGGGGTCTGCATCGCAGCCATGAAGACGGCATACAATGTAGGCCTCCATGGAAACGATGAGGCCGTCTTGAACGGCACGTGGAGGGATCTCTTCCCAAAGGATGACGACGCAGAGATCCAGCAGAGGTACCAAACCGATGACGGCGAGCATGCGGATGAAGGCGAGAACCTCGAGCAGCACGCTGGTGCTGGGGTGGCAGGAGACAAGCGGGCTGCAGAGGTGAAAAGCCCTCAAGCAGCACCTAAGAAGCAGAAGAAGATTTCAGACTACGCAGCACCCACACGGAGGTAGTCTGTCACTTGTACACGTTACATATTTATCCAGACCGTCCCAGCCTGCGTTTCAACGGGACGTCCTCCAACCGTACTCGTACAATCTTCGGAATGTCCTGGCCATCTGCTTAGTACGCGGCTTTAGGATCCGCAAGTCTTGACCATTCCATTGCCCAACGTGCCATGTCCTGCGCCTCACCCGGGTCAGATGTGAGTTCACTCTGCGATAGCTCAATTTGGGCCAGGTGGTTATACAACTCATGCCGTCCTCCACAAGCAGCAAGATACAGCCGCTCCATCGACTTGGCTGGATCCTCGCGGCGAAGCGCAATACCTAGCTCAGCCGTGGCCTCAATCATGCCGGATTCTTCAAGCGATTCGAGGATGGTCAGGGCTTCCTTCCTTTTTCCAAGTTTGAGGTACGTCTGAGCGAGGAGCAACTCGCATTCGGGCTTCCATCCGAAGCGAGCAGCGCTCAAGTCAAGCGCGCGCCGGAGAATCTTGGTCGCCTCTTCAAGCTTGTTCTCCTTAGAGAGTCGCAGGCCTTCCACGTAGAGGGCGTCGGGATCTCTGCCCTGGATGAGGATGTCGAGGAACTTGTTCCCGATGGCCCTGATCTGGAATTGCACTTTGTTTCCCGGGTACAAGACCATGTAGTAATGCAATGTTATGATGGAGGCGCGGTAGTTCAGCTTGGCTGCAACGGTCCACATCTGGAACGCCAGGCTGGGGGAGATACCACGTATGACACAGGCGGTCTCATGGAGTAGCCTGGCGGTGATACGATTTCCTAGAACAAAGCTTAGCCACTCTTCTGTTGCAATACAATGGCAGTTTGCGCCGGGACACCACTTACCCTGCAAAAGTTGATTGGTGAATTGAACCGAGCCATTCTTGATGAAACCGGAGAAAACGCGAGCAACTCTGGCATACTCCTCTGGATCTTCCAGGAACAGACCAGAATAGGCTTTAACGACCTGTTGGATGGAGGATGTGTCCCTGTGCAGGTCCTGCTTAGCCGTCGCAGATGGTCCGCTTGTGGGAGGTGCCGTGTTTGTAGGAGGTTTTCGAAGACTGCTGGCATGGGACCACCTGGTCATTGTTGGAAGATTTGATGCCTGAAACCGTATAGGATGAGCAGCTGCCCTTCTCCTTGCCCCAGAAATCGATGTGCGCAAGGCTTGGCTCATTGTGTTGTTCAAGGTCGCCATGAGAGCGACACTTGTCGCCAAGAAAGGGCAGGCAGCGAGGATTTCACCGGAATCGCACTCTCTATATCTCCTTCAGAGCCACCATAGGCTGTATGAAATAGATTGGGTCCTCGATTGAATCTGCGCAAGAGTAATAAGGCGGTCGAGCACTGCGGGATGAACCAACGAAGATGGCATGAGTTTGTTGTGTTCGGAGCCAGCCACGTTTTGAATGCTTACCCTGGACAACGGACGGTCAGCGGTTGAAAGTGGGTCGTTCGTCGTGCGAAAGCGGGTCTCGAAATACAATTTTCATACGTCTTTTCAACAATTCGAAAATCATTCGAGTAAGAATAACAAGCGATCAGTACTCATTTTTCCATCCATTGTGAGAGAGAAAGACTTGTTTTGAGACCGACGTCTCTCAACTTTGAACCTGTGGTAGGAACCGGCTCCGGTTTCTGCGGTGCAATCATCTGAATCCTCACCTCAAAGCTCTGTCAAACCACAACTACAACACATTCATTATGTCGCCGGCATTGACGCGGAAGAGGAAGGCAGATCTCGAGATGGGGAAGGGAAAGTCATCAAAAGTCTCGGATTCTTCAGAGTCTTCCAAGAACAAGAAGCTTCCTGTGCGAGCCAAAGATGAAGACGCTACGGGGGAACATGCAACGGTCTCAAAGCAGGCAGAGAAGGGTTCCCTCAAAGTGTTTGGCGATGACGACTCGGAGGAGCCCATCAATTCTGTTTCTGCTGCCAGTGTCTCCTCGGCGCCAGTTGGGGACAAGGCATTGGAGGAGGACGAGGAGAGTGACGACGACGCGCCCGAAGCCGTTTCAACGCAAAAGGTAGCGTCGCAGATCAAACAGTCTGCTAACGAGGCGCAAAAAGCCGCCCAAGAGTGAGTCTTGCACCATGCCGCGGAACAGTACAACAGTACTCGACCTTGAGCCGAGATGGACACCCCTTCTGATCTGTTATAGACAAGCCGCAGCACAAAAGAGAAAACGCCAGCAGCGAGACACTCTACTCAAGCAGCAGGCGCAAGAGCGAAGACAGGCAGAGGCTGAAGCGGCGAAGCAAGCAGTCGTGGATGAGGACTCACGTGAATCAACAGAGGAGGATGTGCAGATACCAACAGCAGTCAAGCCGTCAGGGGACTCGCTTAGGGAAAGACGGCAGGATAGGGCCGCCGCACCCACTCTTTTGCCCGTAGAGTTTCTCACAGACTCTTCCGGCGAGGACAGTGAAGGCGACGACGACGACGACTTGGACGCAGAAGCAAACCCAAAGAAGCGCAAGATATCCACGATTGAGAAATCCCTGTCCCGGCAAGACAGGGCGCCGCGAGATGTGATGGCCGGATCTACGTTGTATCGGGTGGCGAAGAAGGTGGATGCGAGCATGGCTCCCAAGGCTCGGAAGGGCTCAAAGGGGTCAAGGGAGTCTTTGCTGCGGAGGAATCGCTCGGCTGTAAAGCCACATACTGGCTTCTTCAAGCGGACGTGAAGCGGGAAGCAAGGATGACATGGCTAATAAATCATGAAAGTTGGGAATGATCACGAACATGACCATTGCTGACGTCGGCCGCCTTGAATCTACGAAGAGAATGCGTGATGGGACTGTTATACACTGTCAGACCTTTTGGCACATGGCTGAGTGATGCCAGGATGGGTGAGGGAGGCTTTGGACTGAACAAGCACCGATGTTAGACTGCTTGACAATGGGAATGGGAATTGGAGTTGCTTGGGACGAATGTTGGCTGTCACGTATATCAGAACTAAGCGTAGGGTTGTGTAATCCTGGATTGTAGATACCCTACGCCTCAAAGTGCACACATTGTGTAAGTGGTCTTGGAATAAACTTGGCGAAAGCTGTTGATATAGGACCACTGTCGAGAATAGGCCTCGTTCGGATTTGCAACGCCTGCCGTTTATAATCGGCAAAGTTACCTTGTACACGTTGACTTCATTCAAACTCTTCTGATGGCATTGTCTGTGAAATATTTAGTGGAAGGCTGCAACATCGTACGCTTTACCTCCTCATTAAATGACAAATCCTAGAACCCTCAAGCACTTCCGCTCGCGAATAGGCTTATCCTTCTCCTACGTTATGAAATACAAATGATCGTCCATTACGATTACAAGGAAACATTCTAAGCGCGTTATACACTCAGAGACCCCGAACGAAGTCGGTGTACAGATACAGACTTGGTTAAATAATGATGTGAAGCCGGTGTGACATGTACCCCTTTGCCGTACCTGGAAGACTTGGAGAATATATCTATCAGACACATTGTTCAACGTAGGTCACGTGGTACTTATGAAGCCTTGACTAAGAGGCAAATGATACATCCGTCGGACGAGTCATCCGTACTCCTTTGGTCTATGCTTGAGTGTGTTGGTTACTTGCTGGACGTTGACAAAGAGAGCCAGCCCGGATGAGCCAACAATCATATGAATGGCGTCCGTCTACATGATTTAGGGCTGCATAGTGCAAAGAGCCAAGACGTGTGGTCCGCAATGCGATTGGCGAAACCCATTGGGACCGAATGCATGGGACTGGACGAGACCGTCTCCCTCGATTGTAATTTTGTGAACCAGGGCGAGATGTTGGTCTGCCAAGACTGCATAGTGCGGACTAGCCACACCAATACAACAAAGGTGGTTGGAGCTGGCATGACTTAGTAGCTCTCATGACTCGCAAAGCCTCGGGGTCTAGCATCTAGCTGCCCCGAGTCGAGGCGTACCGGCGCAGCCAAGGCTGGAATTTGTCAACATCAAGGGCATGAGAGTGTGTGCAGCGCTGGGCCACGTGGAGAAAAGGGAGACTAGGCAGCTCGTCAGCGTCCCTGAAAAGCTTCCACCAGCATTCCGTCATCAATGATACACACACACACACACACACACACACACACACNAAGATGGTTTCGCCACGAGACTTCAAGGTCTGCAGCTTCAGCGCTCAATCGGCCGCTGAGCCCACGATTGAGTCTGGCTGCCTCGGCGGGAGGGAGGTGTGGAGGGTCCAGCGTGCGTTTGGGGCGCTCACCATCACCATCCATCCATAACGACGACGAATCCTTTTGCCCCGTCCACCCACCCATCTTTCGGCAGCTGGCGACGTCGTACTAGTGCTAGTGCGCCGAGCTGTAACGTGAATCGACCGAGGCGTGTGGGCTGCTGGTCCCTTGTTACGAAAAAAAGGAAGAAAAAAGCTCCTCGCCTAATGTTTCGTGGACGGGGTGCCTGGGCCACCCTAGAGATGTGCGACAGGCCAGTTGGAAATAGAAAACTGAAGTAGTGACGATCATGACGGGAGCAGTGCTGATCATCCATTCCGCTTGACAACCTCGTGGCCTTGGCTGACTGCCCTATGCTCTAGTCCATTGGCTCTCCTCGTTCACTGACTATCCTGCAACTGGTCTGGGTTCCGTCATCGCGTGCAGCAGTGTCTTACTCAAAGGAGCCTGTGGTGGTAGTAGGATCTGGACGGATCCGGCGATGAGCACCACCCAACACTGACGGATCCCGCGTCCGCGCGCCCCCTCGGCAATGTCGCCTCACAAACGTCCCACAGGCCAGAGTGGACGCGGTTGCGCAATTGACGTTGCCGAGGCCTGTTGAACACGTCGCCTTGAACGCGAACCAATCTCTCCCAGCACACACGGATGGCCCGGTTGCCGGGCTCGTCCAAGTCTCGGGCAATCTGGAATGATCCCTGGGGCACTATTGCTTCTCGGAAAATTCACAATAGTGTAATATATACTGATCAAGCACTATAGACAGGGTGGTGGGACGGGGGTCGTTCCACGGTGAAGCTCGAGTTTCTTATGGTTGTTCTAGGATGCTTCGACGCTATCCGGGTCCGGCTCCATTCACAGGCGGGCCTCTGCTCGGTTGAACCATGTTCGCAAGTACCGTAGGTTCGAGGCATAGTCAAAACGGCGTACCACTTTCTGCTCACATAGTGGTGCGACGTTATAACTCGGCAGATATACACACGACGGCATGGTTTTCGTAGACGAGGCTATCATGTCGTGACGGCAGCTGCATTGCGCATGGGTTCTCCATCTCAGCGGATGCGAAGAGGGATGGCTGTAGATGCATACCGAGTCTTCCTTCCTGAGCCTTGTTACATCGCGAGTGGCTCGTTTACATGGATCTGAGTGCAAAACTGCAGGTCTGAAAGGGCTGGTTCGAGCACAAAGTATTCGCGGCGTTGCTCCTTCGTAGATCGTCCTGCGAGACCTGATAGCATCGTGAAATACATGTCCTCCCCTTACCGCTTGTCCTGCCGGTCCCACTTATTTCGAGTAAGTAATTCATACGGACGTGCGGCAAAGTCGTCCTTGGAATCTCAAAGGTGCCTCGACCCTGGCGACCTCATCGGCCGCTACTTTTTGGGATCATGCCGATCATTCAGAGGTCCGCACCCAGCCACGTGTGGATGAGGACCTCCACGTCAGAGAGACATCGCTTCGCAGATCCGCTGAGGTGAGCGACTCAACGGTCCTTCATCAGTGTAAGATCCTCCCGCCAAATCGAAGGATGACTTGCATTTGACAAGAAAGGATTCTGGCATTCGACACCTGAGATGTCATGGGAAATGCAGATCGAAAGTCTAACCAAAGGCCCATTTTGCATACCTTATCCACCCTGCGGGCTTGGGAACCATCGCTCCGCACACCTTATGCACCTTTGCGCAAGCATCTCAGCAAATCAAGACTGACAATGACGGCTTGTGCCTGCTTCGGGAAGGTTCCAATGCTCCCTCAGGAACCTGTTCTTGCCTACCCTCGAGGGCAGGTCACAACGGGTATTCCATTAGTCCAGTGCACGTCCCGCTGGACTTGGATAGTACGGGCCACTACAACGTGGTACCTGAACGGGGGGCTCAAGATCGGAAGTACCTGGCAGAAACCGTCAAGCCTCCTCCACCTCCAACGATCCGAGCATCCCCCCATTCGACATGCTCCTTCGATGCACCGCGACGTGCCGTTGAGGCACGGACGTGACCCGACGTGGCGCAGGATGCGCTCGCTGCAGAAGGGGATGCAGCTGTCGGCCACCAGAGATGGTGATGGTGATGGCGTTGTTGGCATAGACTTGGAGAGCTTAGCCCTTTCTGGGATGAGCACACGAACAGACACCGAATGAACGAACGAACGAACGAACGAACGAACGAACGAACGAACGAACGGACGGACGGACGGACCACCTGCCGGATCGCAGACTTGCCCTAGTTCTAGCTTCCAATACATAATCTACTCACTAAAGAGAGGTTCTAGTATTGGCTAGGGTAGGCCGGAGGCTAGAATAAAGGTAGGATGGACCCTGGGCACTGCTGGGCCCAAAGACAAGATGCGACGAATGGACTGACGCTGTCCTGCCTGTGAAGGTCGTGGACAAAGGCCCGAGGGGAAGCAAAGGGCTCCACGGAGCTTGCATCATGCGGGAGCAGGGATCTGAGTTCCTGTTCCAGGGAACCCCCCAGCCGGCGAAGGATTGGCAGGGTTGCAGGGTTGCAGGGGTAGTTTTTGTCCTGGGTCCTACCGTCCTCTGCGCCCTGACATGCCAGTCGAGAGGACGACATGCAAGGCAACCTGCAGAGCGCTAGGGGGGCATGACCAAGCACGAGCCGGCCCAGCCCACGGGACATTCTTTGGACCCGGCGGCGGAGACGCCAGACAAACGAAAAAGGCCCTCGTGGAGTCGCTTGCAGATGAGTGGGTGGTGATCCTCCGCGTTTCTGAACTTGCACGGCATTTCAACTTCACTTTGACGTAGGCACGAACACGCACGTCGAGCTGCACGGTCCAGCAGGAACCATGCCGCCACAACCCTCGCTATCAGGGCCCCAGGGCCGGTGCCCTCCGTCTACGGGATGGGAAAGGGCAGTTCCTGGGAACTAAGAACAGCCGGCAGGTCGGTACCATGTCGAACCATGCCAGTGGACTGCTGTTCCTGCTTTGCCGGGCTCTTTTCCCACCTGCCGGTCCGCTTCACTTGACCCTGCTTTGCGCGGACGAGCTATACCGCGTTTTTGCTATATCCGCTCAGTGAAGTCTGTTGCTTGCGGAACAAACAAGGTCGCTTCCAGTGTTGGAGGATCTGTGATTCATCATTGGCCGCTTGTTCAAGACGCCTTCCTTCAGCTCCCTTTCCATCTCGTGCCCCACATCGCGTCTTTCATTATTTGATAAGGTACGGTAATTAATGCCTTCCTGCCAACCCAATGCATGGGGATGTGGCCGGTGCAAGAGACGTGACAGAAGTAAAACCGATACTTTGGCGAGAATACAAGCCAAATCTGCAGAAAGGTAACGGGGGGGAAAGGATGAGATAAGAAACGGAAAAGGAAAAGCAAAAAGAAAAGAAAGGAAAAGCGGTTGAAGAGAAGACAAACGGCGAGCAGGGGTTAGGAGGTAGTAAACAAGCCGTGGCGGCAGCGGCCACAATCCCCGCAAAGCGAGTGGCTGGTCACCTACCGGACCTTGGGTAACGCAGGCACGCTGGAGAAGCACCCGCCATCCGCCTCGCACTACCTGAGCAAGACCTGACCTGACCTGACCTGACCGGACCAGGGCAAGCAAGCAAGCAACCAGGCCAGCACCGGCGCCCGTCCCCCTTTTCACCCAGCCAGTCATCACGACCCGACGGAAGGATAGTTTTCTCTCTGGTTTACCACCCTTTTCGATCACGCCAGCCCTTTGCACAACCGGCACGTTGGGTTCTGGTTCTGGTTCTGGTTCTGGTTTTGCTGCTGCGACGATGCCTAGGCCGTCCGCTCTGTTCTGACAGCCCATGCCCTTCCCCCAATTCTGAAACACCCGGCTCGATTCGTCACCCGCTCAGGAACCACCAACTTCTAGCAGCACTTACTCACTGCACGGCACGCACGCACTGACTGCGCCAACACCTGCGACTCTGCCTCGACTTTGCTCTTCCCCCTCCAGCAGCGGGCGTGGCTAGCTGCCAATCACTCCTCTCGCGCACGCACTGGCCCGTTTGGTCTACGCCACTCAATTGCCCTGCGCTTTGCCAGTCAGCAGCGCTCGTCGCCTCGACCTGGGCCCTTGTGCTGCAGTTCCTCAATGTTTGGCAGAAGCCGCAGGAACCCCAATCACGGATATCCAGACTCGAACCCCCCGGTGGATAAGTCTCAGACCGGTCTCGACATCACTTCCAACCTGCGAGACTTGGGCTTCCTCAGCCCCCACTCTCCGGGCACGCGCAAACCGAGGTCGACGCCGAAGACGGGCTCCGGACCATTCAAGGAGTTGACGTCGTTGCTGGACAAGGGTACGTGAGCCTCGGGAGAGACGGGTTTCTGGCTTCTGTGGCGGATTAAACAGCCAGACTGACAAGCCTCGTTGCCCAGGCCGTTCGCAAGCCTCGCTGGTGCAGCGCTCCAGCTCCTCTGCTAGCTCGATCAAGTCCGCCGTCAGCAACAACTCGCGAAGAATCGGTGCCCTCGACAACAACGTTATGGCGAGCTCCGTCGACAGAACCCGTTCCAGGCGCGAACGCACCTTTGTCGGCAGCGAATGCGCTGTCTGCGAAGAGCCGCTCGAGCACACCCTCCGAGGCGAGCGCATCCTTCAGTTCTCCTGCTCCCACGTATCCCACGAAGCCTGCTTTTACGAATTGATTCGCGAATTCGAGTCCCAGCAATGCCCGGCATGTTTCGCACCACTGCATCTCGACACCAGCCGAGGCGGCAATGTAATCGATATTGGTGGGTTCCCAAAAAAAAAAAATTCAAAAATTCAAAGAGTGTCTGAGACAGTGTCTTCGCGGTGCTAACGTAGAAGCAGAGAAAATAAGCAACATTGTGCGGAATGCCGGGGGCGATTCACGTTCCATGCAAACGCCCACGCCCACGCCCACCTGGGAT
Source organism: Stachybotrys chartarum (assembly GCA_001021365.1). Lineage (NCBI taxonomy): Eukaryota > Fungi > Ascomycota > Sordariomycetes > Hypocreales > Stachybotryaceae > Stachybotrys > Stachybotrys chartarum. The sequence goes on along the minus strand of LDEE01000003.1, from coordinate 303,520 downwards.
AACCAAACCGTGCGACCACCAAGCGTCGAGAGTGCACAGAGGAAGAACCCCTCGCTCACTGGCCGAGGGGGAAGTCTCCGCGACAGCCGGGAAGCACCAAATTCCGACCGCTATGGACCGTCCTCGCGACACGCCCGGAGCGATAGCGAGGCCACTGGAGTAGCCTCATCAGGCGGCTACCCCGAGACAACGCAGAGCGGCCCCCCACGACGACATGACTACGATGTGCAAGCCATGGAAACGACGCCGGCCAGCCCACAGGCCATTACTCGGAATCCCATACCCGCGCCCATCGTTACCGTGCGGTCTGAGTTTCCCACCATTAACCGCTCCCGGCAGCAGCAGACTTTGACCTGCCTCGTAACCATCGAGGTGCCCGACAGCAAATGGAAGCCTGACCCAGAGGACCTTGGAACTCCTGCACCCCAGGCAACCCCCATCACCGTCAGAAAGGAGGAGCCTCCTCCTCGGCCCGCCTCGCCAGTGCGCAGCGCCCCGCGCTTCTACCCGTACGAGAACCCGGAAGTCCTCGAGGAGATGACGGAAAGTCTGCGTGCCCGCGTCGACAACTGGCATGGTCTGGACTTTAGCAGGTAAGTGCTACACGGTTCTCGGCTCGACCTAGGAGGGTTACATTACTGACCGTTTTCAGATTCGGCAAGCTTCGCTTATATGGTACGCTTCGAGTGGGCAAGGACAAGGTGTCGTGGCAGGAACTCGAGTGCTTTTTGTTTGCCGAGATGCTCATCTGCGTCAAGGAAAAGAAGTTGGCACCTCAAAATCCTCAACAGTGGGACGAAACGGGTGCACCCCGCAAGTCTACCCGCTGTACGCTCAAGGGCTCGATTCTCATCAAGAAGCACTTGAACGAAGTCTCGGAAACCGGCACTATCGACGAGAACATTCTGACGCTCAGCCTTTCCGTCGCCGAGCTGCCTCAGTTCCATCTTCGATTTGAGAACCGCAACCAGCTTAAGCTCTGGAACCAGGCACTGCTGGACTTGAATGCTATCGAAACCTCACCCCTAAGGAGCCCCGAGTTTGACCGAGGCGAGAATTCAGAGACTGATGAGGAAGGCGACTGGCGTTCACGGCCGCAGAGGGTCTCGTCGGTTGCGTCCTCTTGGGGTCACAAGTCGGCTACCACCGCTCCTACCGAGTACACCTTTGCAAAGAGCCCTCGCTTGCCCACGACTGTGCACATTCCCATCGATGTCGTCGTCGTCGTGCCCATTTCCTCCTCCATGCAAGGTGTCAAGATCAACCTTGTCCGAGATGCTCTCAAGTTCATGGTCAACACGCTTGGTGAGCGAGATCGCATGGGCTTGGTTACCTTTGGGTCGGGCGGAGGCGGCGTGCCCATTGTGGGCATGACCACCAAGGCCTGGCCAGGCTGGGGCAACATTCTGTCTTCGATCAAACCCGTCGGCCAGAAGAGTCATCGTGCTGATGTCGTCGAGGGCGCTAATGTCGCCATGGATCTCCTGATGCAGCGGAAGCACAACAACCCCATTGCCAGCATCATGCTCATCAGCGATGCTTCGACATCCGATGCAGACTCTGTCGACTTTGTCGTCTCCAGAGCCGAGGCTGCCAAGTAGGTTATGTTCGGTGGCTCGTTCTGCAGAACCTATGGCTAACCAACTGACTTGTAGGATCACGATTCACTCTTTTGGGCTTGGCATGACCCATAAGCCGGACACAATGATTGAACTCTCGACGAGAACCAAGGCTTCCTACACTTACGTCAAGGACTGGATGATGCTCCGTGAATGCTTGGCAGGGTGTCTGGGTGGAATGCAGACACTGTCCCATCAAAACGTCAAGGTCAAGCTCAAGCTGCCCGAGGGCTCGCCCGCCAAATTCCACAAGATCAGCGGTGCTCTTCAAATCACCAAGCGAGCGACAGGACGGGACGCCGAGGCTTCACTGGGCGACCTGCGCTTCGGTGACAAGCGGGATATTCTGGTGCAACTGGTCATCCTGCCCGACACTGCATCTCAGGAGCAACTGCCGCAGGATCCCTGGGACAACATTGTCTCGGGTCTGGAAGCGCTGGGCGGCCCAATGGATAACGACAACGAACGGACATTGTCCGTGGAAGAGGTGCCGCTGATCCAGGCGGACCTCAGCTGGGGCGACATCCTTAGGGACGGCACCGTTACCCAGATGCATCGTCCATCTCTCCTTGCCATCACCATGCTGCCGGCAAGTCCAAGCCAGAAGAAGGCTTGGCAAAACTCGCCGCCAATCCCCCCTCATCACAGCATCGTCCAGCGTCGCATGGAACTGCTGACGTCTGATATGCTTACCCGGGCACTTACCCTCGTGAGCCGTGGCCAGCACGATCGCGCACACACCCTCTTGAATGAGACAAGGACGATCCTGAAGGGCCTCGGAAAGGGAGGTCTGCCGCCAGTCCCTCCCCCCAGCAGATCGACACCATCGACACCACACCCGGGTCATGACATGGGCACTCCTTCAGTCGGAACCCCAGATCGCAAGAACACCCCTTCGCCTCCTGCGTCCGCCACGTCGTCCGGCAACAACGGCTACCCGTCCGCTAGTCTGGCTCATGCCCGGTCCACCGACGGACTCAACCTGAGTACCGGCATCGATCCCACCACGGTGGCTGCCCTGGATAGCGAGCTCGAGAGCAGCCTGGAGTGGATCAACCACCCGGCCGTCTTCGGTCGCGACAGCCGCAAGGCCGTCCTCCAGGCCATCGGCGTCATCAGCTCTCAGCGAGCCTTCACCTTCCGAACCCCCATCGAGAGTCTGTGGGCCGGCCGGGTGGGAGGCGTCAGGCGTCTGACGGACAGAAGTCGCGAATGGCGCGAAGAAGGTGGCGGCGAGGGCGGCATCATGGAGGAATCCTAAGCCGAGAAACGCCCCCACAACATAGCTCTTATGATCTTGACTCATGTATCCCGTTTCACGGGTTTCCTCGTTATATGGCGACGGCGTCATACGGTTCGGCGAGGCTGATTTTGAACGCATCTACTCCTGTTTGTCGGCGGCGGCCCGCCCTCTATCTGACCACGCTTTGACGTGGACTCTTTCTCGCAATTTTCACCTCCCCTATGCCAGTTGGCATGGGTATCAAAAGTCACTTACCGTTTGCCCTTCGAGGCACACCAGTCCTCCCCTTTTTCATTGTTCGGATGTCTCGACTTTTTCCATACCCTCCCGAAGACCAACGTCACGTTTCTTTGCCCCCCTCACACCTTCTGTGCGTTGGGTTCTCAAAAACTTTCTTTCCTTGTTCTGGCCGCCGCTTCCTTGCCTCCAGATTCCCCCTTGTGTTAGTTCGTGGATATATGTGTATGTAGCCTTTTTACGGGGGGACATGATTACACGGCGTGGGAGAGGACGAGTCACGCTTGTGGTCCGGGGTTTCCTCCTGCTTTCCTCTCCTGTCTCTTTGGCTTTTTCCCCCCTCTTTTTTTCTCCCCCCCTTTTTTTTTTGTTTTTTTTTTTTGCTGTGGCCATCGGCGGAATCGGTTATCCTCTCTATGATGACAAGCCTGGGGAGAAGGGGGTTTCCCTCTCATGTCGGAGTACGTGATTCATGTATGATGCAAAACCAAAAAAATCACTTGTTTTTTTGTCCATCTGAGTTAGCAGATTTAGCCAGGTAACTAGATTACATACATGCCACGATTCTCCTCATTAGTTTGGTATCTAATGAAACGCACGAGGTGCCGTGACTTTGTTGATCCGGGATAGCGACGTGTGGATTTGGACGTTTGTGGCCAGAATGGCTCTGATGTGGTATTGGCAAGACACGGGTATACATGTCCATCTGTCTAAGGTATCTATAGCTCACATCGCCCTCGACGACGCCCCCCCCACGGCATCTCACGGTATGCTTCCGCACACATTCCTCGAGTTTTTGATGTACCATGCCAGACTTCCCGACGCGAATCAACAGACTTTTGCTTCCTTATCCTATCTTTGCCAGTTCCTCCTATCCGCGACTTCTTTAGTCGTCGTCCCAGTTCTAGAGCGCATGAAGTGGTCAGCATGAGTTGGATGGAATCAGGTGAAAGTGCGAATGCTTACGGGGTTGGGACCGGGGGGTTTGGGCCCGCCTGCTTGTCTGGCCACGATGATCTGGTCGACAGATAGGACTGTGCGGGCGGCCTCGGTAGCCAGCTTGATGGCCCACTGCTTGGATATCAGCAGGTCGAGGATGCCTTCCTCCGTAGCATCGATGACCCCGGTGCCGTCTCTGTTCTTCGCGGGTGTCAGTGTCATATATCACAATAACGGCCATTGTCTGCAGGAAACACACCTCAACGTCAACACCCGTGTCGCCGTCCTCGTTCTTGTGCTGTGCCGCATATAGCTTGCTGAGCACTTCTGTGGCATCCAGACCGCAGCTCTCTGCCAACGTGCGGGGAACAATCTCGAATGCCTCTCCGTACTTCTTGATGGCGTACTGGCTCAGGCCGGACGTCTTCTCGCCGTGGGCCTGTATGCGAGCGCTGAGCTGCACCTCAGTGGCTCCGGCGCCGGGCACGAGCCGGGGGTCTCTGGTGATGGCCTTGACGACGTTGACGCCATCATCGACGGCTCGCTCGACGTCGTCGAGGTGGTTCTGTGTGGCGCCGCGGAGGACCAGCGTGGCGGTTCTTGTGACCTCGTCTTCTTGCCTGAACACCGTTACCCGGTCACCGCCAATCTCTATCGTCTCGACAACGTCAATGCTGCCCATCTCGTCGGGCATGGGGGCGCCCAGTCGTGCCAAAGGAGTTGCGCCAACGACGCGGCATACTCTTCGCAGCTCGAACTTGCTGAGAATCTTGATGGCCAGGATGCCAAACCTATTGAGGTAATGCAGAGCCAGATCGCCGACCCTGTCGCCGCAGATGACCACGCGGATGCCGGAATCGTGAAGCTCCTTGATGGCGGTTTCCAGCTGCGACTCCTCGCCCTTGGTGAAGTCCATCATCTCCTTGGCGTTGTGCAGCAGGACAGTGCCCTTTGTCTCGGTCTGGCTGATGTCGATGGGGCATGTGTAGACGCCGACCTTGGCTCGGCGGGCCTTCTTGATCGAACCATCGGGTTCCTTGGCGAAAACCATTCCCTTGACAACCTGACTTTGTGCCAAGCTGCCACCCATGATTTTGACGACGCGAACATTGTCAACGTTGAAGTTGGCAGGATTCTTGGGCAACACAGCCAGGATGGCCTCGGCGACCAGGCCGGCCAGCAGCTCCTCATTTCCGTTCTGTTTGCTGGCCACGACCGTCTGGATGGCTTTGCTGAGCTCCTCGGTATCCCGCACATCCTCGACCTTGTCCACCGTCAACCTTTCCAGAGCAGCTAGGGCAAAGTTCTGAGCCTTCTCGTAGCCAATGACGATATCCGACGTTTTGAGGCCCATACGCAGCAGGTCCTCGGCCTTGCGCAGGAACTCGCCTGCGAGGATGATGACGAGGTTGGTGGCATCGCCCATCTCGGCCTCCTGCTGCTGGCTGGCCATGACAAGAAGCTTTGCGGCGGGGTGGACTACGTCGAGCTCACGGAGGATGGTGGCGGCATCGGAGGTGAGGATCATCTTCTGCAGGTGGTTGATGACGACCTTGTTGCGGCCGTAGGGGCCAAGGGAGGTCTGGACGGTGGAAGCGATGGCTCGGCAGGCGTCGATGTTGCGCAAGACGGCGCCATCTTCGGCATCGTAGCTGTGCGGCACGTGGTAAGCATCGTGCAGCCAGGCAGCGAGGGCTATCACAACAAAGACGGTGACCCTGTGGTGGGGGATGGCGGGGAGCTAGGCGTAGGGCAAAGGGGATATCCCAGGGATTCAGACTTACTTGTTGTAGCCCTGCTTGAAGAGGCCCGCGTTGGGGGCGTTTGGGATGTTCAGCGACATGGTAAAGGCCTTTGTTCGGGGTGTGCAGGCGGATTCCGTGTCTCGTCGTCGCCCCGTGCAAGATCCAGAAGAGCTTCCCCCCAAACGTCCAGGTTCAGAAAATCTTGGGTTGGAGGTTTTATTGTGGGTAAACTGCCAGCGGAAGGCAAGGCACCCGAGGGGTCCTATGCCAACCAATCAGCCCCTCTGGATACGAGCTGCGGCGGGGCCAGCCAAGCCTCAAGTTGCGATCATCCTCCGGCAGAAGCAGCACATTATCTTTTATTTACTGGCGTGCGGTACGTCGACGATCACCATGGCACGAGCAGTCGGAGGAGGTCTACCTGTACTCCAGCCACTCTTCAAGTGAAGGGTTCCCGCCCTATGCGACTATGTATTGCGGTGTCACTGCGTAAAACACTCATCGTGCCAGGTGGAAACGCATTCTTGGCTGCTGCCCACACATTGCTCACCGCGCTCACAGCTACATGTCGTTGCTGCAGTGTGTCCGTTACCAAGCATTCTGGTTGCCGCCGGACCGGGTTCTGCTGGGAAGAAGAGGGTTTCCAGCGGCATTGACTGCCCAAGGCTGCGGGACCCAGTCCCGGGCTATACTAAAGGGACGAAGCTCGCCGGCTCAGCTGGATGCCATCCCTCCCCAGATTCTCATCTGTGAGGAGGGTTTCAGTAAATAGGTGGACAGCATATGCCTGCCCACGCTGTACAGTGGTGGGGTTGGAGAAGCCGATCTGGAATTCTGGAGACAGAGGCAGACGGAGCACTTCAGGCAACAGCAACACTATTTATCATTCTATACTGTACAAATAACCCTTTCACACACATTTCAGCCATCTCGGACTCAAATTGGACTCTGTTCTGAATACTTTCCTTGTTCATATTCTTTGTGTCTCAAATCTCAACTATTTCCCCTTCTCTTGATTTGATTGGTCAAAAAGCTCTAGCTCTACTATTGGCTTGCACGTCTGTATACTCGCCCGAAACAAGGCCCACCAACACCACCAACACATGCTTGCCTTGTGTAAAGCGTCAGCCTCGTGCTTTGCCAGTAAATTTACCAATCATCCATACCTCGTCCTGTTGAATTTCTACCTTGTCCTACCGCGAAACCCCTTCACAGACCACGAGCTTCACCCAACGCCCTACCTCAGCCCCCAGCCATTCCATGATAGTACATCGATTGATGGTTTTGGTTGATTGTCCCTGATACCATCGTGGGTCCCAGCTTCCTCGTACGAATCGATTTCATCCACCGGTGTCCATTGGCACCAGGTCTCAAGTGCCATGGCGCCTCAGACTTGTCAGTTGCACTCTCCCTTGCCTTGTTCCCTACATCACCCGCCAGCAAACCCTTAACTCGCGCTCCTCGCTGGCATCTCATCGTGCGCGTCGCGCCGCCGCCGCTTCGAACTGCCCCTGCTCCACGCCCTTCGTGCGCGACCATGCCTTGCCGGAAAGCCTTGTCGGCGACTGACACTGCTCCAGCCGCCCCTCCTTCACTCCCGCCCTCGGTCGAGGAAGCATACCGCCGGAAATGCGTCCAGCTCAAGAACCGAACGAACGAGGTCGAAGACGCCAACGACGCCGCACGATTGCGCCTCGCGCGCATCAAGCGCCAGGTCGAAAAACTGAGGATCGAGCGAGCCTTCCTACTTGAGCAGCTAGCCAAGCGCACCAGCGCCAATGTCGAAGACTCGGAAGGAAGCCCCAGTCCTCCGCCCACGGTAAAGCCTCCTGTCGTTGATTCTCCATTCGTGCCCCGGTCGACTCTTTCGTCGACATGTTCCTTTTACCTTTGCGAATACTGGTTTCAAGCTTGAACCTCTCGCACATTTCAATATTGATATATCTGGTGGATAGGAGAAACAGGTCGACCTCACCATTGGACCAGTTGCTAACCCCCGAAAGCCCAAGGACCGACCGCTGCGCACCAAGAGGGGTCACCGCAAGACTTCCAACGCGGGCGAGGGTGACACGCCCGACGCGAAGCCTAGCAACTCCAAGCAGCCCGGATCTCCCGGCTCCGAATCTGTACCCGCCGATGGCAAGGAAAAGGGAGCCACCCGCGCTAACGGCGTGGGCAAGACACCCAAGAAGCCAAGCAACGCCTTCGAGCTCTATTGCGAGGAGGTCCGAGACGACTTCATGTTCAAGATCAAGGAGACGGATCTAAATCTGGAGGAGGAATTAGCCCGCGGATGGAAGGATCTGCCCGAGGACTTGAAGGAGGAGTTCCAGGCCAAGCACGACAAGGAGATGGAGCGCTACCGCGAGGAGAAGGAGGCGCAGGCGCAGAGCAAAGAGAGCCAGGCGGAGACTGAGAAGCCCGAAACACAAGACGAAGACGTCGAGATGGGCAATTACGATACTGAAGACCAAGAGACCCAGGAAAAGGAAGCCGACGACTGAAGAGCATGCATGGATCTGCGCACAATGGCTCTCGCGTCTTCATCTTTCTTTGTACGATCATCTTATTTCGTCTTCCAGCTTGGGGCGTTTCGGCGGGGGGTTACGGCTGGGCTTTAGGCTCAACGATAGACCAATTCTCATTGCAGCTATTATTTTTCTTCACCAAAGATTTAACTTGGGGATTCCGCTGCCGCAATCAGAGTCTCTTCACTGCTGCGAAGCCCGTATCTATTAAGTGCGTAAATGCGTATATATATGCCGCGCTGTAGTAACCATCATGAAGATGCTGCTGTTGCTTTCGAACCCTCACACAAGCGCTAGTCTCGGTGAAACGACGATGGTATCTCCCTCGTCAATGAATCCAACTCATATCTCTCCGGCGTAGACGTCCACCACGATGTTGATGGCAGCAACCAAAATTTCCGCTGCAATGAGCACAATGACTAGCACCAACAATGTCAGTAATGATGAGAGTTATGCTGAAGCAGGTTAACGCATACCGATCCATTCCAACTTCTCTCCATGGCCGTGACTCAACTGATCTTTGAGCACGGCGAGCAGATCCGCAATGACATCCAATCGCTCGGTCAAGAGACCAACGCGCTGGTCCATTTCAAGGTAGCTTCTTACAGCCTGGTAGACAGGCTCCAGTTGGGGTTCAACCCAGAATAGTTCGGGGGTGTCAAGGACGGAGCCGTTCAGATGGATGTTGATGCGGAGGATAAAGAGCTCGCCGATTTGCATGTTGATCTGTGACCGGCTCAATGCAATCTTGCCAGTGAGGGCAATCTGCGTAGGAATGTCCTTGCAGGTCTCGACGGTCGAGGCGATGAGCTCCTCAAACAAAGATGTCTACCCGCAATTGTCAATGAGTCTGATGCTAGTGGAATGCGGTATCCGTAGAGGCTACCGCGCAATCATGGTCGTTCAACGTACCTTGACGCTCTGCGCTAGAGCATGTGATATTGCAAGTTTGGTCATGTAATTGTTCTTGTCGCGGAGCGTGATGAAATCGTTGTAAATCCGAGCTTGGTACTCTCTTGTGTAGTAGAAGTTGAAATGCTCTGTTTCAACATCGTCCGGAGCAAGCTTCTCAACCTCGAACTTGGATATGTCCTTCAGGAACTTGGCTTCCTGTGCCTCTGTCATGCCCCACACCACAATGACGCCGTAATCGAAAAGAAAGACTTCCGGTGTGTGCACCTGAATGTCGAAATCTGGAATGGATTCTGCCACGGGGGTATCATCTACCACGCTCGGACCAAGTAGTGCATCGCTGGACATGCGACCGAGGTCGGCACCGTCGATTTGGTGGCTACCGTTGCCTTGGCTGGGATGGCGACCGTCAAGGCGTGTCTCGGGTGAGCTGTGATAGAAAGGATCGTTGCTCGATGCGCCACTACCTGTCGTGTACCGTCGGCTATAGCTTTGTATAGGATCAGGCCGTGCTTGGTTCTGTTTGGCATAGTCGTAGTTGTAGGGCGTGTATATACACTCGTCGATGAGCTTTGGGCTTGCCCCTCTAGTTTTCCCTCGGCCTTTCAAGAATCGCATGAGGCCCTCCATCTCGTATTTGTTTGCGGTACAGTAAGCCGTAACTCGTGGTAGCCGCTCGCGATCCGCTTTGCCCAGTCTCGCGGCGTCTCTGCGTGCTGTGGGATCTTTGATCCGGGTATATTGGGAATAGACATCTCTCCCACTCTCCTCATCTTGCTCCTCCACATCCAAATCAGGGTTGGGAAGCAACTTTAATTTTTCCGTCTTCTTGGTGCTTCGCTGTGGACCTATCTTGGGGCCCACGGTGTTCAACGTCGTGGAAGTGACCGCACTGTGGCTGTTTCGTCGGCGCAACTTGCTGTTCAGGTTCACGAGCATCTGGGTCCCTCCGACACCACCGCTGACCGCGGCACCGTGGCTCGCGCCCGCGCCAGGAGTGGCTGCACTTCCAAGAGAAGCATTGCGCGACAACTTGGCCGGCGAAGAAGACAGCTCTTCGGGCTCCGGCTCTATGGTTCTCGTGACTGGGTTTTCGCTGAAGGTAACGGATCGTCCATTCTTCGGCCGGTTACCGCTGGAAGCCGAGAGCAAGGGGGTGTTCTCGCTTGCAGAATCGTCGGATGGGGGGTTCTGGGACTCCATGTCTATGGTGTTTGACGAGAATCACAGCTCAGGTGACGTCGGTGACGCCACGAGTGTTCAGCTCGACCTTCGCATCCCACTCATTCCAGAGCAAAAGTTCCCTAGTCAGTCGGAAAGGCAGCGCAGCTGAATCAAGACACGCCCAAAGCAATTGGAGAACTCAAACCCAGATATGACTTTTTGTCGTGATAAGATGGTTGCTATCGTTTTGCTCTGAATGACGTTTCTGGAGGTGCCCAGATTGCCAATTCACCAAGTTTTCACCTTTCCATTCTTGGAATCTGCCCCACTGTGTCGGCAGGTGTGGGAACTCAAGACCAAGTTTGGAAAGAACCAAAATCGTGGTGGCTTCCTGCGGGGAAGTTTCAATGCACCTACTTTAGCACTTTCTTTGGAAGGAGCGGAGCTGAGCTGGCCAACTGGCGTGTCGTGGACAGAACGAATGGTTATACTTAAGGTGCTTATAGTAATCAAGAATGGAGCAATGACTTTCCTACGTTCAGAAAATTACAGGCTGTACAATCTCTGGTTTGCGTTTCTAACCAGGATGTGCCGTGCAGTTCATGTGATTGTTGGTGGTGGGTTTCGTAAAGCCTTCTACATTCACATGGTAAGGGCACTAGAGGTGTATAGGTGCACTATATAGGCTGTTATACTGCTGGGATTTTTGAGCCGTTGATACATTCAGGTCGCAGATTTCCCCCCTAAACATCCACCGTCTTCAACTCTATATTGAAACCAACACCATGTGAACGATCAATGAATCCTTGGCCTAGACAGGCCGGCGTCCAAACCCCACCGTCCAATTCAAGGTCGTCTTCCAAGATGGTCAGGGCTGCTTGGGCAAGGAATAAGCCGCTGACTGCATGATCATCCACGTAATTAGTTCTCCGTTCGGACGACCGAGGTGATGTAACTTACGGAAGTACATGCTGCCTTGATACCGAGCCCTGCAGTGTGCCTGCTTCCCGGTGGGCACGCCTGTGTCAGGGTTGGCAATTCCTCTATACTCAATCTCATCTTTGGACGCATGGTCCCGCTCCGGGCCTTCGCCAGGTTGGAAAACAAATCTTTTGATGAGCGGCCGGAGAGGCGGTACCAAGGCCAGAAACGTGGCCCCAATAATCAAGCCCCAGTGCAGAGCAATGCCGTGTAACCAGCTGCGTGTCCTGTAATACTCGGACCATGTGAAATTGGGCCCGTAGAACTCCTCTTTCCTACTAGGAGCTTCCGCAAGTAGGCCCCACGAGCGCTCAACCATGGCACCGTCGGTTGATGCTGCCACAGACGTCGTCAAAAGACCCAGATGAGGCACCGTCACGACCCCGAAGATCTTTGTCAAGAACGATGTGGATTGTCGTGTAGGCTCCGGGTGCGCGATTGGGGACAATGCGTAGGGTTCAAAGGCCGTTTTTAGCTCTCCCAAGGAGAACGTGTCGAAGACAGCTAGAACAGTCGCGAGTGTGCCTCCCGACGGCTTGGAGCTATGATCTGTTAGACAGCGATACGAGAGTGGAAAGCATTACCTCGAGTGACTGACCTCAATTTGTGGATGGACATGGTCACATCTTTGGTCTTTGCTCCAAAAGTCTCGCGGATGTGCTTGGCCATGAGCCAAGTGCACATATCGGGAGGCGCAGACTCTATGCCGATCTGCGGAAGCATGAGGGCGCCTGTCCTCTTCGCCGTCTTCTCATACTTCTTGATCATCTTGGCAACCCATGGCACCTCTCCAGTTACGTCGAGATAGTGCGTACCCGACTCGGCACAAGCTCTGAACATGTGCTCTCCGTAAAGCGTGTATGGCCCCACGGTCGTGATGAGGATGAAGGTCTTCTTGGCGAGAGCATGAACCTGCTCATCATTGTTTATGTCGGCAACCTCAACGCCTGCGAGTAGTCAGTACTTAAACCTAGTTGTGACCCACGACGGGTCCACGGTGCCGGTGTACTTGGTGGAGGCCTGTCCGAATTCACCTTGTTGCAGTCATTAACCAAATCTTGCAGCTTCGACTCAGAACGACTAGCAACAGCCCACTTAAGGTTGGTCGGGAGATGTTGAGCTATATGTTCTGCGGTAAGGCGGCCAGTGTATCCTGTATGAATGTAAGCGGCTGGCTTTTGGAAGGTTTCACGAATGTCAATGGGTACCGGTTGCCCCGAAAACAACAATATCGTACTCGCGACCATGCTGCTTGAAGGCCATAGTGCTGGTGTATTGACTTGAAGCACTCGTGTCCTCTCGTATTTTAGTCTCTCAGCAGTTCATTCACGATGGCAGGACCAGTAGTCAAATAAGGTTGGTCTCTATTTTGTGTGCAGGAGATTTTACTCTTAGCTGTAGCCTCCACTTGCCATCATCGATCCCTGGAGCAACTCGAGCCATCTCCGCTTCCTTGGTGCCACTATCATATTACGTCGTCGCTGGATTGCCGAGGCATGTCGATGTTGGATAAGGCCTTGCTGTGAGATACACAGGTACCCATGGAGTCACGTGCATACCCCACCAGGTCTTCGAATTGAGACAAAGTGCTGAATTGTATTAGGTAAGCAAGTCTGGCTGTTTCATTGGTCTGAATCTGCCGCCAGCAACCACTCACGTGCGTGCCCTAAAGAATCACAATTTCGACTTTGCAGCAATTTTTGGTGGCCTCCAACTCGTCGAGCATCGAACAAACCTCGTCCCTCAACATCACGAGATCCTTCCACCCACAACACATTCAAAATGACCAAGCGTACTAAGAAGGTCGGCGTCACGTATGTATCATTGGATATCACCGCAGAATTCTTTCAAGAGTGCTAACAGTGTTGTGCAGCGGTAAATACGGTACCCGGTAAGTGCTTCGATATTGCCTGCATCGCCGAAGAATCTCCCCCACGACCGCGACTTCTACAACGATCACTGTCCGCGCTTCATCGGCATCCACGTGTCGAGTACGGCAAGGCGGCATGTGCTCGCTTCGAATCCGCTGTCAAGAGATGGCCAAGAAGGAACATCCAAGTCTTGTCGGCACCAGTTTGTCCGGACGCACGGAACAACGAATCGATACAACCAGCGCATCCAAACTGCCATGGAATAGACAATAGCCAAGAAACCATGCTAACATTGGCTACTGTATAGCTACGGTGCTTCCCTGCGAAAGCAGGTGAAGAAGATGGAAGTCACCCAGCACGCCAAGTACACCTGCACTTTCTGCGGCAAGGTCACCGTGCGACGACACTCCACCGGCATCTGGGATTGCAAGTCATGCAAGCGAACCATCGCCGGCGGTGCCTACGTTGTCTCGTATGTTGCATAAATTCTTGACACCCTGGATCCAACAATGCTAACAGAGATGACAGTACCCCTGCTGCCGCTGCCACACGCTCGACCCTGCGACGACTGAGGGAGATTGCTGAGGTTTAAAAAAGGAATGGTACGGCGTGCGAGTGGAGGATTTCGGCTTTGCATTTCGGTCTGGTGCATGGGGGACATGGTTTTTCGTGCCTACACTATGAATTGACGAGGAATAGAGCACGTCAGCTCGATCTCTGGTCCACAGAGGCTGGTCGTCTTGGCAATGGAATAAAAAATTGCACAACATCGGCCTATGTCTGTGACGAATGAATGCCGTCTTCCCTTCATCACCCTACGCCGCTAGCCGCGAAGGAAACCTTTGGCTTTGGTAAAGGATTCCTGATACAGGATTTGAGTGTTGGTTGATCCGCTCTTTACAGTGAGGCTACATGAGAGAAACCTGTGGCGCTACCGCAGTAAAGGAAAGAGGCATAGATAAACACCTGGAATAAAATGCTTTCTCCAGGCAAGTTGAATACTGACGCATTGCATGCCATGCGGTGTAGAGACAACTCAAAAAAAAAGAAGGTGGAAAAGTATCACGAAGTTCCATGTAGCTTCACGACGTAGTGTAATGGATCCTTGGATTGCACACGTATCGATTGGGAAAGTAACTTATGCATCTACAATGCCTGCAAAACGAGTACGAGGCAGGGAACTGGGGGGGTTGTTTTGCATCTCACAACACCACCCTCGGACGGAGGCAACTTTGCTGTTTTGCCTTGTCCAAAGACAGGGCAAACACGGGTGCACAAGTCCGTCGGTTCAGGGCCAACCGTGACTCATGTAAAGAGGCTGGTACAGTTGGTTGCACGGTTGGGTCCCATTTCAGCTCAAACCGTGAGACCATTGAGTCTTAGCAGCGGTGGGGAATCGGCTGTCTTGCAGGATCCATGCCCATGTAATCACAACTCTCGTCTGGCAGCGGAGGAGGCTACTCTGGAATTCCTATCTATTTACGGAGTTTCTGTCTAATGATTGTGTCTGTAGACAGGTATGCATGCGCATGGAGCAGTTGCACGTTTAACATGTCGTCATCTGTGGGTAGGGAAGAGTATGTGTGCCAGTTTGAGTTACACCCAGCAGCCTAGACCAGTACCCGACTGTATGCCTACACTGTGGGCTGCACATATTGCTGGTTGACACACGGTTTGGGGAAGAGGCGGCGGCGGCGGCGGCGGCGGCTTGCGGCATGGGGCTGTCTGTAGCATGTAACGCCTGCTCTCAATAGGTCAGGCGGGCGAAGAAGCATGCTCGTCGCACCCCCCAACGCACTCCACATGTTGATAGGCAATGGCAACCAGTGAGTCTGATTATGGGATGCCTCAACGGGTTCAGCTTAGCCCAAATCGGGCAGGAAACAGCCGGTCGTGTCGTCTGCAATGTCTGTGATATGATGTTTGATGCGGTTCCCAAGGTAGGTGATTGGCCTGGTGGACCGGGTATAGATAAGATGAATGTGCGAGAGTCGATCGTCCTACCGCAAATACCTTCAAGACACAAATCATCAAAGCCGCAAACGCAGTTACTCCGGAGGTCAGGTCAAGGGATGGGTAATGGATGGGCATCGTCGGTGTAATTCAGGCCAGAGGAGGGGCCGCCGTCTCTAAGGGTGCTATAACTGGGTGCGCCTACGGTATTTGGCTCGTACAGGAGGTACCTTGCATGGGCTCTTCCTCGCCTTACATTTTTTGCACGTGGCTGGACAGACATGGTGATTGATGATTCTTACGCTGCATATGTTTGAGGCAAAGGCCGTGAATGAGCCCACTCTGCCTAAGCCTACTTGTAACTTCTTTTTTCTCCCGGTATACCGCGTTCCGTCATAAGAAACTCGGACCTTGATGGCGGCGGCAGCGATGAAAGCGAGGTACGTAAATGTCGCTGACGTGCTGTGGACCAGGGGTCTTTCATGCAGTGAGTGAGTGGGCTCGTTTGTGCCTGTTAATGTAAGGTACCTTGAGGAAACTCGTTCACGCGCCGCTGGCCTCACCTTCCTCGACGTAAGGCATCGGGACTTATGCCGATACAGTTGTGTACAGTACCCACCCCTGGTCACTCGCGAACCTTGCCATGAGCCCAGAAGAGTCACAAAGGTGGCACTTGCAGGCGAAGTCCAGACTGGGGAAGTATGAGAATGTGTAGTAGATTGTAGATGGAGATTCAGTAGGCACCTAAGTAAAATCGATTGGCTCTGGCTGAGGATCCTCCGCTCTACCTAAGGTACCTGAGATTCTTAGTAGATCTTGGGAACCAGCCTACCAGGTCACGGGGGCTGGGTTAGCGGAGTGAGTGCCCGTACTGGCATTTCCTCAACGAGTCCATGTACATGGGAAACCAACCTTGGCCATGGGGGCCAGCAGCCCTGGTAGGTGCCTTAAAGGTCTTGGGTACGAGCGAGGACGTGTACCCTGTAGCGCGTGCAGCGCCCCCCCATGGGTCCGAACAATGGCGCTAATCGTTGCCAGTCTCTCAACTCTACATCACCACATCACTCTTCCAGCCAGCAACTTCGACCTCTGCTTCCACGCCTCCGACTCGATAAACCAACGCACTGTCGACCTCTTTCTTCCACTTGTCATCTCCCACTTTTACATGTTTCCATCACCCTTCTCCCCGTCTGTTTGCAATCGGCATCATGTCTGAGCCTGAGCAGTGCATCATATGTCTGGATCCCCTACCGCTGCCTTCGTCCTCGTCCTTGGAGGCAGCTGGCCCCAGTAAGGTGGCACCCTCTGTAACCACCACCGCCAACACGCCTAGTACCGCGAGTACCCTCGCCATCACCGCCACGACCAACGAGGCCACCGACTCGTCCGCCAACACCAGCGAAGAAGATCTCAGCTATCTGAATATTGTCGCTGCTTTGGATGGATGCGAGCACATTATTCACGATGCATGTATCCGGTCCTGGGCCAAGAAGACTAATACATGTCCCATCTGCCGCAACCCATTCCACACTGTCCGAGTCTACAACGGTGTTGACGGTAAGTCTACCATGACATCGCTTCTTTCCATTCTTTAATCNTCCCGGTCTGGTTCTCCTCAGTTATCGTTATTCGTCTGTCATTATGGGTGAATCTTTCTACCCTTTTTCTCCCTCGAACCTTTTGGGCCTTGCATCATGTTAGTTGCAACTTTCTAATCAACTCGCACCACATAGGAACCGCCGTATCCACGTACGAAGTCCAAGACAAGAAACAGGTAGCCGAATTCGATGTGCAACAATGGATGGGAGACAACCCGGAAGAGGAGGAACCCGAGGGCAATCCCTGCCCAATCTGCAACTCGTCCGAACGGGAAGAAGTGCTGCTTCTTTGCGACAGCTGCGACGCAGCATATCACACACACTGCCTTGGGCTAGAGGAGATTCCCCAGGGTAATTGGTACTGCATGGAATGCGCACACCTGTTCCGACTCAATAATGGGCCATCTGCACTGCAAGATCCCTTTCCTCGCCCTTCCCATGCCCGGCCACTGTTACCCCGCGACAGCAGAGGATTCCACGTCCGCACCCGTGCCGTTGTCAGGAGAGCGCGCCGGCAGGAGCGCAATGCGGAGTGGCAAGGTGCCTGGGGCCAGTTTGCGGAGCGTTTCTATGAGATAAGCGAGCTGGATCTCGACAACCACGACGAGGACGACGAGCTCGACCAGTATCGTCGCTTCCAACAGCTCGACACTCGTGAGCTGCAACGATGGCGGCAACGCATTCGCATCGCCCACCGACTCGGCGCTCGCGATACATTCACGAATAACATACCGCCACAGATCAGCGAGCGTCTGCAGTCGCCGCCGCCTCCTCCACCTGTTGAGACTCGAGACGAGAGGCGTGCCTGGGGCGCACTTGACCGTGCTCGGGAAACGGAAGACGTCAC
This sequence comes from Stachybotrys chartarum, assembly GCA_001021365.1. Classification (NCBI taxonomy): domain Eukaryota; kingdom Fungi; phylum Ascomycota; class Sordariomycetes; order Hypocreales; family Stachybotryaceae; genus Stachybotrys; species Stachybotrys chartarum. The sequence goes on along the minus strand of LDEE01000003.1, from coordinate 285,883 downwards.
CACCACCACGAATAGCCGCAAGCGGAGAGTCCGCTCCGTCACGGCGTCCCCAGCGGAACCGGCCCAGGAGCCCGAGAGGAAGCTGAAGCGCCCACGAACCAGGCGACTACCCACGCAGGGTGAGGCCTCAAACTCGGTCTCGTCACCAGCAGCTGCAGGTTCTTCCTCCTCCGCCGCACGGGTGACGAACGGGTCGACAGCCATCAACGGCTCCAACGGTCGAAGCATCGACGATCCTCCCTTGGTTTCGTCGCTTTTGAAGGAGCTGGAACCTGGTGCCCGATCCGAAGACGACACCCCAGTCGCGACTCCGGGTTGGCGAACGGTCCCGGAGATGTCGTCTCCCGCCATTTCGCCTTCGCCATCCGCATATAGCAGCCCTCGGGCACTCTCGTCAACACCACCTCCGCTACCCAGCGCAGGGGGCCGGCCGAATTCCCCCACGCTTTCACTTAGCACGCACATTCAGCCGATATACCCACCTGCAAACTATTCCCCGAATCGATATAGTAGTGATCACAGTGATTCAGAAACCCGAACTGGCAGATCAGACGTCCGCTCGCTTGAGCTGCGCCAGCCCCGACCACGACGGGCGCATCAGGTAGCCCCGCCAGCAGAGGAGACCTCGCCGACCAGGGCAGCAATGACGCAAGAAGGAAAAAAGAGCATCAACGAGATCGTCAAGAACGCCCTGAGACCGCATTGGCGGGCCCAAAAATTGACCACGGACCAGTATGCCACCATCAATCGGGATATATCGCGAAAGCTTTACGATGAAGTTAAGGATGCGTCTTCGCTCAACGACGATTCTCGACGCGTATGGGAGAAGAGAGCGACGCAAGAGGTAGCCCAGGCAGTTTCCGAGCTCCAGGGTTGATCACGAAGGCACGAGATGGTTCATCCTTTTTTTTTTCAGGCGGGCGTTTCAGGTATAGTCGGTGGTCCAGTGGCATGATACCCAACATCTTTGACAGCGGAGGAGTATGCTTGATTTGTTTGAAGAGGCGGTAAATCGCTAACAGTATCGGACATGTGATGTGCGTGGGCTTGTACTTGTTTAGAATACATCGGCGTAGCTTTGGGGAGCCAGGCGTATCGTATTGGAATAGGTTAGGTACCGTAAGTCGGTAGGGACTGTGTGCCTAGGTAAATTCATGAACTGAAATGTATGTATGACTCGAAGAAAGGATGCGCAGTTAGCACCCCTCCATCCCGGCAGATGCGGCTGTTGTTGTTGAGTGAGCTTCATCGAAATTTTGTCAAAGATATGATATCGCTTGGTAGCAGAAACAGTCACAAGTGAAAACTCTGAGCGTTCATCGCCAGGGCGACGGCCGTGGCTGGCACGAGTCTGGCCGCAGGATCAGACGCGCATGGCCAAGCCAGCAAGGTCCAAAACGGAGGGACCAGAGATTTAAGCAGTAACTATCTAACAGTTAAGCCAGGTGGAAAAGAAAACAGGCACCGCTAGCGAAAAAGACTGCTCTGGGATTTACTCTCGGCACTTGTTAAATGATCAGGATCTGAAGAGACGCAGGTCGTGACGATAAGGAAAAGTGCCTTGAAGAGAAGAAGAAAAGCCAAAAGCAATGCCCTCCAAGAGGAAAATAAGTAGCGTAGGCGGAGGTCTGTGGGCGGGTTGCTGCCTGAGGCTTCACAGGACTGATAGTGCTGTGGTGCAGGGTAAACCGATAGTGCTGATCAGAGGCTGAGTCAGCCTGCCGTGCAGGGTCTCGAAACGGCAGTGCTTCGTAGTGCAGCTTTGGTCGCGTCTACAAGGGGAAAAAAGTTGTCGAAATATCTTGGAGGACCATAACGGCAACGATGCAGGTCTCGAGTAGAGGCGGCCGAGCTCTTCGGGATGCTCTCAGAGGTACGGATCCTACATGACGCATCAATACACCGCACAGCATTCAGGACTGACCCAAATTGATTCTCCTAGCGAACCCTGCCGTCTGCTCACGATGCGCAACCGGGGCCACCAGAACCTCAGCTCGTTTCTATTCAGCGACGCCGACAGTAACAGAAGTCACCGCCGAGACCACCGGCCATCCTCCTCCCCTCCCCACATCCCTCCCTCGCCCGTACGACGTGCGGTCCGGCATCATCGTGACGCGGCCGCCCATCGTGACGCGCGAGATGCACCCGTTCGAGAACGCCTTCTTCTTCTACCAGAAACGGCTGGAGGAGCGCCTCAGCACGCCCTTTGTGTCTAGCGTCTACTTCAAGCCCGACACGGCGCGCGAGCTCGACTGGAACCTCAAGGTCAAGGAGCGCCGGGGCACCGTGGCCAAGGAGCTGGGCGTGTACCAGGGCAAGGGCGCCAAGGCCTGGGACGACGAGCTCCGCGTCGGCGACCAGCTGAGCTCCCGCGAGAACTTGATCGGCAGCTTGTTGAAGGACGCCGAGGCCCGTATCAGTGATGACGCCGAGCTCATCCCCGATGAAGAGATTGTGCCGGTCCCGAGGCCGGCGGATAGGGTGACAGAGGCGGATAGGAAGGGCGATGTGAAGAGGCTGGATCGGCAGCTCGACAGGACGCTGTATTTAGTTGTCAAGGGCAAGGACGGCTGGGGCTTTCCCGCGGATATTGTCCCCAGGAGTGAGAACCTCCATGAAGTAAGTGCATCCAAAACGCCAGACGCTGTCCATGTTGTCCTCATTGTCCTCGCTTGAGAGGAGAAGAAGAAGAAAAACTAACACAAGCACCCCTCGCAGACTGCCAAAAGAGTCATGGACCAAGCCGCCGGCGTCAACATGAATACATGGATTGTCGGCCGCGTGCCCGTCGCGCACGTCGTCACTCACCCCGCCCTCGCCGCCGACGGCACCGTCCAGGCCAAGGGCTCCAAGACCTTCTTCCTCAAGGCCAGGATTATGGCGGGCCAGGCGGACCTCAAGGGCAACCCCTTTGGCTACTCCGACTTCAAGTGGCTGACCCGCGAGGAGCTGGAGAAGGAGCTGACGCCCGAGTACTTCCAGGGCGTGCGCAACATGTTGACCAACAGGTAAAACATGGTCGTGGTCTAAGCTCTGTTGCTGTGCTGCTGCCTCCGGGCTGTGTACTAAATCTACCTGACCTCGTCGCGAGGCTTGGTGTTATGTAAAGATCATTGCGAATGTAGCTAGTGTATGCTGGTCGTCGAAGCAAAGAGTGTATGTATTATAGAAGTTCATCAACTCAAAGCATGTGTATAGTGAAACATTCCATATGGCTGTGCGCACTCTCTCTGTCCGTCCCCGAGGGTTCCAGGCATACACAACATTCAGCTTTGCGCATCCTTCATTGCTCGCATATACACTGTGCCATAAAGCTACGCCATGTTCGCAAGAAATGAATTTCCGTGCATGATATCAAGTACCCAACGCCGCACACCTCGAAGCTACTCAGCCACCGCATAGTCCACAGAAGTCGAAAGGAAGGGAAGAAAGCGCCCGACGTGAGAAGAAAAAAAAAAGTAAACCAATTTGTAATCATAGCACACTATGTCGGCTTCGCCTGTCCCTCTACAAATTCAAGGGCGTCCTCTGTGCTGACGCAGTTGATGGAGCTCGTCTTGTTCCGGAACGTTACGCCGTAGCACTTGTCTGCGACGTGCACAATCTCCGGGCGGAAGGTGGTGCAGATGAACTGTGTCCCGGCTTCGTTGGATATGGATTCGAGCAGGGCGGCAACGGCGGTGCGGTATTGCGCGTCAAGGTTGGCGTCCACTTCGTCGAAGATCACCATGGGGCTGCTCTCTGTCTGCTGGAGGGCAAAGATGAGGCAGAGAGCACAGAGACCTGCTCCTGTTAGCTTCTGCGTGTAGTTCCAGGGGATATCATGCTTACTCTTCTGTCCGCCACTGAGCTGTTGGATCTTCTGCTGCTCGTCCAAGTGCTTGGAGTTGAAGGAGACGCTGATTCCGACGCCCAGGTAGTTCTCTACACTCCCCCGATTTTCGTCGCCCGACTCTTCTTGCTCATGGCGGCGATCGGTCCTGCGCTGGATGACCAGGCGCCCGTGACCGGCGGGAACCAGTTTCGCGAAGATGGTTGCGAACTCCTTCGACACCTGCTTGAAGGTCCGCTCGATTGCCTCGTCTTTGCGACGATCCAGATGCTCCACAAGCTCCTCAATCGATGCTTGCGAGGCGTCGAGCTCCTTGCGTCGCTTCAGCAGTTGCTCTTGCTGCGTTGTGAAGTTGCTGTATTGCTCAAAGGCCTTCTTATTCACGTGTTTATATTTTTTCAAGGCCTCGTTAACCTTCTTGAGCTTGGAGGTGATCTGCGAGTAGCGGTTAGCTGGTAGTCACCAGGGCATACCCCCTGGTAAATACTTACCACCTTGGCGTCCATGCGCTCATACTTGTCGAATGCCTCTTCTGGAAGGACACCGAGATCACGGATGTTCTTGGCGCACTCGGCAGCCTGAGCAGTCAAAAGAGCCTTTCTTTGCAGTGTCTTCTCCATGCGCTTCTGCTGCCTCTCAATCTTTGTGGAGAGTTCGCTCAGTTCTTGCTCTCGGTTTGCTTTGTCATTCTCGATGCTTTCCAGCCGAGCGGTCAACTCCTCCATGCTGCTTTCGGTTTCTTGAAGGCTAGAATCGGCGGCCTGGAGAGCCTTTTGGGCCTTCCTAAGTTCCCGCTGCACCTCTTTCAAGCTGCCGCTGGAGGCGCCAGAGGTTGAGTGCTCAAAGGCTTGGCTGTTGAGCTGATCCAGCTTGTTCTGTAAGTTCTGACGCAGGTCGCTTTCGAGAATTTGTTTCCGACGCTCAAGACTCCTTCGAGCATTGCTGGCCTCATTCCACTGCTTTTGAAGTTGTTGTGTTCTGCCACTCAGCTCCTCCAACTGCCGCTCCTCGGCCGCCGTGAGGCTCTCCTTGAAATCGGTCCCAACCTCGGCCTCATGAGCCGCAATTTCCTCCAGGAAGCCACTCATGTTCTTCTCTACAGTGTCACGACGCTTCAGTGCTGCATCGAGACGGGCTCGTTCATGTTCCAGGTGCGCCGATTTGTTGCGTAGTTCGTGCTTTAGAGGCTCGAAGCCATCTTCCGCCTGCCGTAGCCTCTGTTCCAGTTTTTGTACCTCTGACATGGCAGCCGTAATCTCCTGATCCTTACGCTCAATCTTGTCCCTAATCGCACGAGATTCTTCCAGTAACCTCTCGTACTCGTCTCGCCACTTGTTTGCGGCGTTGACGTTTTCCAGACGTGATCGAGACGGATCAATATAGCCGCCCGTCATGGCACCACGTTTGTTCGTAGTATCGCCATCAGCTGTGATACCGTCCACGCCATGACTCCTGGCGTACTGCGCAGCCACGGCGAGGCTTGGACAGACGACCGTCTTACCGAAGACTTGCTGGAAAGCTTTTTCGTATTTGGGGTCGTATGTAATCTTGCTCAACAGAGGCACCACATCGCTTGAACGGGGCATGTTCATTTGGCGAGGACGGAGCTGGGCCAGGGGCATGAATGTGAGGCGACCACCTCGCTGTTTGTAAAGATACTCGGTGAGATATGTAGCAGTATCTGCGTTGTCGACCACATAATGGAACAAACTAGCACCCGCGATCTGCTCCACAGGGAGTGTGTAGGCCTCCTTGACGGTGAGGAGATCTGCCAGGGTTCCGTATGCGCCCGGGATATTTTGCTCTCGCTTCAAACGGCGGATAGTGGCCAGACCGCGTGCCGTGGCCGAGTCCATGACCCTCGATACTTCCTTCTCCGCTTGCTCTTTTTCCTGTCGTGCGTTTGAGATGACCGTGTTGAGCTTCTCGGCTTCTCGGCGGAGAAGCTTGCGCTCGTCGTTCAACTTGTCGAGCACATCGTGCGCCTTGGTCGCCTCTTCTGCAAGCAAGGCTCTGTCGTTGCTCCAGTTGGCCAGGCGCGATCGCAGTGACGCGACTTCCTCCTCGGTTTGCTTGATTGACTCTTGCACACGGGCGACCTCCTCGTCGGCATCGAGTTTGTTCGCTCTCTGGTTGCTAATGGTGACTTCCAGGTCTGTTATCTCCTGCTTCAGCCATGCATCTCGCTCTGCCTTGTTCCTAAATCGAGAGCCTCGTGATTGCTTTGCGAAGAGACGAGACCGGGATGCCTCCACGGCATCCAGCTGCCGTCGTGCCTCATCTTCTTCCGACTTCTTCTGTTGGAATTGTGGGAGAATCTGGGATAGCTCGCTCTCCTTTACTGCAATTTCTTGTTGCACCAAAGTGAGCTCGGCCTCGTGCTGCGCCCGAGCTTGCTCCGCGGCCGATTGACCTTCTGTCAAATTCCTGGTCTTGAGCTCTATCTTTGCCAGGATCTTGGCGCTATCCCGACGATCCTCCTCCAGCTGGCGCCGGTCTATTTGAAGGAGCTCCATCTCGCGCTGCAGCTTGTGTATTTGCGCGTCGAGCTTTGCAATGGCCTTTTCTCCAGCCACGAGTTCCGATCTACTGGAGTCGGTAACCTCGAGGCCGTCGTGACGGGCGTTGTCGATCTCTTCGAGCGCTTCCTGCACGGTTGTCTGTTCGCGATGGTGATAAGCGTACTCCAGGCATCGTCTTTCGCGATCCTTGTCCTGGAAGCCCCGCAGCTCTTCCTTTTCCTCTTCTAGCTCGTGCAGCCGCTCTTCGATGTACGCGAGTAGCTCATCAATCTTTTCTCGTTTGTTGTTGGTTTCGTTCATAATCTTTAAAGACTCGGCGCGCCGGGCCTCGTACACCTGGGTACCTGCAACCTCCTTGAGCAGGTTCAGCCGCTCTGACTCCTTCATGTTGGTCAGGGCAGTAACGCGGCCCTGCGGAACAATGTAGTAAGGATTGGATCGCGAAAACCCCGCAGATTCGAGAAGGTGGATGACATCGGCTTTGGCGACAACCTTGCGGTCCACCGAGTATTCGTCCTTCTTGGCGCCAATAGTACGCCGGAGAATGACCTCCTTCTTGTCTGTCGCGAATCGGTCGTCACTGTTGTCGAAGATGATCTCGACGTAGGCCGACATAACGGCGGAGCCAGAGCCTTCGTGCAGCAGGCCCTGGCGCTCCTCGCGACTCATCTGAGTGTAGGCGTCGCTGAGTACGAAGCGCATCGCGGCGAAGAAGTTGCTCTTTCCGGAGCCATTGCGACCAACGATGACGTTTGTCTTTGGCGAGAAGGGCTCGATGACCGTCTGGTCCTTGTAGCTGCACGAAGGGCGTCAGTGCCATTCGGCCATGGAAGCAGCGGGGTTGCAGCGGCATACCTTTTGAAGCCCTGGATGATGATCTGCTTGATATACATGATTGTCTGGCAGCGCGGGCGCTGGAGCGCAACATGCGAAGGGCGATATGGTGTGCAGCTTCGGGCGAGGTCCTCCGGTCTTGGTCCTCACACAATATGCGGCTATGGATGTGCAAACGATCCTCGACGCGTCTCTGTCGCACCGCGATTAAGTGTCGCGCGTCTAGGATTGTGCCTAAAACTGGGGCTAGTCCAGCTCACATCTCTTGGGCGCATTCTCCATGGACTACCTACCCTATAGCGACGCATGACGATTCCCCATGATGTTGGCTTGATCTACTGTACTGGTGCCGGGAGCGACGCAGGGTTTGTTCTACCTAGCCCCGGAAGTGTTGGCTGATTTTGTATGCTGGATCAGACAGGATCGGTGATATTATGCATTTTCTTGTATCGCCACTTCTTTGCCTTATCATGATCATCATTGATAATTGTCTCGTAGGTATAGATGAATGAATACGCCCTACCTCCACTCGAGACGAGCGCAGGTTGGGATAGCGCGCAAACATCAGCGTAGGCCTTAATTTTTTACCACAGCTAAGATCATTGGGTCCAAATGCCAGGTACGAGAAGCAGCTTGCTGCTGTGGCGGGCTAACTTCGACGCCAGTAGCAGTGAAGTCGCATGTTTGCTCGCCGTTTTCAAGGAAAGGAGGCTCAAGGGCGCGCCTTAGCCCACACCCTATACCTACACATGATATGTCGTGACGCCTCGCCTTTGTGAGCTCTACCCAACCACCCGACCCTATGTCGGGCCATTAACAATGTAGAGTAATGTGCTTTTCGGTATGCTGGTCATGGAACTACGGGTGGGGTGCTCGGGGTACTAGTGAAGGTGTCAGAGTGCCGTAGATGTCACCAGCAATAAGAAAGTGCTTCCCATCATAATCCACCGCGTGTAGGTTGGCCTACAAGTGCCTGCACGAGATGCAAGAGAGGCCGAAGAGTCGCACCAGAAATAGCGCAAGCCAGGTGTACCGTCCAGAACTGTGTTGGTCGACTGCAGGCGTGATGGAAGCTGGTGGCAAGCCAACCAACTCCAATATCAGGTTGTTCACGATGCAGCAAACTGGCTGCTCCAGAAGACTGGTCTGGCCGGTTGGCTGGTCGCCCTACCTGGCTTGCCGAGCTAGCGCCCAAGGTACATGCAAGTGCTAGGCAACGCCTGCACGGTCTGGGTCCCCTCAATTTATGACCCTAGTCTTGGACCGAACCCAAGGTTCACTAGGCCTGCCGATCGAGCAAGGTGTCAAATTGTGGCATTTTTCGACAACCCTTTCCCCGGTTCGGCTGCCGTGAGGTGCGCGAGTAGCCCGACTTGAAAGACACGAGGTTTTGTCAGTGGTCGATTCACCTGTCAATTCTTGTGACGTGAGTCAGGGTAATGCATAGGTTTCTGGGGGTGCGGCCCATGGCGCGACGAAGGCAAGCATGTCTCTTGAACAGTACCCTACTGAATAGATATGTTGGGTAAAGCAGAAACGGGACATTGATATAGCAGGGGAAGGGTAGGACGAGGAGGTACCTGCATGTACGTATAGCGAAATGGAAAATGGAAACTGCGGATCAGCGAGTGTCTGGTCAGCACAGGCACGAATGACGCTAACGAGATTAAGCGAGCCAGCCCAGCAAGGGACGCGCTGCTGTGTATAAAATAACAGGCATGCTCTTATAGAAAGGCAGCCCTGCCCTCCACCCGAATTTTTCCAGGCCAGCGCAAACCACGCCAAACCGCTGACCTGAGGTCTGGTGCCTTGTCGCCTTGTCGCCTTATCGCCCACCCCGTCCACGCAACCCACATACATGCACATACGCGCGCACACGTAGCGCACAAGCTCAGGCACACACCTTGTTGGACCCGACCAACGCATCCAAGCAAGCAAGCAAGCAAGCAACTTTAGGCGTCCCATCCCCACGGCAGCTTCAGAGCGGCATCACCGTGTCGAAAAGGTAGCGTCATTTCTCTTCCACTTTGCCCACAGCATCCGACTGCTTCCTCGTTGGTATCGCATGCGCGCGTTTAATATCTTTACCACTCACTCCCTTACTCCGTACCCCTTCATCGGTCGCTTGTACCGGTGCATGTTCCAACTGCTCTTTGCTGGTGCTGGTGCTAGTGCATCCATCGAGAGCAGCCCGCACCACCCCCACATTTTCTTTGCTAGGGAATGCGACTCCATGTAGCACGCATCGTCGTGTGATGGTACCTGAAGCAAGCTCATATCTATCTGCATCAAACCCAAGATCGCGGAGCACCTGGCTTTGCGCTTGGGACCTGCTACACTGCATTCAGACACTTTGCACATCCTGCGCATACGTTGCTTTGGGTAAGCCCAGAGCTTCTGCATCTGCACTGCGCCGCTACCTAGTCGGTCACATTTTCCCACACTGCGCAACGCACTGGGCTAGCCAGATCTCTCTCTATCTCTCTCCCCCTCCTCCTTCCCACCATCTTCTCCGTCACTATCAAGCAACTCTAGTATTTGTCTTTCCCCGCCCCGGCTCGCTGTACCCGTGTGCGTCCCGTGATTCCCCAAGTGGTCTGGAAACGGCGTGGCGGCTTATAGGCCAGTCGGCTCGAAGTCGCATTTGGCACTCATCCATGATTTCTGATCTGCGTCACTGTACCCGATCAATGCATGTACCCATCAGCCTGCCCCACTTGTTGTTGGGCCTGCATCAACACCAAGGGTTGAGCCTATTCTCAAGGCCCGCCAGCCGCGATGCTTCACGACATTACATGGCCTAACCCGTTGCTAACGTGTCCGCAGACCTTCACTATGTCGCGGCTCCCACAGCCCTGGGCAGAAATAATTTAATCAGCAATGGCTTCCAGGTAGAGCAACCCCCCTTCCATTTTCTCCATCACGCCTGCTAACTTGTCATCGTAATAGACTTGATCGACTCGTCACGTGAGTACTTCATCCACTTCAATCTTCCATCTCAGTTTGCAAACTCGTCCTATCAACGACATGGGCGGAAATCTCATCAACGCTATCCTGTCCGATCCCTCGCTTGTGAAGCATACTGATTTTTAATAGGATCCTTGAGACGGGGAGCACACGACTGATTCGGGATACTGCCGTCAACCAGCTGGCGGACTGGCAAAAACAACATCCCGATGAGTTGTTTAACCTTCTCTCACGGGTCGTGCCCTACCTTCGACACAAGGACTGGGAGACGAGAAGCACAGCCGCCAAAGCCATAGGCAAGATCGCGGAGAATGCGCCCCTCTACGATCCCAACTCGGATGACCCTGTCTCCGAGGCCCAAAATGAGCCTAAAAAGGACGAAGGAGACTCGGAGAATGGCTTTATCAAGAAAGAAGAGGAAAAGGATGAGACCTGCTTGCCTGACAATGACAGCTTCAGACTCGAAACCCTTGACGTCCAAGCGGTGCTCCAGCATGGTCGCGTGCTACTACGTGGTGGAGGTATTGAATATGGTCTTGCCGGCATGGATGCACAAGCCCGCCTAGCTTACCAAAAGAAAACTTTGTTAGGTCGTCTTGGTTTACTGGGCAGAAGATTCGAGGATGAAGAGGCCTTTCCTGCCGATCCCGTCAACGTCCCAATGACGCCCCTCGACTCGACGAACGGCAATGGGACAATCAAAGCAGAACCTGCATCGAGCCAAGGCTTGCCCGGCGAGGAGCCGGGCCTAAGTTCCCGGCAACTCAATGTTCTCAAACGAAAACGCAAACGGGAGGCCATGAAAGCATCGCAAGGCAAGGGTAACTTTCTCGATATATCATTTCGAAGATCGGCGACGGCGGGATCCGAAGGCATGGGCGACGAAACTCCAACAGCCGATCCAGACTCGAAAAAGAATGGAAAGATGAACGATTACTTCAACCTAGACCGGCCCGCCGATACGGACGAGGACAAACAGGTTGTCAGCGAGTTCAAAGGGCCGATGCTTCCCATCAAATCAGAAATCGAAGCCGAAGATAGTCAGGAGGGCACCGAGTGGCCGTACGAACGCCTGTGTGATTTCCTCAAAGTTGACCTTTTCGACTCCTCGTGGGAAACGCGCCACGGTGCGGCCATGGGTTTACGAGAAGTCCTCAGAGTGCACGGCAATGGTGCAGGAAGACTGCCGTCAAAAAATAAGGCAGAGAACGATGCTCTGAACCGAAAATGGCTCGACGACCTAGCATGCCGGCTTTGCATGGTCCTCATGCTCGATCGCTTCACCGATTATAGTTCAGACACGTCTGTGGCGCCCATCAGAGAGACAATTGGCCAATCGCTAGGGTCGGTCCTCAAACACATTCCTTCCGAATCGGTGTACAATATCTACAAAATCCTGTATCGAATGGTCATGCAAGCGGATCTCGAAATTGAGAGGCCTATCTGGGCAGTCTGCCACGGCGGTATGGTTGGACTCAGGTACGTCGTTGCGGTTAGGAAAGATCTGCTGCTCCAAGACGGTGATATGATTGATGGGGTTATTCAAGCCGTGATGAAAGGTCTGGGCGACATGGACGACGACGTTCGTGCCGTCAGCGCCGCAACGCTCATCCCTATGGCCAAGGAGTTTGTCACTATGAGACCAGAAGCCTTGGCTGGGCTGATTAATATTGTCTGGGAGAGCTTGTCCAACCTGGGCGATGATCTAAGCGCCAGCACTGGTCGCATCATGGATCTCCTTGCTACGCTCTGCGGCTTTCCCACGGTCCTGGAGACGATGAAAGCCTCGGCCGCCCAAGATGAAGAGCGCTCTTTCACTCTTCTTGTTCCGCGCCTATACCCATTCCTTCGCCACACAATCACCTCGGTACGACTCGCCGTTCTAAAGGCATTGCTAACATTTGCCAACCTTGACTCGGAAACATCGCAAGGCTGGCTCAACGGCAGAATCTTGCGGCTTACGTTTCAGAACATCCTGGTGGAAAGAGACCAGGAAACCCTCAACATGTCACTGGAGCTGTGGACGGCCCTTGTCCGCAGTCTGGCAAAAACACCTTCGATTCTTGCGGAGGAATTCGCTCCTCACATAGACCCAATGATGCAGCTGACGCTACATCCCATTGGAGTATCGCGAAATCCCATCCCCATGAATGCCGCACTATTCCAGAAACCCTCTGGCGGAACGTACTCAATGCCCGGAGTGGTGCAGCCGGGATTCAGGAAGATGTCGTCCCCAGACATGTCCGACAGAGCGCCTAAGCGCCGCCGCAAGTCGAACAAGGTTGAGGAGCCTGTATCGTCGAATCTCACACATGATGTAGACGGACACATGATGCAGGGCGACGTTGACCTCGTAGGCACAGATGTCCTGGTTCGATCAAGAGTTTCTGCGGCCAAAGCCATGGGTTTCATCATGGCATCCGTACCTGCCCCGAACCTCGATGACTATGACGCCCTGCTCGTGCCAGGTTTCACGTCGGCTTTCTCGTCATCCCAGCTTACCGCATGTCTCGTTATCGACGAATATGCAAGGAATTGCCCAGCAACAGATTCACCGGCACGATATTTGGAGCAAATGCAGCGCATTGTGGACTCGGACCGCCCGTCGTCCTACCGAGACCTGGTCAACTTTATTCAACGTGTCAGGACGCAATGCCAGCAGCTTGTCTACCTGTTTCGGGATCATGGCAAAGTGTCCAACAACAAACTTCCAATTCTGCCGGTCGTTGTACAGGGAGAGGCTGAAGCTGGGCCCACCGCCTTTTCTCTCGCAACCGCCGAGAAATGCATCGGGGACGACTACGAGAAGCTGAAGAGGGCCATGCCTCCTGGCCAGCGCCTGATTGCCAGCCAACAACTCTCGGATGCCCGAGACATCACCAAAGCTGCCATTGAGGAAGCCAAAGCCGTGAAAGGTGCTCGCGACATTCGAATAAAGGCCGGCGCCGCTTGCGCCATTGTCGCCATGAAGCACCTGCCAAAGAAGCCCAGTCCTCTTATCAAGGGAATAATGGATTCGATCAAGACAGAGGAGGTCCAACTGCTTCAATACAGATCGTCAGACACAATCGCTAGACTCGTCCATCTCTTTACAGAGAAGGGTCGCAAGGGGCCTGCGGAAAAGGTAGTCGCCAACCTTGTCAAATTTTCCTGCGTTGAGGTGGCCGAAACCCCCGAGTTCCCGGTGCACGCAAGCAAGACCGACTGCATCTTGTCCATGCAAAAAGAGGAAGATAGAGTCGACCATGCCGATGCGGATAAGTGGGCCAGGGAGTCCAAGGCCGCGCGCATCACCAGGCGAGGTGCCCGAGAAGCTCTGGAAATCCTGTCGCGATTATACGGACCTGGCCTCCTCGAAGCCGTCCCAAGTCTACGGACGTTCGTAGAGGAACCTTTGGTCAAGGCCTTCGCAGGTGACTTGCCAGCAGAAGCCAAGGATCCTGAGCAATCGTTCGGCCAGGAAATCGTCGATGCCATGTCCGTTATCAGAACCATGGCGCCGACGTTGGACACGAGCCTGCACCCGTTCGTGATGGAGATGATGCCCCTAGTCATAAAAGCCCTTCATTCGGAGCTTTCAGTGTTCCGTTATATGGCGGCCAAGTGCTTAGCCACCATATGCAGTGTCATCCCTGTCAAGGGCATGACCGCGCTCGTCGAAAACGTCCTCCCGTCCATCAGCAATCCGCTGGACCTCAAATTCCGGCAAGGAGCCATCGAGGCGATCTACCACTTGATAGCCGTTATGGGTGACGCGATCTTGCCCTACGTCATATTCCTCATTGTGCCAGTTTTGGGGCGCATGAGCGATTCAGACAACGAAATCCGCCTCCTTGCCACAACGTCGTTCGCGACGCTTGTGAAGCTTGTGCCGTTGGAAGCGGGCATACCTGATCCGCCGGGTCTGTCGGAAGAGCTGCTCAAGGGCCGAGACAGGGAAAGGACTTTTATTGCGCAGCTCCTGGACCCAAAGAAAGTCGAGCCATTCCAAATCCCTGTCGCAATCAAGGCCGAGCTACGTTCATACCAGCAAGATGGTGTTAACTGGCTGAATTTCCTCAACAAATACCACTTGCACGGCATCCTCTGCGACGACATGGGACTTGGCAAGACGTTGCAAACCATTTGCATCGTAGCTAGCGACCACCATCAACGAGCCGAAGAATTTGCCAAGACGCAGGCGCCAGACGTACGAAGGCTCCCTTCACTCATTGTCTGTCCACCTACCTTGTCAGGTCACTGGCAGCAAGAAATCAAAGCCTATGCTCCGTTTCTGAGTGTGACGGCCTATGTAGGGCCTCCAGCAGAGCGAAAGGCTATGAGAGACCAGCTTGGGGATACGGACATTGTTGTTACCTCATACGAGGTTTGCCGTAACGACACCGAAGTCCTGGAGCGGCACAACTGGAACTACGTGGTTCTGGACGAGGGCCATCTTATCAAGAACCCCAGAGCTAAGATCACTCAGGCGGTGAAGAAGCTGGCAAGCAACCACAGACTCATTCTGACAGGCACGCCGATTCAGAACAACGTCTTGGAGCTCTGGTCGTTGTTCGACTTCCTCATGCCTGGGTTCCTCGGTGCCGAGAAGGTCTTCTTGGATCGCTTTGCGAAGCCAATCGCAGCAAGCCGCTTCAGCAAAGCGTCTTCCAAAGAACAGGAAGCCGGAGCCCTTGCCATCGAAGCTCTACATAAGCAGGTGCTGCCCTTCCTTCTGCGACGACTCAAGGAGGAGGTACTCGACGACCTTCCTCCCAAGATTCTGCAAAACTACTACTGCGACCTGAGCGACCTGCAGAAGAAGTTGTTTGAGGATTTCACGAAGAAGCAGGGCAAAAAGATACAAGCAGAAGCTGGCCGGGAAGACAAGGAAGCCAAGCAGCACATCTTCCAAGCCCTCCAGTACATGCGCAAACTGTGCAACTCACCCGCAATGGTGATGAAGCCAGGCACTCCGATGTACGATGACACGCAAAAGATCCTCGGCAAGCAGGGGTCCTCCATCGAAGACCTGACCCATGCTCCCAAGCTGACTGCGTTGAGGGACCTGCTGGTTGACTGCGGCATCGGCGGCGACGAAGGGGACACGAATGATCCATTGTATCAGCCAATAAAACCCCACCGCGCCTTGATCTTCTGTCAGATGAAGGAGATGCTGGACATGGTTCAGAACAAGGTGCTCAAGGAACTGCTCCCGTCGGTATCGCACCTTCGGCTCGACGGATCGGTAGAGGCGACCAAGAGGCAGGACATCGTCAACAAGTTCAACAGCGACCCGTCGTACGACGTCCTACTTCTGACCACTAGCGTTGGTGGGTTGGGATTGAATCTTACGGGCGCCGACACGGTCATCTTTGTCGAGCACGATTGGAATCCGCAGAAGGACCTGCAGGCCATGGATCGCGCCCACCGAATAGGACAAAAGAAGGTTGTCAACGTGTACCGGCTGATCACGCGGGGCACACTTGAGGAGAAGATTTTGAGCCTGCAACGCTTCAAGATTGATGTGGCCTCGACGGTGGTCAACCAGCAGAACGCTGGTTTGTCGACAATGGACACAGATCAGATTCTCGATCTATTCAACCTGGGCGACACTGGGCCGAGCTTGATATCCGACAAACCACACGGCGGCATGGAAGGAAGGGAAGAGGATATGGTGGATATCGAAACGGGCGACGTGATCCGCCAGCCAGGGAAGAAGGCGTGGCTAGACGACCTCGGAGAACTCTGGGATAACAAGCAATACGAGGAGAGCTTCGACCTGGAGGACTTTATGAAGAACATGTCGTAGGAGGTAGGAGCCAGGTTGCTTGGGGGTGCAATGGGGTGCTTCGAGAATTGCTTTTACGGGGAGAAGACGAGTAACATTGGCGACGCGCTTGCCCTTGAGGGCTTTGTATAATAGAACCTTGAGCGCAGGAGCATGTTGGGGTTGCATTGGCTGGCGAGGCAATAACATCTAAGAGCGTCTTTAGGAGCTTTGCTCTGTCTGACCTGGCTACGTACTTGGCAATGCTCTTGATTGTATTGTATGGCATATTCATTGTACGGAGGATATTCTCGTTACTTGTAGGTACGCTTCAGGTCTTGGACTCTGTGATGGACAATATTGAATAGTAGCATGCCCGTAAGTGCCTCCTTGATAGGCACCTAGTCGACATGGATGGGACAATGGCGGACCGGGAGTACATGTGCTTAGTGGGGTTGGACATCCATGACCCCGCCATGAGAGAGGCTGACAGCCTGCCCACCCACCAACAGTCACCCTACCTCACCCAAGGCAAAACCGTCTGGAAGCTTCGATAGGCACTTGATTGTTCGAACGGTCTAGCGTACCCTTTTTCTTCTTTTTCTTCTTCTTCTTCTTCTTCTCCTCCTGCCTCGAACGGACAGGGTTTTCCTGCTTTTCGAACGTGTATAACCTGTTCAGGCACAGACAAGCTAGCTAGGAACGCCCTCTGCTTAGCAACTCAAGATGCCTGTCGACTATAGCAAATGGGTAAGTCGCCTGTGCCTCCCTCTAGCTCGAGACTTTTGGATGCAATTGGCTCCTTGCTGAACCCTTTGATCTTTCAAGGACGCGCTGGAGCTCAGCGATGATTCGGATATCGAGGTGCACCCCAACGTCGACAAGAGATCCTTTATCCGAGCCAAGCAGAACCAGATTCACCAGGAGCGCCTGCAGCGCAAGCACGAGATCGAGACACTAAAGTACGAGCGTATAATCAACGACGGCCTGATCAAGCGCATATCGGCCCTGCTCGCCTCGCTCAGGAGCCATGCATCCGAGGCAGCCAACCGCAACCCGGCCGAGGTGGCATTCAAGGCCATGATGGAGTCGGCCGGGAACCCGCAGGAAGACCAGCCCCCACCGCGGCCAGAGGGTGTGCACGGGCAGGAAACGGACATGCCTTCCTACTCCAAGATGATGGTGACCCTGCTGGACCAGGTGAACAAGGCGCTGGACGAGAAGAAACCCGACGACCGGTACACGGCCATGGTGAAGGAGATCCAGGAGCACGAGGACAAGGTGAAGCAGCTGCAAAAGGACCTGGAGGCTAGACTTGTCGAGTTGCAGACACTCGAGGGCAAGAAAATCACGAGTGACGGTATTCACACCGGCTTCGATAGCTCGCACGTCAACAAGGCCAAAGCTACCGAAAACAAGGACGACTCCAAGGTGGAACTGCTGAACCCCGGCTACACGGGTACTCAGTCCCTGCCAGCTCATGGAAAAGACAAGGCCACGCCTGTCTCTGGAGGAGACGATGCCAACGACGATGACGGTGAAGTCGAGGCATCGCCGGCAGCCAAGAAGTTCGCGGCCATCAAGCCACAGGATTACAGTGCCAGCCTGCAGTTCCTCTCGAAAAACCCGCAGATCCTGGCCGAGCGTGAAACGGACGGTCTTCTGGTCATGGCATTCGACGCAGCTCTGGAGCGCAAGGACGACTTGGCACGGCAGTGCGTGCATCAAGCGCTTCTCTTGCAGTACTGCCGAGCTCTTGGGAGAGACGGCGTGGCACTCTTCTTCAAGCGCATCACTACCAAAGGCCACCAGGCGCAGGACGTGTTCTTCAAGGATGTGCAAGAGACGTACATGCGGATCAAGAGCAGGTCGTTGGAGATTCTCGCGGAGAGAGCCAGAGAGGGCGAGGAGGGAGGCGTCGAGCAGATACAGCTACACGCGGTGGACCCGGGAACGACGATCCAGATCAACATCCCACCGGAAGGCAGCCAAGATCCCGAGGTGCAAAGGGCACGACAGATCTTTGAAGGCTTCGATCCGAAGATGAAGAAGGCCCTGGAAAGCGGCAAGCTGGATGAAGTCAACGAGGTGCTTGGGAAGATGAAGGTGGAAGATGCAGAGGAGCTGGTCAACTTGTTCAACGAGGTACGTGCGGTCCTGCCACGCGGGCCCATTCCTGGATGAAGCGACGAAAATGCTGACGACACCCTCTTTTACCCACTGTTGCAGGCTAGCATCTTAAGTATGGAAGAGAAGCTGATCGACGCGACAACCGAGGAGGGTCAGAGGCAACTCAAGGAGATCGAAGCGGCGGCAGCGGCAGGGAACCAGCTTGCCGATGACCCAGAGTAAGCCCAGCAGCAGCGTGACGGGGCGGATGAAGAAAAGTTCCATGTATCGTTTATAGGGGGAAGGTGTACCTATAACCAGGAAATATGGTGTTGCGAGCGATTGGCTTTGCTTAGGGTTGCCTCTCATGTCTTGGGTTTCATGGCAGGAACCTATGTCTAGCAGATATTTATGCACAGCTGCTTCACGATGACATCCTGATCAACAGGCAGGGTGACAAGGGCTTTGGTTGGCGATCAGCAACGGGCCGGTGCCAGAGGCTCTTGGCTGCTGCGTGTCGCCCCATTGAACTCTTTGACTGGAACCAGCCATTTCATCTACCTGAAGCCGGAGCGGTAGACCATGGTACTGGCAATACAGGCAGCATCTTATGGTTGTTTAGCTTTCAATTCATGGGCTGGCGGCCGGCCTCGGGCCCAGCAGATTGCTTGGTCGTTTACTAGTATGTGATTGACATGCTTGGGCTTTGAGGTTTGTGCAGGATGACGATGACCAAGTTGATGAAGCTGAATCACCGCTGGGCAGCCGAGGCAACACGCGTGAGACGGGCTATCGGACGAGCCGATACGGCGTCTGTCGGGGTCTTGCCTGCCCAGCTATTCGTACGGTACGCCGGGCAGTCAATCGGAGGCCTGCCCTGCGCCGCTGCACAAGCTCGCATCTGGTGTTGAGAAGTGCAGATCTGGCGATTAAACGCCTATTCCAACCGCAGGGTGAAACCCCCCCCTGGAACCGGATCACAGGGCAAAGGGGAACAACGACTCTGTCGCTCCCGTGTGTGCGAGAACGAGTAAAGCCAAGAAAAAAAAAAAGGCTGACGTTATTCGACGAGAGGCGCAGCAGTAACAGGACCCCGTGGCCATGTTTTACGGGGCCCGCAGACCTCTACAGCCCTGAACTTGTTGCGAGGTGAAACGGCTGGGGGAGGCCAGTTTGAGCACAGCCCTTTTTCTCTTTCTTGCTTGCTGCGTCCGGCCGTCGGCTGGGCTCTTGACCCAGGAACTTGGGGCTTGGGCCTTGTTGCAGACCGACGGGATGCATCGGTGGATGGGAGGTCTGAGTGGGCTGCGGGTTTGACACTTGGTCGCTACGGTTTGGCCACACGGGCGGGTAGAGGCGACGCGTGTGGCTTCGTCAATGGTAGGGCATGGCATTGCTCTGCGTGTTTCATCCATTTTATTGGGGAGGGGGGGGCCGGTTTAAACCTTCTTTCGTTATATGGCAGACGTGTAGCCTGGGATCGTTGGACTGTTTGCTCTTCTTGTTCTTGTTCTTCTTCTCTATTCTTGTTTCATGTTATCGTTCTTTTTGTCTTGTTCTTGATCATTCTTCTGCTTAATTGCTGCCTCTCGTTATACAACACCGAACCAACATCCTTCACCTATGTCCATACTGCGAGAATAGACACGCACCTATATTTCACCACATAAAAGTAATCTGCAAAGTGGAAGAGCCGGGCTTACCCTTTCCCGTCATGCCATCGATATCATCGTCGTTTGCGGCAACATGTCTTGCCGTCCTGCTCCTCGTCGGCGACGTCCACGCAGCGCCCCAAGCCGTAGCCACCCCGGTCCCAAGCCTCACTCCCGGCGGCGGCAGCAGCGGGAATGCTGCCGCGACGGCCTGCAACAACTCCCCGGAGCTGTGCTCCCGCCGGTACAACGACATGCTGCACTTCGGCGCCCACAACAGCGCCTTCCTGCGCGATGCAAGCACCGACTACTCCCTCTTCGGCAACCAGTACCTCAACGCGACCGTCGGCCTCGACGCCGGCCTGCGCCTGCTGCAGGCCCAGGTCCACTCCGAGGACGGCGCCCTGCGCCTGTGCCATTCTTCCTGCAGCCTCATGGACGCGGGCCCGCTGCAGGATTGGCTGGCGCTCATCCGTGCCTGGATGGACGGGAACCCCGCCGACGTCGTCACCATCCTCCTCGTCAACGCCGACGACCGGCCCGCGGATGAGTTCGGCGCTGCGTTCCAGGCCGCGGGGCTGTCTCGCTACGGCTATACCCCTCCAGCGGCCTCGGCGACGGCTGACTGGCCGACCCTGCAAACCATGATCGACCAGGGCACCCGCCTCGTGTCCTTTGTGACCAACACGCAGCCCTCGGCCGCCCACCCGTACATCCTCAACGAGTTCGACTACGTCTTCGAGACGGCCTTTGAGGTCACGGAGCTGACGGGCTTCAACTGCACGCTGGACCGGCCCTCGACCGCGGGCGGCTCCGCGTCGGCCGCCGTGGCCGCCAACTACCTCGGGCTGGTCAACCACTTCAAGTACGAGGTGCTCATCGCGGGAATCATGGCGCCCGACGAGGCGACGCTCGGCGTCGTCAACAGCCCCGAGGCCGCCGTCGCCGGCAACATGGGGCTGCACCTGCAGCAGTGCGGCGCCGAGTGGGCGCGCACGCCCAGCTTCGTCCTGGTGGACTTCTGGGACGAGGCGAGCCCCATCGCCGCCGTGGACCAGCTCAACAACCTGGCGTCGGTGACGGGGCGGCGGCAGAGCGAGGCCGTCGTGGTGGCGGGCGCGGTTGCGGCGGTGGACGTGCGGAATCTAGGGCACGGTGCGCTGCTGGCGTTTCTCGTCGGGGTGCTGCTGCTGGTCTGAGTCAAGCATCGTCAAATTATTACATCTCCTTTGTCAAGTGAAACATAGCGAGGCGTTTGGGATCTGGACTGTGATATGCATAGACTGCAAGACACGGGCATTCGGCTGGGTATGATGGCATGTCACCCAAACAACATTGGGATAATGAAACTGCATTAGGTATTTAGAGAGAAGATCCGAGGAAATCGATTCATGACCTGGCTGCTTTGCTTCACAGTGAAAATGGGGATGATGATGTGTACGTGTGTATGTGCTGAGGTTGAAGTTGATGTTGGAGGTAAGCCAAGGTCAAGAACGAGAATTACCCCATTCTGACCTTCTTAGCGGCCCTTTTACTTCAACGACCACTCGAGTCACTCACCAAGGTCGACAGCTACACGGCATTTCCTTTGCGAAGCATCATCGATCAAAACGCCGTTTGAACCTCTCTAAACCGGCCATTCGATCAGTTCTTCTCCACACCCTCAGTATTTCGTCCCTTGCTTCATACAATGGACTACGCGGCTGTCCCTACCCCGGCATCCTGCTACGCCGACTTCTGCCTCATCCCGGTATACATAACCTACAACCACATGCTCTTCCTCCCCCAAGCCATGGTACTAACCCGTGACTTCTTATCCCAGGTCGGCACCGCCAGCGTCTCCGTGGCCGCCGAGGTAGCCGAGGTGCAGCGCCTGCTCAAGGCCAGTGGGCTCAAGTACACCATGCACTCGGCCGGCACCACCGTCGGTAAGCTGTCCCTCCTACCGAAGCACTTGTGTTGCGTCTCCTTTATTTTTTTTTTATTTTTTTTTTTATTTTTTATTTACTCGTGCTCCGCGAATTCACTTGGGCTGACGGCGTCAAAGAGGGCAGCTGGGACGAGGTCATGACCGTCATCGGCAAAGCCCACGCCGTGGTCCACCAGCGCGGTGTGCTCAGGGTTCAGTCATCGATGCGAGTCGGCACGAGGTGAGTCTTGCCAGAGTAGGGACCTCCTTGCACCCGGCTAACAACTCCCTGCCAGGACGGACAAGAAGCAGACAG
This sequence comes from Stachybotrys chartarum, assembly GCA_001021365.1. Taxonomy (NCBI): domain Eukaryota; kingdom Fungi; phylum Ascomycota; class Sordariomycetes; order Hypocreales; family Stachybotryaceae; genus Stachybotrys; species Stachybotrys chartarum. The sequence continues at coordinate 263,993 of LDEE01000003.1, read as the reverse complement.
CCGCCGACAAGGTGAAGCGGGTTGAGGATCTCTTGGCCGACAAGGATGTATAGGAAGGCGTAAAACCACCAGGCATTGACACACGCACGCCTCGAATGGAATAGATTTGATGCAGTATCATCCTACAAAACGAGCAAGCTCTTCGAGAACCATTTACATATTACACATCTCTCTGTACAGCCCAAAACAGTCCCTCAAAATACCACGGGACCAGTTTTACTCCTTTCCGCATGCCGCCATCCAACATGTCGCATTGCCATGTGCTATTGTACGCTTAGCCGCGCATCTTTTTCTGGGACTTGCGGAGCTCCTTCTCCTTCTCCTTCTCGAGGTACTTCTTCTGTGCCTTTGCGTCAAGAGTCTTGAGCTCTGCATCACGCTTCGCCTTCTTGGCCTTCTCCCTCTCCTGAGCGCGCTCCTCGCTCTTTTCCTCATCGGCAGCCTTCTTCAGCTGGAAAATCAGGGAATCGCGGGTGGCCCGGAGCTTTTTGTTGACTTCGGCTCGGAAGTGGGCCGACTGCACGAGAATATCCGGCAAACGAATGAAATAGGTGAAGAGGGGCAGGAAGTCCTCGTAGTTGTTGTTCGAGGGCAGCTGGTACTTCAGGTATACGCGCTTGCGCGGGGCCGTCTCGTCAAGCGTCGAGGGCTTGTCCACGGGCTGGTCAGATACGACGAGGTAGTCGAAAGCGTCGCCGGCCTTGACAGCGGCCTCAATGAGCTCTGGCGTAAGAAGCAGCTCCGTGACTTCGGCATTTTCGCTCATGACCGTCAGCCAGTTGGGCAGCTTGGAGTTATCCTTGGTGGAGGTCAGGGAGACATCGTAGCGATCCTCGCGGAGCTTCTTCATGCGATCCTTGTTGACCAGAGCCCAGACGAAGGGGTCATACGTGCTCTTGCCGTCCTTGGCGCGGAGCTCGGCCGACCCGGGTTCCGGGGGCACCACCAAGTTCTCTTTCCCATCAAAGGGGTACACGGTCGCTTCAACAAAGTCGGCGGGCATGGGTTGGCTGTCGAGGAAGAATCCAAAGCTGGTCTCGGCGAACCACTGGAAAGGGTTGAACCTCTTGATCAAGGTAAGCTTGACGTCCATGAAGGCGACATTCTGTCTTCCAGTCGCGTAACTTGCGAATTCGAAGAGCGACTTCTCCCTGATGAGAGAATCTGCCTGCACATCAGAGCTGGTCGTGGGGACTCCGTTGAAGCCAACAACCGCAAACTCGTTCGTCAGGACCGGAGCATGAGCTCTAACCCACTTCTTGGCCTTGTTGCGGTTCGCACCAGAGCCAAAGAGGTGGAGGAGAACGACCACCGAAATGATCAAGATAATGTAACCCTCGGTCTGGAACTCGGAGAGAGAATGGCGCTCGTGCACGTTGTACCAGGCCGTGTAGGGCTTCTGCGTCGGCGCGGGAGCCGAGCCGCCGAGCGTCACCGTGTCCGGGGAAGGTATCGCCTCGGGCTCAGGGATTGGGTCAGGAGCGCCAGCAAAATCGGCGAAGTCTGTCACCGCGCGAACATTAGATACCGATCGTTTCCAGACATGTCCCGTATGTGCGCGCGCCATCGCAGCGAAAGGTGCCGACGTGCTGTCGCATGTAGGGTCAATAGGTCAATACGTACCAGAGTCCTGTCTCGTTGACGGGGCTTCGGGCTTCGAACCCCCAAAGAGGTTCCTCAAAAGGTCGGCCATGATCCAATTCGTCTGCTTGGAGGAAACGAGGGGATGCTAAGGTTGAGGAGAGGCGCTGAAAATTGACCTGCCCCTACTCCAATTGAAGCTTGCCTCCTCTTGGCGACCCCAGATGATGGGGCAAGTGCCCCTAAGACCCACTTACCTCATGGTGCAGAAAGATACAATGCATTGTACTTTTAGCGGATCCACCGGTTGCCCCGTCAACGCAACTGCCTCTCTTGAAGCCTCCAAGCTCGACTTCGATATTGCAGGATGATGGGATCATTTGTAGGACTCACTACGAGCCGAAGCCGACATGACGCGATCCGCTGCAACTTCAACACGTAAATATGGAAAGCCGTCAAAAAGGACCAAGGCCGAGAGGTTGTTTGCCGAGTTAGCACAGAGCCCCGTGAGGAAGCCGGCTGTTGTCGAGGCCGTCGATTGCTTGGCTGAGAAGCTCTCCTCGGTCAATCTTGAGGACGCAGCACAGATCGATAGCCACACGCCATTGCATATCAGTGCAAGGAGGACGCGGAAGTTGACAACCGACCACATACAAGCACAAGATATAGATATCCACGAGCAGGTTGGTCAGCCCAAGCAGAGCCACGAGAACAGGAAGACCGATTCCCCAGCAAAGGATCATAGCAGGTCCGAATGTCCGAAATCGGAAGATTTGAAGGAAGAGATACATGCGGCCGCGGAGGTATCAGACGAAGCGCCGTTGCGTATTCTGACATGGGATGACGTCTGCCCACCAAGCGACAGGATTGACAAGATTGCCGAAGCATCATTCGCCGAAGTATACCGGGTTACCAATGAGCGTGGCACCAGCATTATCAAAGTCATTCGTCTTTCTTCTCAAATCAAGCCCCAAACCAAGGCCCAAGTGCGATCGGGTCTGGTGGACGAGGAGCCGCATGCTCCGGATGACTTGCAGGGTGAGCTGCAGATTTCGGAGTGGCTGGCAGATATTCCCGGATTTGTCGTGTACAAGGAGCGATATATCGTGCAGGGGAAAGCAACGCGACAGCTGTTGGAAACACATCAGGCCTTTCACAAGAAGATGAAACGGCAGGACCCGGAAAGGGCTCAGTTCTACCCTTCTCCAAGCCGGTATCTGGACGATACCAAGTTTCTAGTGGTCGAGCTTGGAGACGCAGGCAAGGCACTCGAGGACTGGGAGCTCCTGAATATTGACCAGCTATGGGACATTTTCTTTCTGGAAGCGATTGCTCTGGCTAGAGCTGAAGACCTCGTCTTATTTGAGGTTTGTGGTGTTCCTTGCCTGTTGAGTTCCCCTTCTAACTGCAACGCAGCATCGAGACTTGCACGAAGGCAACCTTTGCATAAGGCAAGCCAGACCACCAATAGCAAAGGACGACAAGACGGAAGGGTTTTTCGGTTTCTCTGGCCTGGACATCACAATCCTCGACTACGGCCTCTCCCGAGCCGAAGACCTCTCATGCGACGATGGCAAGATCGTCGCATTCGATCTCGAGAAGGACCTCAGCATCTTTACCAGCACGCACGCCACCCAATGCAAGGTGTACCGCCAGATGCGCTCGTTTCTGCTACGAGCCGACAGGGTATGCCTTCCGCCAGAAGCGCACGAGACGCCCTACACGATCGGAATCGATGGACCGATATCGTGGGATGCGTATGCGCCGTATACTAATGTCCTGTGGTTGGCCTACTTGTATGAGTACATGACGGAAAACTTTATGGGCGACAAGAAGGAACTGGCGCTGTTCAAGAAGACGACGAAAGAGATGTGGAAGTATCTCAACCCTCAGGCAAAGCAAAATGTGCCATGTTTCGGGAGCGCGGCAGATATCGTGTGCTTCGCTGTTGAGGCTGGCTGGGTACGAGAAGAGCAGGTGATGGGCGCAGGAAACACGGTGCTCGACCGAGAAGATAGCATCATCATCTCGAGAGACGAGTGCACCATGGAGCTGCCGTTGAGGCGCTCACCACGGAGAGCTGCATAGTGTTACGTTGGGCAATCACATGAAGATCTTGGCATAGCTAGCAGGCGTTGGGTTTACTTGTTGGCGAGGTTATGGGTTGATACCAAGGTGTTTGGAAGGCTAGATTCAGCTAATCATCGCTCTTCGAGGGAGAATGACTATTTCTTTCTTAACAAGTATGATAATATAATGCCATGGACCGCCAAGACCTTCCACGTCGTTCAAGTCAAATGACCAGAGCAGGTAATTAGGTCAACTGAGGTTGTACAGAGGCAACCCCGCTAAAACGTGGTCCAGTGCAAGGCAGCCCCCTGTAGCGACGTCGGCGAACGGCTCCAATTGGCAATAGCCTCCATTGGTTGGTACCTCGTTGAATAATCTCAAGCGGATGCCGAGGCTATTCCATCACCAAATATCCGAGAGACCCCTGCGCGTCCAACAACAGCTGTTCCCGCCTGCCTACGTATGTTGTGAATGGAGCCAAACCACATGCCGCGGCTTGGTTTGACCATCCCCAGGCTTTGACACGCGCATATGTAACCCGGCGTACCCGATGCTCGATGCTGGTGCCCGGTCACCCGACTGCCTGTCATTCCTCGCATCCACATTCCTCATCGCCGTCCTGGCTGAGCACCGTACCAGTCACCGCTCTTCACCTTCAACGTCGCCTTCACCCAGCACGGCGAAACCGCCACCATGGCTGCCAACGGCTACTCCGTGACGCTGAATCCTGCGAGCTCGGTGGCCGCGTCCGAACCGTTTACCAACAACGCCCTTCGATCCTCCTTGTCGTCGCTCCGATCCTCTAATTCGACGCGGCAAGCCTCCCCAGTCTCCAAAACCTATCGTCAAGCGTCGACGCTTTTCTTGACACGCCGCCTGCCCGAGGCACTCACCACCCTCCTGCCACTTATCACTGCGCCCGCTTCGTCCGATGACGGCGAGCCTGCGCCTGTTGCAAAGGCTTCCCGCACAACCCGAGTCAAGGTCTGGAGCCTGTATCTGACCATACTGAACGCTATCCTGGAGCTGGAACTAGACGAGGGGAAGCAAGCATTTGGCAATCAGGAATGGAGGGCTCTATGCTGCAAGGTGCGCGATGGGGAGGTTTGGGAGGAAGTCATAAGAAATGGCTATCACGGTGTGGAGGGAGATGTTGATATGGAGGTCGTCATCAACCTGTAAGTTCAAATTGCGTCTGTGCTATGGCTTGCGAGGCTAACGCATGCAGTGCAACTTTGTTGCTCGCACACGCGCCGGACCAGAGCTGCAACCAGAAAAGATTGGAAGGATATCTTGCCACTTGCAGCGCGCCAAGTCTCGACCTCTCTGGCAGGCTCGACGAGATTGCATCGCCCGGATCACATACTTCCCATCGCTATCGCTCACCTGCCAAGGGAACCAGCGGCGCAAACACGCCCAGGGATCTAAATTCGAGAGTCAAGCTCCTCGAACTTTATACTCTTCACGTCCTGACACGCAACAACGAATGGGAGCACGCCCACGAATTCATCAGCGCGAGTCCGATGCTGGATGAGGAGCGAAGGGAGGCATTTCTCCAAGCCCTGCAAAGCCTGCAGGACGAGCAGAATGAACAGGAACGATTGGAAAGAGCAGAACAACAACGACAGGAGGACCAGCTGAAAAGGGATATCGAAGAAGCTAGGAAGCTTCAAGCGGAGACTGAAGAGAAAGAGCGGAAACAGTTGGAAGAGCGGAAACTGAAGCGAGAAGGTAGCGAGGTGGACTACGGCATCGAAGGAACACCAAGCCCTGCATCACCGAATAAGGATCGACAGATGAGAGCAATACCGCATGCAAAGCAAAGCCCAAGGTCCTCGGCTTCGAGACCAGGAGGCAAAGCCGCCGGCCCAGTAACGCTGGCTGCGCGCGCCAACCTGGTCATGTCTCGCATGCGCGTGCTCCTTTACCAGATCAGCGCCTCTCTCAACAGCAATCCAGCACTGCTGATGCGATTACTCGCCTTTGTGCTAGGGCTCATTCTAATGTTTGCTCAACGAGGGATAAGGGAACGGGTTCAACGCATATTGGGAGTTTCTTGGAACAAGGTTAAGGCAACGGCGGGTATGGGCACCAAGGTTAGCTACATTTGACAGCATAATTCGTATTATTACTGTTTGGAAGGGATTGTGTAAATTTAACAGAGTTTTCATGACAAGCACCAACGAGGCCCTATGATGTCTGTTCCGTACCACGAACAATTCCCACTCATGATCTTTCGGGAATGTTATCAATCCTTCCACCTGGTAGCAGTCCTAGATGAAAGCCAGGTATGAACGACAGAAACGTGTTGCTAGGTATCCGTCCTCAGATGAATATTTCAAACAAGCGCCTGTACGCCACCGTGCCAGAGCCCAAGCCAACAAATAACCTGACGAGTTTCACTAAAAGGGTACGCAGTAGGCCCAACCCAGGCCGCTCCAAGGCTAATAATTTGCTGTCCGATTCGTCTTCTTTTGGTAGAACAACTGCACAATAGGTTAGCATCGAACCCTAACGAACACGATATAGAGGTGCCACATACGTCGGTTCTTGAACTACCCAGGTTGATAATCTTTGGACACCCGTCGCGGTCCTTCTCCAGGCGGGTACACTCGAAACAGTAGAAGGCATCCGAAATGCCCTCGCCACCGCAGACGACGCACTTGTTCTGGTAGTTGCCGAAGCTGCACTCGTCGCATATGCGCACAAGCGTGGTAGGTCGCACGTAGGAGTCGCAGACGGGGCATTTGCCGTCGCACTTGTCGCAGAGGCGGCCGATGGCGATGCCGGCCTGCTTGCGGCACATGACGAGATCGCTGTCTTGGTTAGTGCTTGCTCGATGGCGCGGAGGATTGCGGGCTGAAGCTTACGGGTGATGGCGAGACATGGTGAGCGGGAGTAGATGTTGGGATCGCGGGAAGGACTGCGAATGTGAAAGCTCCTGTGACAGGAGGCTGTGAGGCTGTGAGGCCAAGGAAGAAGAGATCAGCTAGTTCTTCTTGATGAAGCTTGATTTCTCAGCCTTGCTGCGATCTTCTAGAAGTTGCTGATATAAAGAAATGCAGCCAATCGCAGCACAACATCATCTGCTTATGTAGCTACCGAGGCTACGCCAAAGGTGGGGCGCTCATACCAGGCACTCCTACTAGCCAGCCTTGACGTCGCATCATCTCCAATACCAATACTGTTTGGCGCAAGTGTCCTTGTTGTACTCGAGGGGCCAACCTGATGGTATGAGAGGAGGTTCGTCCAGGCCGACGCATTGCAATGGCGATAGCCGACGAGTGGGTTATCATTTCCGCAAGGCAGAAGAACTCGATGCTGACAAGCTAAAGTGTTCGTCCCGCCGAGTTGGCAGCAACGTGCATCATCCCCCCGGAGCCTGTTGCTCGCGGCTCAAAGAGGAAAGGGTCTTTAGAGGTAGAGGAGTTTATTGACGCCAAACGAACAAGGCGCGAGTCAGAGACAGGGACTATCGACCAATCCACACCACCCAGGCACCGTCGAGACAGTGGCCCCGTCGGCGCCGATCTGAAGGAGACGAACCTTTCCTACGACGAGCTTACCCATGATCGGAGCGGCAAGGCTACCCAAGATTCGAGACGGAAATCAGCCACGCAAGAGGAGAAGACACGAGGACGGCGCCTGTTCGGCGGACTCATAAATACCCTCAACCAGACTCACGCGCAGCCAAGCGCGCAGCAAAGGCGCCGCCAGGAAATCGAGCAGCGACAGCAGGAAAGGCTTCAGAAACAGAAGGCCGAGGATGAGAAGCAGAGGGCGGAGAAGTTGTCCAGTCTGCGCGACATCCGCATGGCTGAGCAGATTGTCTTTGAGGAGAAAGTAGTACGTCACTGTTATGGTCCTGGTTGCTCGACGGCTAGCGTTCGCTTTCTGACATGGGCTCGACGCAGATGAAGAACAGGCACGCAAAGAATCTGCAGCTGGCGCATTACATACGGACTAGGGAGAAGCCATATATTGTTCGTAACCCTATGCGCTCCGCTTTCTGCATTATGCTAACGAGAAAACTATGCAGTATTATCTGCCCTGGAAGCTCACCCGGGATCAAGAGGACCTCATTGATGATCAGATACGCAAAGCCAAAGAGTCCAACGCGCGGGAAGCAGCCGATTTCAAAGTGCGCAAGCAGGATCACGAGAATCGCTACGGCCTAAGCAGACGGCCTAGTGTGGTGCAAGGTCGACTATCTCCTGCCCCGGAAGCAGAGAAGCCGGAGAAGTCTCCAGAGCCTGCACCCCCCCTTCCCTCGGCCAAGGAAGCGGCTCCGCAGGTTTCCAAAGGCCAGTATGATGAGTCCGGGGATGTACTTGTGGAGGCAGAGGAGGACACGGTGATATATTGAGAGTTCCCGCGGTGGGTGATGGGCGGTGACACGGGGGCAAGGCGTTCCTGGCTGGAGTTTACTGCTTTTGAGATACCATTGTAAGTTCACCAGGTGAGAGTGTGAGGGTTCCCAAAGGGCAGCTGTGGCAGGCAGCTCAGCCATGCCTGTTTTGGTAGGGTAGAGANGCTGTACTGTAGTATTGTATCCCATGCTCTTGGTGTCGGGAAGTGATAGTTTGGGAAACTTTGCGCGCATTTGTGTGCTCGACATCCAATCTAGGCGCAGGCAAACCATGTGATTGCGGACTGTAGTCAACTCGATTCACCAACAATCTGCTTCAATATGTGATCGCGCAACAGCTCTTGGCTTTCTCTAGAATCTACAATGACAGCATTGTGAGCTGGGCGGCACGGGTTGTCGATCCAGTGGTTGAAGAGAGCATAAGAGTCCTGCTCTGCACGAGCCGTCCCCGCCGCAGCAGGAGGACAATCTACAGCTGTTCTCTGGCTCAACTTGGGTTCGCGGGCGCGCAACCGCCTATCGAGCAGCTGCACGTCCCGCACCCGGCACTCGACATACCAGTAGGCGTAGCCATGCCCCGACGCGAGCGCAGAGCCCCGGTCAAGCACCTCCGGGTAGTTGCAGGTGCTGTCGACGATGACGTTGAGGCCCTGCTCCATGAAGTCCTGGGCGAGCTTCCACTGGAGGCTGTAGGCCTCCCTGGCGGCGTGGTCGAAGGACATGACGCTGGATTCGAGGAGGCTGGAGCGGAGGACGTCGTGGTCGATGATGACGGCGTGGATGCGGGGGCGGAGGAGTCTTGCGATGCTGCTTTTGCCGGCGCCGGGGGCTCCCGACATTTGGATGAGGAGCTTGGGCATCTCGTCTGCGGGGGAAATTGTGCCGTGTTCTTGGATATAGAGTTATGGAAATGGTGGGGGGTTGTAGGTTGTGTACCTGCCGTTTGTTTTACGTGTAATGCATTTTGAGTCAGATGGGGGAGTTGACGAACATGCAGTTAAGTTGCAGGAAGTGTAGACAATGGGAACCTTCTTAGCCAAGCCTTCACTTTAGATGCTATTCTTGCTCCTGACATTCAATGCACATGATTTCTGCTCGATCCCTTGCATATATTCGACATGTCAACTTGGTATACAGTGGCGGGGCATGTAGTTGTTTGCCGTCACGAGCAGTGATCCGCATGACCAGGAGGTTTTGGCCATTGGGATTTCGGAAGATACCGGCAGCTCAAGCGCGGATCTGACACCCTGCGATTGACGTTGCTCGACTTGATATCGACTAATAGCTATGGATCAGCGGTGTTCGGCCGCCGCGGGATGTACCTTGCACGGAGCTGAGGCTACTATGCGGATGCGATATGCGAGTGCGAGGGCCATCCTGGATGAATTGGTGGGATCGACCATCTTTGACAGCCTTTAGCCAATTGGCTGGCAAGGAGGCTTCCAAAAAAACAAAAAAAAAAAAACAAAAAAAAAACACTGGCGACNCCCACAGAAGCCGAGGCATGGACTGAGGCGTTGCAGACGCCCTGCTTGTGCTAGATGCAATTCTTGCGGCATCGCCTGGAGTCAAGTGTCCAAGAGGTGGGGGCGCGGGGATGTTTCGAACGGGGCCGTTACGAGAGGCAGTTCATGCCATCTCCACCGAGACGTTATGTCAGGCTAAAAGGTAGGTATATAAATGGATGAGGGTGGCATTGAGACTCTACATCGGCCAATACCTCGTACAAATCAATCCATCGTCACCGTCTTTGAACGGACGGCTCACAGTTTCTACTCGGGCGACATACATTACACGTAAATGTATGCATCCCCTTCCCCTCACTTCAGCATCATTGGCCCCCCAACCCGTGCATGAAACGGCTTTTCCCCTATATGGCCCAGCCATACGAGCCATACACAATGCAGCCCGTCGAGAGCAGAACAATGGCTGACCCTGGCAATAGCACGCCTGGTCATCATGAGCGCACACAGCAACAAGCTGGTCCCCAACGACCCCAGGGTCCGCTACGTGACCACGACGCTCAACGGCAAGACCTACCGGTACATCCTAGGTGAGCCCGAGGGCACGCCCGTCGACACCATCTTCCTGATCCACGGATTTCCGGACATGGCTTTTGGGTGGCGCTGCCAGATCCCAGCCCTCATGTCTCTCGGTCTTCGCGTCGTCGCCCCGGACTGCCTGGGCTACGCCGGCACGGACGCCCCCGGGCCCCTGGAGGAGTACTCCTCCAAGGCCATGTCGGCGGACATCAGCGAGCTCGCCAAGCAGGTCGTCGGCGAGGGCAAGCAGATCATCCTCGGCGGCCACGACTGGGGCGGCGCCTTCGTCTTCCGCATCGTCCTGTGGTACCCGCAGCTCGTCAAGGGCGTCTTCAGCGTCTGCGTCCCCTACGCGCCGCCCTCGCCCGCCTACTACCCGCTGGAGGCGGTCGTCAAGATCTTCCCCACCCTGCAGTACCAGCTGCAGTTCGCCGGGCCCGACGTCGAGGCCCGCGTCCAGGGCAGGGAGAAGGTGCGCCAGTTCCTCAACGCGCTGTGGGGCGCCACCACGGCCGACGGCAAGCCGGGCTTCAACACGGACGAGGGCGTCCTGTTCGACACGCTGCCCGAGCTGCAGCGGTCGCGGTTGCTGTCCGAGGAGGAGCTGGATTTTTACGCCGACGAGTTCTCGCGGCGCGAGGCCCCGGAGCTGCACGGGCCGCTCAGCTGGTACCGCACCAGCAAGCTGAGGTTCGAGGAGGAGAAGCCGCTGGCGGACAAGGGCGTGAGGGAGCTCGACTTGCCGGTGCTGTTCATCGCGGCGTCCAGGGACATTGCGTTGCCGCCGTCGATGGCGGCAAGCATGGCGGCGTCGTGCAAGAACCTGACGAGCCGCGAGGTGGACGCTTCGCATTGGGCGCTGGTGCATGCGGCGGATGCCGTCAACGAGCACATCAAGAGCTGGCTGAACGACCAAGGACTTATCAAGGAAGCAAAGGCGGCACTGTAAGGCTGGAGATGAATCCCGTCCGAAATATGTGTGTAATTTCAGGTCTTGCTCGAGGCTTTTGATGTGATGGCGGACGCGAAAACATGCCAGACCGGCATCCATGTTTCATATATACACTAAGTATGATACAAGCGACCGATCCGAGACGATTCAAGTATTCCGCAAGAGCTGGACTCGTGAGGTGGCTCTGATTCAACGAATACAACCACACCCATACTGTATGAGTGAATTGTCCTCTGAGCCATGCCTGTTGCTCTCAAATAGGTGTGATTGCTAGTGGCAAAACGACATTGCTTCAGAGGCCTTTGCCTTTGATCTGGAAGCCATGCCGTCTGGATATAAGCTTGTCCAGGCCACGTGGTATGAAGCGTGAAGTTGGCCGGGCACCTTTGTCGATGATTGCGTAGAGGTGATCTTCCCGTCACTTCAACGTAAACTTCTCGGCTGTTACCGCAGGTGCCGAAGACTTGGGCTTCTTGTTCGGTTTGCCGCACATGGCACAAGCTAAACACGAGTGAGCAGACGACACAACCATTAGGAGAAAAGGTGGCGCACCGTCGTTTTTATATGCGCAAGTCTGGCATAGAGAGTGGCCCTGCGAGATCTTGGTCTTGCACCTCGTACATGAGCTGCAAACATGATGAGCACGAGCGGGACAACGGCATGTGGCCTTGGGGACGCGTACCTGGAGTACTGCGCATACGGATTCTTGGCCGCCTTGGACAGCAGCTTGCTCTGCGCATCGAGTCAGCGGAGGATTAAGCAGACGGTGGCCATGGGCCTGCTCACCTTGCCGATGCCCGTGTTTCCAAGAGTTGCCGACTTGGAGCCAGAGGCTTTGGACCCGGCGGGTGAACCGTAGTACATCTCGCTCTTCTTCTTGACGTCGGGGGTGGCCAGGGTGGTGCCCTTGACCAGCTTTTGGCACTTGGCGCAGACCATGATGACGGCGATGGCGATGGCTGTGGCGATGGCGGGAGAGATGGGAAGTTGTTGTGTTTGGACTGTGGCAAGATGATTGATGTACACCATAATCACAGGTGCTGCGAGTGCCACTAAGATGGACCCGGCCCGTGCAGCGGCCTATGCCTTCACACCTGCGTTGCTACAAGCTGATGTCCTTATCGACATGCTCAAGGGAATAACCAGAAATCATGGACCAACATGTGTCCATTCGTGGAACATTCTCTCTGTTGATTTCAGATATTACGGCAGACACGGCCGTCACAGGGTGATGTACAGAGACTTCCATGTTGTTCGGCGTGCGGGAACAGCGCTGCCGCAACACTCGCAGCTAAAGACTCAAGATGCCAAACAGCCTGTGGAAATGACGGATAAATCGTCTGATCCCTACGCTTTCGACGGCATATGATTTCAAGACTCGCGATACTGCCGCGAAGGTCACAAGTCTGCCGAAGACCGATCCCATGCAATACCTTCCGTTATCCGTGAACCCAAAGGTTCTGTCTGCTAAGTATCGCATCTTGGAGATGCCTAGATCTTTTGGCCCCTTACTCAGCGCATTAAGCTGACGTACCACAGCACAGGGCCTCGTATTGCAGAGGCGAGAGCACAACCCACTGCAGGTTCGGGTGGCCTTTGACCTGCAAATATCTTGAATGCCAAAGGCCGGAATCGCCTTGGCGCTTGCCTAGTCATACATACGATGCTTTGGAGGACGGAGGGATGAACTTCGATTGGTGGCCGAGCCGTTGCTGCACGAGGGGTCCAGGCGTTGCTGGGGCTCGGCTGTCCCAGGAATAGCGCTGCGCAGGTACTTTCCCATCCAAGGTACGTGGTTTGCGTCAGCAGTGCCCCCAAATTGCGCACACCGAGCAAACCGCGCGCCCGTACCGGTACCACCCATCACGTTTGGTCCAATCTGTAGGAGCCACATTACGTACCTGTCTTGAGCTACGCCCCCTTTCAGTGGATCCGAGTCTTGGTGAGCTGCAAAAGAAGTGCTGACTGAAGGCTAACCAACGCAACAAACAAGGCGGAATCTGGTGCAATTCGGCGGCCTTGGGATCCCGGATTCAATTCTTCAAGATAACGGTTGTCTGACGGCGTCTCGACCGTCGCCTGGCAGTCACGGGAGCGCTGTTTCATCAACGCCCAGCCCACGCCATTCCATCACGACCCTCATTGACCTTGGTGGCTGGACCTTGGAAGACAGACCTCTCAGGGATCGTTGCTCAAAGACATCCTGCAATCGAAGCATTGCACCATCAAGTTATTGGTTTGCTCATTATCGACGGCGGTAGCGATAAACGACGCGACACAGCCTTTGCCCATCTCTCCATCCGCCTCGAACTCGCGATCCCCCTTAGCCGAAAGGTCGTCCTCAACTCGCATGCGCGGCCTCCACCACGCCCAACCAGTATCCTGAGCAGTGCTCGTATCCCAGCATGAGCAGCAGAGCACCAGGGGGTCCCTATGGGGGACCTTCTGGAAATCGCGATGACCTGCTGCTGGACCTCGACAATGACCAGCCTTTGTACGGCGGCGGACAGCGATCGGATCTGAACGACGACGATCTCATGAGGAATTACACGCTCGACCAGGATCGCCCGGGCAGACCGTCCGTTTCGTATGATGACTTTGTAGGCGGCCAAGACACACCGTATACTCCAACCCCGCGCCCTGCCGGAGGGCCGGCACCTTCAGGGCAGGGTCGACAGGGACCGTACGCCGGAGACGGCGGCTACCTCAATCAGTCGCAGGAATTAGGCAATTACCAGCGCTACGCCGACGATTTCGACGACTACCCGAACGAGACCGAATCATACTACAACAGTGGCGGTGACGCGGCTCAATCCCAGGCCGCCAGAAACAACGCCCGGTCTCGAGGCGGCATGCTGGGCTTGGGAGGTGGCTTCCTGGGCAGGGTGAGGAATAGGCTTGGAATGGGTCAGGGTTACTCCGAGATGGATTTGCCTTTGACAGAGCCCGGCGGCCGTGGAAGAGGAGATTCCGTCATCACATCCCAGGAACCGACGCCGAGAAACAACAAGTTCGACATGGGCAATTTCAAGTTTGGATTTGGGAGGAGTAAACCAGATCCCTCGACCCTCGGGCCTAGGACGATACATCTCAACAATCCGCCAGCCAACGCCACAAATAAATACATCGACAACCACATCTCGACCGCCAAGTACAACGTTGCGACGTTCCTACCCAAGTTCCTCTTCGAGCAGTTCTCCAAGTTTGCCAACGTCTTCTTCTTGTTCACCGCGGCTCTACAGCAGATTCCGGGCCTGTCTCCGACGAATCAATATACGACCATTGCTCCTTTACTCGTCGTGCTTGCCATCTCGGCAGGAAAAGAACTGGTGGAGGACTACCGGAGAAAACAGGCGGACAGCGCCCTCAACAACTCGGCGGCTCGGGTTCTGCGCGGCACAACCTTCACAGAAACAAAATGGATCAATGTGGCGGTTGGAGACGTCGTTCGTGTAGAGTCGGAGGAGCCGTTCCCTGCCGACCTTGTGCTTCTAGCTAGCTCCGAGCCCGAAGGTTTATGTTATATCGAGACAGCAAACCTGGACGGCGAGACGAACCTGAAGATTAAGCAGGCCCTTCCCGAGACGTCCACATTGGTCTCCCCTACCGAACTCAGCAGATTAGGCGGCCGTATAAAATCGGAACAGCCCAACAGCAGCCTTTACACGTACGAGGCAACGTTGACGATGCAGACTGGTGGCGGGGAGAAGGAGCTCTCTCTCAATCCAGAGCAGCTTCTTCTCCGAGGTGCCACGCTGAGAAACACGCCTTGGGTATACGGCGTTGTCGTCTTCACGGGACACGAAACGAAGCTGATGAGAAACGCTACCGCGACCCCCATCAAGCGGACAAAGGTCGAGAGACAACTGAACTGGCTGGTTCTGGTATTGGTGGGCATCCTGCTGGTTCTCAGCATTGTCAGCACCATCGGTGGTCTGGTGACTCGCAGCGTCGACGGCGATTCCCTTGGCTATCTCGGTATTGGCAGGCTCGCGGACGCCGGAGCGGTGGCCAACACATTCGCCCGAGACATGGTCACGTACTGGGTTCTATTCTCCTCGCTGGTCCCCATCTCCCTGTTCGTCACGGTGGAGCTGGTCAAGTACTATCATGGGTTTTTGATCAACGAAGACTTGGACATCTACTACGACAAGACCGACACCCCTGCCGTCTGCCGAACGTCGAGTTTGGTGGAGGAGTTGGGAATGGTGGAATACGTCTTTTCCGACAAGACGGGAACATTGACCTGCAACATGATGGAGTTCAAGCAATGCTCCATCGCCGGGATCCAGTATGCCGATGACGTCCCTGAGGATCGCCGAGCCACTGTGGAGGACGGCGTCGCTGTTGGGCTTCACGAATTCAAGCAGCTGAGGGCCAACTTGAAAGAGGGCCACGAAACTGCCGCCGCCATCGAGCACTTCCTCTGCCTTCTTTCTACCTGTCACACCGTCATCCCCGAGACCACGGAGAAAGGCGATATCAAGTACCAGGCTGCTTCTCCGGACGAGGGTGCGCTTGTGGACGGCGCCGTGGTTCTTGGATACAAATTCATCGCACGAAAACCCAAATCGGTCATTATTCAGGCGGCTGGCCGTGAGGAGGAGTACGAACTGTTGGCTGTCTGCGAATTCAACTCGACCCGAAAGCGCATGTCGACCATCTACCGATGCCCCGATGGCAAGATTCGGTGCTACTGCAAGGGCGCCGACACGGTGATCCTGGAACGGCTCAATGACCAGAACCCTCATGTCGAAGCAACGTTGCGCCACCTGGAGGAGTACGCGTCGGACGGTCTAAGGACGCTGTGTTTGGCGATGCGCGAGATCCCGGAGCAGGAGTTCCAAGACTGGTACAAGGTGTTCGATGCCGCGGCCACCACGGTTGGCGGCAACCGAGCGGACGAGCTCGACAGGGCCGCCGAGATTATCGAGCACGACTTTTACCTGCTCGGCGCCACCGCCATCGAAGATAGGCTTCAGGACGGCGTGCCGGAGACTATCCACACGCTGCAGCAGGCCAACATCAAGGTTTGGGTGTTGACGGGGGATCGCCAGGAGACTGCCATCAACATCGGCATGAGTTGCAAGCTCCTGAGCGAGGACATGATGCTTCTGATTGTCAATGAGGAGTCGGCTACTGCCACACGGGACAATCTACAGAAGAAGCTCGATGCCATCAGGACCCAAGGCGACGGCACCATCGAGACGGAGACCTTGGCCCTCGTCATTGACGGCAAATCCCTGACATATGCTCTGGAAAAGGACCTGGAGAAGCTGTTCCTGGACCTTGCCATCATGTGCAAGGCGGTCATCTGCTGTCGCGTGTCGCCGCTGCAGAAGGCGTTGGTTGTGAAGCTGGTCAAGAAGTATCAGAAGCAGTCGATTCTCCTCGCTATCGGCGACGGAGCCAACGACGTATCCATGATCCAGGCCGCGCACATCGGAGTGGGCATCAGCGGCGTTGAGGGTCTGCAGGCTGCCCGAAGCGCAGACGTGGCCATTGCGCAGTTCAGATTCCTCCGCAAGCTGCTGCTGGTCCACGGCGCCTGGAGCTACCAGCGCGTTGCCAAAACGATTCTGTTTTCCTTCTACAAAAACATCACTCTGTACATGACGCAGTTTTGGGTGAGTCAAAGCACGCGTGGCCCGTGTGAATGTGAGGAACAGGGCTAACATGTAGGCGATAGTATACGTTTCAGAACGTCTTCTCTGGGCAGGTCATTTTCGAGTCGTGGACACTGTCCTTCTACAACGTGTTTTACACGGTGCTTCCGCCGCTGGCGCTGGGCATTCTCGATCAGTTCATCTCGGCGCGTCTGCTCGATCGCTACCCGCAGCTGTACGCCATGGGCCAGAAGAACTCAGCATTTACGCTGAGGGTCTTTGGCGAGTGGGTGGCCAACGCCACCTACCACTCCATTGTGCTCTACGTCTTCTCCGTGCTCATTTGGTACGGTGACCTAATACAAGGCGACGGCAAGATAGCCGGCCACTGGGTCTGGGGAACGTCCATGTACGGCGCGGTGCTGCTGACGGTGCTCGGAAAGGCGGCGCTGGTGACGAACAACTGGACCAAGTACCACATCATTGCCATCCCCGGGAGCATGGCCATCTGGTGGGTCTTCGTTGCCGCATACGGCACGGTGGCCCCGATGGTGGACATATCGAGGGAGTATCACGGCGTGGTGCCGAGGCTGTACGAGAGTCCCGTCTTCTGGCTCCAGTCGGTGGCGTTGGCGGTCATATGCCTCATCCGAGACGTGGCGTGGAAGTATGCCAGGCGCATGTACTGGCCGGAGACGTACCATCACATCCAAGAGATTCAGAAGTACAACATTCAGGACTATCGTCCAAGGTGAGCTGCCCCGAAGAACCAAACCGGCGGAAAGATTGGACGGCTGACTGAATTCCTGCAGAATGGAACAATTCCAGAAGGCGATCCGCAAGGTGCGACAGGTTCAGCGCATGCGGAAGCAGCGCGGGTACGCCTTCTCGCAGGCGGACGAGAGCCAAACGCGCGTGCTGCAGGCGTACGACACGACGAAGCATCGCGGACGGTACGGCGAGATGGCAAGCTCGCGGCCCGTGGATCGCTAGTTGTTTGCATTGGCGGAGACGCGGCGAATGGAGCTGGCAATGGTTGTTATTCATGTAAAAAAATAAAAAAATAAAAAAAAAAAGATATTGTGCCCGTGCAGGCCGCAGCGTCTCATGGGGAGCGGATGACGATCCACATGGTGATTTCTTCTTACACCGGGCACCTGGGGCCTCGGGGCACGGAACAGCCACGGCAACGGTTGTCTGGGCATTGCATCTTGTTCACGTGGAGTTTCAGGGAGGGAAGGGGGGGAGTTTGCTATGTTGGCTGGGCCCCCAGTTTCGGTGTGTCAGTTCCGAACCACTTTTTTGCTTGATTCATGTTGTTTAGTCTACGTCTATCCCCCCTTGGATATTGCCGTACCCTGTTCCCAACAATGTGGTTAGCAGCCAGGAGTATCGCGTGACGCATCACGACATGGACCCCCCGCAATGAAGCCATTCCTCCAAGAGATGCTGAATATTCAAGGCATTCGACGCCATTACATGACAAAACCGACAGAGTAAGCGAACGCACGTTCAACGGAAAGGGGGGAAGGCGTGCGTGCTTGCGGGCGGTCATGGCCCTGGGTTGCACCACCGGCCCATGACTCTTCCGTCGCAACGGTTTTGCTCCGAGAGCCGATTCCTGTTGCCACTTGATGTTGCCGGACCAACCTCCGGATTCTTGGTACTGTAGNCCTCTCTCATGCTGCGCCGTTCCAGTGAGCTAGCCACACTGCTTCTAGTGTTTGTATCGGCACATATCCTGACCACCCCCCCCCCTTCCCGGACTGGAAAAGGAACCAGCGGACGACCACAGCTTCGGGCGGGATCCCTTCTCTTGGCAGAGACACTAGGCAAGGGGACCGGGTAGACAGCCACGCACGTAGTGTGTGTGTGTGTGTGTGTGTGTTGGTGGTGGTGGTGGTGGTGGGGGAGGAGGCAAGGGAGCAAGCGAAGACACGACAGAAGATCCAATGGAACGCGCCGTGCCCCGTTGGAACAACAACGTCTCCCCGGGTTTAACCTAGGCGGACGACGTACAAGCTCACATGACATGCGCCACCGCGGACTGCAGGCAAACCGTTTTCTCCTGCGCGTCGACGCATTCACAGGGGGTGGACGAAGAAGAAGAAGAAGAAGAAAGTCATGCATGGCCCCCCCTCCTGCGTAGACGACGTGCATGTCGGCAGCGCGGTGGGGGCTTCCCTAAACTGCTCATGTCCCTTTGCTGCAGTTAATAAAACGCTGATTATGCGTGCGAGGGACGAGTTATGTTCCTTGCCGGCTGTGTCCTGTTCCCCCGGCACCTCAATCAAGCCTGGAAGGCTTGGTTGGAAGAGGGGCCGAAGGCATCTCTACGAGATAAGACATTTCTAATCGAGTGGATTGGGATGCGTTCGGACGGCCTCTGGACTTGCTTCGCTGTCGACCTCTATCGGGGTCGAGTGCTGTGTTGAAGGGAATTTGGAAGTTTTCTCATAGGGACCATCATGGCAAACCAGCAGCGGAGATTCAAGCAAACCCTTGGCCTTGTTCAAGACAGCAACATGGGCCAAGGGTGGAGGATCATGTCGTGAGCTCTATCATTGCTGCCTTTGCCCAAGGGTTTTTGTCTATAGACGAATGGCATTAGAGAATTGGCTTCGTCCATCATTCCCATGCACGTACAACTTTGCAACCTGAAGCTAGGGTACTCGCAAACCAAGGCCATCCCTCCCGTCACTCCTCGGCCATGATTCCTCCAATGACCATACCTGGAGTGCCTTGGTGCTTGGACAATGATTCCTCGCGCCATCCTGTCAAGCACTGTCAACAAGGCAATAGTGAATAGTGAATAGTTGTTTATGGTAATTCGGCCCAAACTTTCGCTAAACTACCATCTCCTCCCCGATATCTTCTAATAATATAAACAATGTTTGCAGCCATCATAGGGCCTATGCGACAAGGCATTGGGTTTTCACTAGAGTAATCCACAAGTGGTAGCTACTCCAACAAGTCGAGCAAACAACGAGGAAAATCACTCCGTCCGTCATGAGAAATAAAAACACCATGTACGTTGTTGATCGCGCCCAACGCTGACATGCCCATGCAAACGCATAATGTGACAATGAACCAAACCCTTCAAGGCGACCGTGATGCTGTTGTCGAAAAGTGACATACCAACCGATCCTGCGCCGTCACCTGATGCAATGTTTTGGACGCCAAAAAGAAATGAGCAAAACAAAAAGTAAAAAAAGATCATGCAAGGGGGAAGCAGGCCCAGAGTACCCACACGCAGGTGGTCCTGGCGACCAGGACCAATGGCCAACCGATGATTCCAGCTGACACTCGTGACTTGGTCCTAGAAGGTCATGAGATAAGGTACCCAATGTCAGGTATAAGCTAAGCAGCTCACTCATCATCCGTCGTGGTGTTGATACCCCTGTTTCAGGCACTGGGTCCATTGCCTGAACCCCCGCGTTACCAGCTCAGCCCTTGCAACCCCGCAAAAGCGTATGAACGGTGGCTCCAGCCAACAGACGACCATAACAGGTCAAACGTCGAGTGGGGGGGATGTGGAAGCGCTGCACCGTGATCACAATCCTTTGCAGTTTGGACATGGATCCCCATCATTCGTGATGGATGTCGGTCATCCCAGGAATCTGGGCGAGTCCCATCGACGCCACCCTGCGTCGGAAGAATGACCTGGCTGCAATTGACCCTGGCCTGCGGCGCTGGGCGCGGGATGAGCGTGCTGTAGATACGGCGGCGTGATGTGGCGCCCGCAGGATCCATGGCGGCAGGTAAGCTTAGCAAGTCCGCCAGTATCGCATGACCCCGCTCACTGCCATCAGCCCCCATCCTAGTACGTTGCTGTTTTAGCGGCCCACCATGGGGGTGACGAGCTCGATGCTCTTGGGACGCGAGTACCCGCCTGGCTGGCGGGATGGAAGCGGCCTCTCCATGCCACTGGATCCCATGTTCATGTCGTACGTGTACGCTCCGCTGTACGCAGCGTCGTACGTCGACGAGAAGAAGCCGGCCGACGGTCTCGTATACGAGGTGCTGGGGCTTGTGGCGGCGCTGCGGCTAAAAGGCCAGATGGCGCCGCTGGTGCTCGTCGGCGACGGAGGGCTCGGAGGGCGTACGTTGAGAGACCGCAGGGCCGAGACAGCCGAAGAGTGGTAAGGATAGGCGGATGTGCCGGGAGACGTAGGTGGCGAGTTGCTGAAATGCATGGAGCCGGGCCGCGACGGCGATGCCCTTGGGACGATGTCTTTGGGTTCAGGCACACCCGCCGAATAGAAAGGATAGTGCCCACCAGATTGACTTCGGGCCGGTGTATGAGACGCAACATTCTGGTCGGTTCGGCGGCAGCTAATCCACCCCGTGCTTTAGTAACTCGAAAGCGCCCGCAAAGGAGATGAACTTACGTGTCCGAGCAGTAGAGGTGCCGGGCATCATGAGCCACGAATTGTTTTTCGCAAGACATGCTGCAGACAAAGTGTTAGCATGTAGAAAGGAGCCCAAGGATATACGCGCAACACACCAGTACTGAGGAAAGCTTTCGCGTTCGTCATCCCACATCTCGGTTCCTTCGCGTTCCCAATCCCGCTGACTCTTTGACGTCTTCTGAGCGTTCGCAGGCGTGTGCCTCCGGGTCATGGATGGCCGCTTGTACTTGGTCATATCAGTTGCTGTAAGGGCCCTGCGCACATCCGTTGAGCTGTTGTTGCCCGACTTCCTGCGTTGATGATGCATTTGAACGTTTGTGCCTTCGACAATATAGGTAGAATTGGTTTGGTTGGCTGCCAAGGACAAGCGGTGCCTGACTCGAGCACCGGCGGTCTGTTGAAAGTTGGGACTTCAAAGCTCGTTGACGGGCTTCAAGAGTGGGTTGGTGTAAGTGGCAGGCGAATTTGCAGTTCGAGGTGGTGAACCCTGAAGTGTGTCTCCGGGCTGGTAACGATTTCCAGGACTCTAGCGGAGAATAAAAATGCAAAGAACAGGAGAAATGGAAAGAGAAAAGGGTCGGTCTTAGAAGGAAGCGGGATAGTGGGGAGTAAAGCAGGTAAAATGGAACAGCTTAATCGTCTTCAATGCTTTGTGCAGCTTCTCCGGTTCGTCAGTCCAGATTGGGACCAGGTTGCATGCAGTAGAGCTGCATACAGTGGCAACAGGTACAAAAGCCGACAGTGAAGCAGGCGGCGCCNCAAGGGCTGTACGTGTGAGCTTCAGTAGAGTAAAAGGTCTGGCTGAGACCAACGAGCCAAGGAGACACGACGGATGACGGAGGGCCTGACAGGCTCTGGGGTGTGGAACACACAGGGTCCAGAGACGGAGGTGGGATACGCAGCACGGCAGCGAGGGTGTTGCGCTTATCGGGAAATGGGTTTAATGCCTAGGCCATTCGACGTTGGCGTTATCGACAGGAGCCAAGGGCAATAACACGAGTGTCGGAAGAAAACGCAAAGCCAAAGAGCGTGGCTGTATCGTACTTTGGTCGGATCGTATGCTTCGAGATGAGAGGGACACTTGAATCAAGTAAGGCAAGCCAGGTGAGGGAGGGACTGTGTCGAAGATGTGAGGATGGAAACGAGCGGGATGAGAGCAATTATGCACGGCGGCGGCAGCTGAGCGGAGCCGGCACAGCTCTCTTATTATCTTTTTTGTTATGGGTATCGTTGCAACGTGTGACTCTATCTCAAGTCGTGATTGACTGGAGCGAGCACACCGAAAGCGGAGAAGTCGTGATTAGTCTCAACTGACCAGGCAGGCAGTCACGAACGACTAACCGCGGAAGGACCACAATGCGACCAGTGCTCGGACACGCTTTATCAAAGAACGGTCAATTAGAAAAGAAGTGGAAGAAGGCGGCGAGACAAAAAAAAAAACAAAAAAAAAACAAAAAAAAAAAAGGTTTGATGATGATGACCTGGGCCGAAGTGTTGGAAAATCAGGGATCAGGATTGCAACCAGTAAGCGAGCGAGAGGCGTAAGGAAGGAGCTTCTCAATATCGTCTTGGGAAACCGCTTTCCGCTTTCGTGCACTGTTTACCTTTGGGCCGGAGCAATGATGGAAAGTGGAAGGTTTCTATAAAAATAAAATAAAAACCCCATAGGTATCAACATGGGACGCACGCACAAGCATACTACACCTCCTACTTCATATACCTGCTGTACCCATCTCTCTTCCTTTGCTTGCTTTGGTATTGTGCACATGGGCTTTGAGGAAGGCTTTGTGGAGCAGGTCAAATGACGGTCAGAGCCTAGAAATGCCGTGCTCCGGACCGGGGCCACCTAACAAAATGACGAGCGAGCAAGTGGAAGCCAAAGTCGGTTGACGTGCCCTATGCCTTGGCTGGTGCGGATGACGCGAGCATCAACGTACGGTATTAGTCAAGGAGCGGCGTCGAAACTTGGGTGGCTTTGTGCATGGCACCAGGTCAAGCCGAACCTGTAAGCAAGGGCTAATTTCAGCTTCGCTTGCTACCGTCCAGGTGCAGCGGTGGCTTGAAGAACCTGCACTGGCAGGGCCATGGCAAGACGGCCGCAAATCATGCTGCGGCCAGTCCACATTCCTGCAGCCGGGGAGGAGATAGGGCGCAAGCAAGGTGGCATCCTCGCATCCTCGGTGTCACCCTTGGCCGTGTGGGCATGTGCGAACCCGTGTGTCCCTGTATGGCCCGGACGGGACGTGATCGGGGCTAGCATCAACGCCGGCAAATGCCAGGCACCACTCGACCCTCCATTTCGTAGCCTGGCCGCCGTGGGCTGCAGCGTACATGGAGCCGCCCTGGGGCATGGCGAACAGAGCCACGCGGATTTGTTGAGAGGTGCGTGTGAATACGCAAAATGCAACCGCGTCCTGCAAGAACAAAGAATCCCTGGGTAGTCGTAATTCCGTCTCTTCCGAGCAGCCGTCGGTAGTCCGTGATTTCACCGTACTGGGAGTCGGGCGAAGGTCCGATTGGGAGACAATAGAACGGCAGATGGCATCATGCACCTCATTCTTACGTATCTTCTGTGATCTGGCCTGGCTCTCTCTCAATCCAGCACTTGTGCAGGTGTCAATGAAGGTTATGCAAGCCGGTATGAGTGAGGTAATAAGCGACCCAGATCGAAAGCCGGCATATCAAAATCGGTCCCTTGAAAGTGTCCGGCAATGGGTTTCGAGGTTCCAGGAGTACGCGGGTAGAGATCAACGGATCACCACCTTCCTTCATTTTTTGTTTCTTATGGTATGTTGATGAGTATCAACCACCTTATCTGTTGCAGCTGGTCAAGCAGGTACCGTGTTTCTAACATTGGCCGGTCCTTCCCTACTTCAGACGAGCTATTGTGTGCACACCTGGCGTGTGATTTCGCGAGGATCCTCGCGGGCACCTGATTTTTGGGTTGTGAATAACCGGTTCCCTCCCGACAAGTAGCGGCTGTCAAGCCAAAGAGCTCATGTTGAGTGAAGCGCCAATCGGCAGACGGACGCAACTGGGCCTCTGCCTTGTTTGCTTCATGTGTCGAGTCCCATCATCTGTCCCGAAATCCACCGCGCACAGCGCAGGGGGGCAACATCGGAATGATCAGTTTGGCCGGATGGCCATATCATCCACCCCGCAGAGCTCGGTTTCTCACAGGGTCACCCTAGCTTCCAACACCACCCAACCCTCGTCACGCAAGCTCGGGTCCGCTGAAGCTAACAAGACGGTGCCTGATCCAGCGGGCAAACTTCCACCATCCATCTGCGCTATGAACCAATGATGCGGTCAAGAATCTGCTGTTTCTTCTGAAAGCGGCCCGGGCCTCCGTCAAAATTCCCGATACGGCATGCTGCGGTGCGATCGAGGACCCCCAAAAAGCTACTCATGTCACCGCTGTCCTGAGATTGTAGTTCAAGCGGAGTGGGCTCCCAAACTGGACCGTCTCTTTTGGAATCAGGACGCGGGTTCACGATAGCGGTATAGACTCGGTATTGCAACGATTCTGCATGTGTAGGATCGTCATCCGCTCCAGCTTTTTACCGAGTGAAGCCCGGTGGGAGTTATGGCCGACCACATTTTGCACTCCTCTCGGAACCCTGACTTTCCGCAACACAGGGTCCCAGCCCACCACACCCGACAACACCATCTAGACTTTTCCCAGTGTGACTTCCGGCGCCACGCTCATGGCTCGGATGCAGCACGAGTCGTTCCCTTGAGTACACCACGCTCACGGCGGCGGCTTGGCAAACCACCATGCTTGGTTGCCCAACGCACAGCAAGCCGAGCTAGCTACTTGTGGAGGCTTAAATAGACGCTTGTGGTCGTCTCCTAAAGCCCTCTGGGCTTGGTTCCCCATGATTCGGGCATCTCCACGATCTATTGGACCAGGCATTCCCTCGGTCAATGCTGTATCGCAACGGCTGCCACCCTATTTTGACCCTTTCTTCCCCCTGGCAATCTTGCCTTGGCCTGCTTTTGCCATTCAGCCTATCCCGAGCTCTGGAGCAACAGCGTGGGGGTATCATGTGCAGTTTCGTCCATGGCACTCACAGCGCTGGATCCGTGGTTACTGATCTTTCGGAAGCGACTGCCCTCATCGTTGCATCAATGCCGTTTACTAGTTCATCGGAGTGTAGGCCATGATGGCTTTGAGTTCGCAGATCATGCCGAGGCCGCTATCAATTGGCTCTACTATCTCAGCGCGTACATGTCCCTGTCCATTGTAACTTGATAGGGCTCGGCCACGTCGCCCATCCACCCGGTTTTCATAGCTCGATTCAAGACTGCATTCTATCAGCCTGGCCATGTCGGCGCCTGCAGCGGGTCGCATTCCTGTTCCACATCTCCAGGCCACACGACTGAGAGACCCTGGCACTGAAGCAGAAAAAGTTTTCAAGAAGAAATTTGCCATTTTCCCCCTTTTCGACTATAGTGGGGGGCTGTCAAGAAAAGTTGCTTCACCTGCCTCAAGGCCACAACTCACCGTTCACGATCCAATCATCTGCCCACGCCGAGCCCGGCGTGGACGGTGTCCAAGGCCTCCACTGCTCTCGCTGTGGAGCATCGATTGGGTTATCGAACCCTGGAAGCCGGGAACAAACGAAGACGAACCGGTCCTAGCACATCCGGTCGATCAGTGCCCTGACTCGTCGTTATGCGAGATAACGACAGCACGGCGAGGGCCCAGCCTCATGTGCGCAGCAGCGTTGAGGTTCAGCTCGGGTATTTACGGCACAGACAATTTTGCCTCGCTTCACTCGTTTGTCCTTAAATCTTGATTGGCAAGGGGTTGTCACTTGGCTGGCGTTAAATCAAAGCTGAAACTTCTTCATTTAGCCGTTGGGCAGACGGAACAACACCCAACCTGCGAGCTCTGTTCGACTGCGTGCTCTCGACAGATCAAACAATTTGCTCCGATTACCCGGGTGCTATCTGATGCATGCGTGGGAATTTCGAGCCCTTCAGGTTCGCAGCTCCGAGGCCTTCGCCCGCAGCCGATAATCTTCGGCCTGGAGAACCTCGTGCCGGCGGCTACTGATAGCAACGGCCAGCTGGATCATGCCCCCCATCGCCGTGTCTTGCATTGTCATTTCTCTACAACTGGACCTCGGCCCCTGCGCTTGAGATAAGGTCTTGAAAGGCCTTTGGCTGCAAATAGTTCATCACAAGGGGGTTTGAGCCGGGGGTTATAGTGGATATTGACGACCCAGGAGAACGGTAAGCTGGCCCCGCTGGTACCCTTGCGATTCTACGTTCGTGATACTCGGATTGGTCTGCCCTTGGTCTTCCATGTCATCGATTGCTCAGGACCGTCTCGTCTAGACCCTCAGTGTGGTGACCAGACTATCGTTCTGTTACATTTTCAGGGTGAAAATGGTACGACAACGTCCTCCCTATCATGCCATCCGAGTTTGCAGGGTCAGCGATACAGCTTGACGTTGATTGCCCACGGATTTCACGAGCACGTCAAGCTGCCTGCATTACGCCCGCAACGCCCTGCCCCCCCCCACGCTCACGCCATGCACATGTTCGCTTACACCGTTCATCCTATCAATTGAGGTTCTCTATATTGGCGACTTGGAATCATCACCCCGCCACGCGTCAGCGGCGCAGCTGCATCCTACAGGCAACTGTTGGGCGCGAAACACTGGCCTGCGTGTCCCGCATACCCTTTGCACTGCCACCCAGACACTTTGAGCCATCGCGTTCATCATCACGCACAATGGAAGAGCAACGCCCTCATGCCTGCCGCCCGTAGCGGCTTGTGCCCCCCAAACAGTGTTGCCATCTAAACCCTGCCATGCACCTTTTTCAAGGTTCGCATGCAGCTCATATAGTCTGTGTAAGTCAAGGCAACCTCTCGAGTGTCGTAGCCACTTGAAAATCATGCACTCACTTGCCGGGAAGTTCTCCCGTCGGTTTTGCTGCCGATCAGTCCACGTCGCCTGGCCAAAATCGTATACGGCCGCTGATCGGCTCCTCTTTGGCGGTTCGTGCGGCCACAGTCTACTTCCAGGCCATGTGCCGCATCAAGACTCGGGCCTGCTGTACTCGGATTTGCCGCAGTCATTCGCTCGGAAGGATAGTGACCAAAGGGCCGACACGCAGGCTTAGGAATACTGTGGAGAAGTATTTGCTCCTTTTGGAGGCTGATCAGCGGCGGTTGCAGGTTTGCTTCATTGTTCCCCTCGTGTCCCCCGAGGTGGGCACCGTTACATCGAAATCCATGTCTCTCGGGGACCGTGCTGGTGCATATCCGCGGTCGTTTCGTTGACTGACTTGGAAGGAGAAGGACGAGAGACTCTTGTGCGAACTGCCGCTAGGCGCCGATCCTGGACCCTGCGTCGCCGACATCTGCCTCCACAAGCCGTGCGGGTCGTGTTTGGGATCTGCTGGGCTCGTCTCCGGATACGGAGACATGACACGCAGCTCATTGCCCTCGCTCGGCAGCTCCACCGGCGGACCTCCGTAAGGTGGTACTGACTGCGGCCGTGTCATGGATGCAGCCGGAGGGGATGGGTTGCCCTGTGACGTCTGCGCGTTCCATGCATATGGCGACAGAGGCTCCCCGGCCGGGTACGTGTAAATCATGGGATGTCGCGGCCCAAGCTCCAATCTCTTGCGTCGGTAGCGCCGGACGAGACAGAAAATGACGACGATGCAAATCGTTAGTCCGACAGCTCCCCCTGTGGCAATTCCAGCGATGGCTCCGTCGCTGAGGTCTATGCCTCCCAGTCCCGGTGTTCCCGTGTGCCCGCCGACAGCTCTGGTCGGCGTGCGTGTCGCAATGGACGCCGTGCGCGTCATGAGGGCCTCGAGATCGGCGTGCATGAAGCCGCCCTCCGGCGCGACGTTGGTGGCTCCGCCGTCCGGCCTTCCGCCAACCACGGCGAGGATGTCGTCCGTCAGCACGTAACGAGTCTTGTTGGGTTCATACAGAGCCCACGGAGACCCTGCGGGATTCTGCTGTCCAAGGTCGAGGTTGTGCAGGCCCCACTGGTCTGCTGCGTCGCAGTTGATGGTGCCTGGAAAATAGCCGCCGTGAATGATCATCTGGGCTTGGTTGACGACGTTGCAGCTCAGGCTGTGGTGCGGAAAGTCTCCGGTGCCGCTGTCCGACTCGGGGTACATGCGAATCCAGGTGAAGGTCGGCAGCGTGAGGATATAGACGTCGTCGAAACCCAAGCTGCCCTCCTCTTCACCGGCGCCGCCATACAAAAAGCTGCAACGCATGCGGTCAACTCATGAGCTCCGCACCTTGAGTGTGCCATGGCTACTTACATGCTGTATGAAGACTGATCCTCGACCCAGCTTGCACCGGCGCAGAAGCGTCTTCGGTTCGGCGGCGTCTCGCCAGTCGCGTTTTGGATGTAGCTCTTCCCGCTCAGCACGTCGAAGAGGATGATTTCCTGCATGGGCTGGGCCTCCCACGTGCCGTTCTCGTGGCCCCGGATGCCTCCAAAGTACACGATGAAGCCGCCGTCCCCCGCCGGTATGAAGACCATGGCCCCCTCGGCCCGTCTTGTGTCGTCGGGCCCGGTCTGGTTCGTCCAGGTGTTGGTGTCCATGGAATATCGCAGCAGGAAAGATGTGGTTATTCCCATCTCTGCCTCCCAGTCTGGGTCTGTGGCGTCGTTCATCCACCCGCCGTAATAGTATCCCTCGCCGCGACTCGCAATCGAAAGACCTGCACCGTAGCTAAGGCCGCGAATGCTCGAAGCCGAGTGCGGCGCGTGGATAATCTCCCAGAGATCATTGATTATGTCGTAGGCATACAAGGCGAAGGGCCAGGGCGTCTCTCCGTAGAATTCGCCCCCGTAGAGGTAGATGCGCTTGTTCACATCGTCGGGCCAGAACACGCCGCCTTGAACGCTGGGAATGCTCGAGTTCTTGCTCAGGTTGGCAACCGGAGGCGGCATGCCAGAGCTCGCAACTGCGGTCAGGTCGTGGTACAGGAAGAAAGGGTCTAGGGAGGCAAGTCGTTCAGCTTTTTGCGAGTCCTTTCCTACCGTGGCACGACTTACTCGTGTAGTTTTGTGAAGATGGCGTCATGGGATCCCAAGTTATCATGCCCCCGTCAATGTATAGCTTGTCGTCTACAACAGCTGTCTGGTGGCCCCATCTTCGACAAAAGTTTTCAATCGGATTGCGTTGTTGGATCGTCGCCGCAAAGAAGGAGAAGCAGACAGCTAGTAGTCCGCTCCTCACTCGCCTCTTTGGTTGAATTAACAAAGACATCGTGAAGCCATATCAAGCCAACATCGGCATCATGCTTTTTGGTCAGAGCCCGGCGCAACGCTCAAATATGAAGCTGTCGGTAGCTCTACTCGCGAACAAGAGATGCTTTTGGCTCGGGCACAGTACTATTTCAGCAGGACTGCTCGGGCGTACGCCTAAAGATAAGCCTACATAACCGAGACTTCATCCGCGGGAGGTCGGGTCGCCTGGCCTTGGCATATAGTCTTGCGACGGGGAGCGGGACAACCAAGGTATCGGTACGGACTGGGAGACGGCTCGAGGCACACTGCCACCCAGATCTGGAGTGCGCCACTGTGTCACTTAGCCAGCGATTACGAGGCGGTATGCAGTATCAAGAGGGGAAACGGGCGCCGGCATGGCTGCGTATTCTTAGACTACCGCGATGCTGCAGACCGCGGAAGACCTATGAGAGCTCGAAGTTTGCCATGTAAGCAGTAAGGGTTGCCCGACATGAGACATGGATGTCGCCTTCACTGACATCGAAGGCCAAGAGTCCAGCGTCCTCAGCGTGGCGCTACTAGGCCCATCCAGAGGTGGAATGGTGTCAATATCATGGCTTTCCTATGCCATGGCGGCCGGCAGCTTGCACAAATTCATGTGCGGGAATACATCTGCTTTGCTATTCAAATGCGGGCCAAGTGCTGCCCCCGATACGAAAGTACAATGCTGCACGCGAGAGACTCCCACAACATCACGTAAGTGCTCAAGCCTGTCGCTACGATCGCGTGGCATGAAGAAGACTATCTAACGTACAGGCCGGTGGAATTCTACACGAGGGTGTGCCATCTCGCTGTACCCGTCTATTGTCTCACCGCCGTGTGACCCAAACTAGTGGTCCACCTCGGCGCCATTTCCTGGTTGCAGCTTGCCCAACCAGCCATTCAGCGGCAATTCCAGGGCCGCACAAATGTCATCGGCGACGACTGACGCATTCTCCTGGATTAGGGGCGTCCGCGTCTGTCCAATCTGGGGCCAGCCACGGCCAACCTGTTCTTGCATCGAGTGATAGTCGAGCACGATGCACTCCTCCAAGCTCGGGTCAGGCCCGTCAGCCTGCATTAGCGGCGCCATGACGGAGAGGGCTGCCTGTAGGGCTGAAGCGAAGATGGATGCCACACCTTCCGGGAGTCTGAGTGTCTGCAGCGATGACAGGGACGTGTCCGAGACGGCTGACAGTCGCCCGGCGGAGACGCGCCACTCCTTCCACAGCGTTCGGACGGCGCCCAGGTGACCGAGCAGCATGATGTAGGCCTTGTAGAGCTCGTGGCCGCGGGTGCCTTGATCAAGGTACGCTAGCGTGAGTTCTCGTATCGACTCGGGGGCTAGCTGGTTGTTTTCGTCAATTCCGGTTAGTATCTGGAGCAGTGACTGGCGATTCGCGGCGGGAGGGGTGTTGGCCCCGGAACCCGCGTGGGCAAGATGGGAAGAGTAGGACTCCAAAGCCGACAGCACGTCTGCGGATACGTGCACGTCCTCGGAGCCTGCCATGCTGGAGAATCCATGGGTCAGGTGATGGGAAGTTGCGTCGACTGCCATGGCGTCTGCCGAGAGCCTGATGGCGAGTCCGCGGAGGGGGGCCCCTACGTCAACCCCGCACTGGGAGAGTCTCGCAGAGAGGTTGCCGATTAGCGTTAGAGCTTCTGCCACGGCCTCGAGGGAGGAGTCGTGGGTTTCCAGAACGTAGAGGCAGGCGGCCCGGATTTCTTGAGATAGGGACACCGGCTGGCAGTCGTTTGGAGAGTCGGGGCCATTCAATCGAAGAGAGTGGAAGCCGGCCACGTCCATGCCAGCGGAAAGGCATTGAAAGGTGAGACGCCGTATGCCGGCTATGGAAGTCTGAGTCCTCAGGGCTTCGGCGAAGTCTTGTATTGACGGTGCTTGCTGGGGGTACTTTGCCAGCGTCTTTTGGAGACCGGTGCGTCGAACGGACATCCACTCCAGCAGAGGCGCATCCTCGGTCGCTGCGTGCGCGGGTATGCCGTTCTCGTGGCGGAGACAGGATATTATTTCCAAGGACCGGTCCTGCTTCTGGTTGAAGCGTCGATCGTGCTGCGACGCCCCTGCCGTAAGTGGCTGGGGAGCCGCGCCGCGCAATGCGACGTGGAGGAGGTCGTGAGGGGTGAGGCGCCAGACGTTGGTGGGCTGCGAGGCGAGAGCGTGGACCTTGGAGCGCGCCTCGGCGAGCTGGTGCTTGAAGCTGCGGACCTTGTCCCTCACGGCGGCCTCGACGGGAGACGGGCCCCAGGTCGACTGCAACTGGCCTTGGTCGTGCTGGTCGAAGAGTCGGGTGGCCTTGCAGTCCTCGGCGTCGAGGTCGAGGTGCAGGTTGCGCAGCTGGAACCAGTCCGGGTCCTCTGGCACGTTGCGCTTCTTGCGGGAGAGCGTGTAGTACACGCCGCCGCCGGCTGATACCATGCGCCGGAATTTCCTGTGAGGGGTTGCAGGCTGGCGCGCCAAGCAGGCCACGGTCGACCTCATTGTCTTCGCTCGAAGTCGCCAACACGCTTGCGGGATAAGAGACGACGGGCAGCGCAGTACGGCAGGCTTTGCGGAAATAACGTGTGCGTGGGAAAGGGTGTGTCAGGGAAATAGTTTGCACCATGAGAGAGCCCTGGAAGATGGGGGGGGGATACGCTCCCATTTGGGAAGCGTCTATATCCACGGAATGCTACGCTGGGCCGGTTGCCCATTTCTCGAGGTCGCAGGCCGCAGCTCAGGCACGCCGCCCAAACCGGTGAGCCAGGCCAACATGCGCCGCTGAGTGGCCAAAGCCGTCGAGTTACATACGGCACAAGGGGAGAGCGCTGTAGAGCAGTGGTCACAGTGGGTCTCGAGCCGGGCTCAGGGACCCTTGGTTAGGGGGGGGGGGGCAGGTAGCGGGCCCACTGCGCTACAGGAAATCCGGGGAAGCACGGGCAGAGGCATGTCGACCAACAGAGACACTGCTCTGCAATTTGATGCAACCCTACAGGGGAGCCAGCGAAAGGCTAGGCTCTGCGAGAGGGCGTGAGGGCATGTGCCGTTCCCCAGTCATTTTTCGAGGCGGCTTTACATACTGAAATTCGATGCGGAGGATTTTCTCTCTGCACGAGATCATTGAGGTTCCAGGCTAGACAAGCGATGGGCAGTGGGCCTCGTTCGGAGGATTGTCCATCGTTTGCGGGGGAGGAGATGAAGTGGGACTTGACAGGTGAACAAGGCGATCCAGAAAGCTGTGGCTGTGCGTCTTCACCAGCCGTCCCTCGGGACCGGGATCACCTACTTCCGGCTTTCCTCTGCCCTGACTCCCAACGGAGATTCTAGTCCGGCTTTGTCACGCAATTCCACAGCCAGGTTTGCTGTGGCTGAAGCCTCGTTTTTGTTGGCCAAGATTGGGGACAGGAAAACATGAAGAAATGGAAAAGTGCAGAAGGACACTAACGCTTGAGCTCGGAAACAACCTGTTCGTGTGATTGGACCGTGTAGCTACAATTCGTCAATCACCTGCGAAAGTTGGACCATACTTTTGGCGTATTGGCTCAGAGTTAAACTGAGTGCGAAAGTGCAAGTTGCGTGTGAATTCGATCAACTAAAAACCTTGAAGACAATTGATCTCATAAAAGAATGGCAAAAAACATGGGGGAAACAACAGCAGAGGATTGACGGTGGGAAATCATATAAAGGCCTTGATGTGTCTGGGCCTCGAAAGCTTATGTAATCATTCTGCCTCGCATGACATGACGCTGAATTTGGCACTCTGCTCGATCTATCCGCCACCCCACTCATCAACAATCATCTTCGCATCACCCACGCGGCCACCCGCACTTGTCGAGAACCCATCGTCACACTCTCGCACGGCTTCTAATCTGGTCAAGAATCGCACATTAAAGCTCACTCGACTATTACACTACACGATGTCGACGCCGCCGGCAGAAGCCCCAGCCAAGGCTGAAGACCGACTCGCCCGCTTCAAGGCACTGCAGGCCCGAGCAAAATCTTCTTCAGAGACCAACCTCAAGGAGGCCACACGGGAGTCGCAAAGGCTGGCAATAGACCCCAGCCAGCTGACGGCGCTGCACCGCAAACATGCCATCGCCTCGCACAAGCTCCTGAAGGCAGAGGCCGAGGACGCCGGCGAGGACTTTGAGCGCAAACGAGCTTGGGACTGGACCGTCGACGAGAGCGAGAAGTGGGACAAGCGCGTCAAGAAGAAGCAGGCGCGCCGGGACGACGTCTCTTTCAAGGACTACACCCAGGAGGCAAACACCGTGTACAAGAGGCAGCTGCGCAACATCAACGCGGACATGGAAAAATACGCCAAGGACAGGATGGCCGCCATCGAGAAGGCGGCGGCTGCGGGCGGCCTGGACGTTGTCGAGACGGAGGACGGCGAGCTCATCGCCATCGACAAGGACGGCTCCTTCTACTCGGACGCACATTCCACCACCTTCACGCAAAACAAGCCCGACAAGGCGGCCATTGACCGCTTGGTGGACGACATCAGGCGCGCAGAAGAGCAGCGGCTCAAGAAGAGGAAAGAGAGGATGGCCAAGAACGGCGACGACGGCGACGTCACGTACATCAACGAGAAGAATAAGCAGTTCAACCAGAAGCTGTCGCGCTTCTACGACAAGTACACGGCGGACATCAGGGACAGCTTCGAGAGAGGAACAATGATTTGATGAAGCGGCAGCGGGGTATATCCTAGCATTTAGCGGCGTTGGTTGTACAGTCTATGCTTTTAGCCTTTTTGAATGATTACACATAAGATCCGGTCGGATCTCCTCTTTCCCTCACAGCATTGTTTTCCTCCAGCTTTTGGCCGCCAGCTCCTCGATGGCAGGCACTTCTATGGGCCCCTTGACGGATTCGTCGCCCAGCGCTTCCACCACAGCCTCGGCGACCGTGTCGGCCTTTAGGGCTTTGACTCCCGCGGCGCCCATGAAGTTCTTGAAGTAGGTCCCCGTGAGGCTGTTGACGATGCTGCCGACGCCCACCGCGCCGGCCATGGCGACGGTGATGGGCCGCGAGCTGTCGAACAGCATGGGTGGGCGCGGGAACACGCTCCTCATGCCGGGGAACCTGGTCGCGATGGCCACCTCGGCCTCCCTCTTGGTCGTGATGTAGCGCTGCGGCAGCACGGGCGCGCCGCCGGCGGCCGAGATGTAGCAGAAGGCCGAGGCGTGCTCGGCGGCCGCGTGCTCCGCCAGCAGGACGGCGCTGTCCCTGTTCATGATCTCGTAGGAGAAGACGTCGCTCTGGTTGGACTCGTCCAGGGTCTCGATGCTGCGGTCCTTCTGCGGCGCAAACGCCTTCCGCAGGCCCGCGAGGGGCGACTCCCGGCCGGAGACGACGCCCTTGTAGTCGGCCTCGAGCAGGATGCCCATGCTGTGGACGACGAAGTCGGCGCCCTTGAGCAGCGGCGCGTAGGTGGTGGGCCGCAGGATGTCGCCGCGCTCCCACGAGACCCGGTGCGCCCAGGCCGGGGGCGAGGCCGACGACGTGACGGTGTCCCACTGGGGCTGGCCGGAGCGGCTTGCGGGCGACGGTCAGTCGTGCGGTAGGGAAGGGCTTCTCTGGAAGGAGGGGGTTTACCTGATCGAGGTGACGTCCCACCCTCGGGCGACGGCGTACTTGCAGATCCGAGAGCCCAGGAAGCCGTTGCCGCCGCAGACGACGAGCCTCTTGGCCGCCGACATGACGAGGTGACGTGTGGCGAGGTAGCTCAATGGGAATGGATGTAGCGGCCTCGCCAAAGGAAACGGACGGGCTAGTCAACTGTCACGGAGAGGATGAAGTGGTCCAATGAATTGAATTATGGTGAATTGGGTACGAAAAGAGTCATCGATTGGCAGTGAGTGCGTTTTGGAGCTTTGACAAGCAGTCATGAAATCATTCGATCCCTGCGGGCACACAAGCCGAGCTCGATCTGACGCTAACAGCGGGCCTAAACCAAGCCCAGGTCCTGACACACGGCCAGCCAGGCCACCAATGAACAGCCCGTGGGGTTTCATTGAAGAAGCAGCCTGGCATGGCTAGGAGCAGGCTGATTGAATTCACGGTTCAGCTTTTATATTCTCCAGATGGCACGTTGTTTCGTCTTCCGATGTCAACAGATCGACGAGGCTAGCATAGCAATCAGTGTTATGTAAGGGGCAGGGGGAAGCGTGAAAATTGATTGGCTGGGTCTAGCTTCCGCCCTGCAAGGCTGAGCATCTTTTGCTCTTGATTTATTTTCCCACCAGGCAGGCCCCCAGTCGCCCGTCACCCACCGCCGCATCCCCTCCGTCCAGCCATTCGCACCACCGCGAACCCCCCTCTCTCCCACGACCGCCCGCCGAGCGCATCATGGCGCCCCCCAACCAGCTCGGCAAGCGCGTCAAGCTGACGCAGGTCCGCCGGCCCTTCATCGTCGGCAGCACCGCCGTGCCCTTCTCCGACGCGAACCCGCGGCCCGCCGGCGTGCCCGACAACCACACCCACTCGTGGCAGGTCTTTGTCAAGGGCATCGACGACACCGACCTCACGTACTGGCTCCGGCGCGTGCAGTTCAAGCTGCACGAGTCCATCCCCAACCACGTGCGCAGTGAGTGTTCGCCCTGCTCCATGAATGATGATGGCGCAACCCCCACTGACCGAAAGTCTAGTGATCGAGGGCGAGCCCGGCAAGCCCTTCCTCGTCAGCGAGACGGGCTGGGGCGAGTTCGACATCACCGTCAAGCTCTACTACGTCAACGAGTCGGGCGAGAAGCCCCAGACTCTGTACCACTACCTCCGCCTGCACCCCTTCGGCCGCACCGAGGAGGAGAAGCAGGCCATGATCGCCAAGAACGGCGAGG
The DNA here is from genome assembly GCA_001021365.1 of Stachybotrys chartarum. Classification (NCBI taxonomy): domain Eukaryota; kingdom Fungi; phylum Ascomycota; class Sordariomycetes; order Hypocreales; family Stachybotryaceae; genus Stachybotrys; species Stachybotrys chartarum. The sequence continues at coordinate 227,860 of LDEE01000003.1, read as the reverse complement.
TCCGCGCCTGGAGCTACGAGGAGCAGCTCTTCAACGAGCCCTACGAGGCCTTCTACCAGACGCTCACCAACGGCGCCGTCCCCCGCAACTACAAGCCCCCCGCCGGCGGCGGCGGCAAGGGCAAGGGCAAGGGCAAGGGCCGCCCGCCCCCGCCGCTGCCCGCCCCCGACAGCGGCGACGTCTGGGAGCGCACCGCCATGCTGCCGCGGCACAACCGACCCGGCCAGCCCTTCAGCCGCGAGACGGAGGCCCTCGAGGTGCAGAAGCTGCAGGAGGCGCAGCGCAAGACCGAGGACATGACCAAGCAGGTCCTCGCCGAGCTCAAGGAGAAGGAGGAGCTGCTCAGGCGGCTGAGGGAGGACAACGCCGCGGCCCCCGGCGCCGCCGTCTCCGCGCCTGCCCCGCCCGCGCCCAAGCCTGCTTAGAGAGGAGGCCGCGTGCGTCGCAAGTCGAGAAAGATGGACGAGGACTACTCGCCCTAGCCCCAGCGCCACACGCCGGACAGCGGTTTCGACNCCCCCCTTCGCCTATATCCTGACGGGCGTCAGATCAAATCGAGCCCCGGTGGCCCATGACAACAATGGAAGTCACGTTCACCTCAGATGGGTGACGCGGCGACGGCCGTGCGCCAACTGCCGGTCTCGCCAGGCCTTGACGGTTGTGTGCACCACGTCGGCAAAGCCGCGACGCGTCGAGGTTACGCCGAGTGCGCTGTTGAAGCAGCTTGTCGGGGGCGAATGTACATGGCCAAAAGGCGGCATATCTGCCCAGAGTGCCACGGCGTAACAGCTGTTGATGCTGCTAAAAGGACAAAATCTATGTGCGTGCGGAATTGGGATAGGTAGACCAGGTACGATAGACATGTCATCCTGCACACATGTCACATGGAAAAAGAATCGAGATTTTGAAGAATCCATAAGATTGGAGTTTGTCCTTCGCTACCACCCAGCGCATACTTGCGGCCTGCACAGGTTTGCCAACATGTGCCAGCTTGGCCGCTCTACTCGTCACATAATCTAGACAACCCGCTACGACGCCAAAATCAGTCCCGAACCTGCTTTTTCCAATACCATTTTTGCCCACGCTGTACACACGGGCTCGCACAACCTTCCTTTCGGGACTGGTGGCCGTTCAGACAAAGGAAAGAAGAGCAAAAGCTCACAATTTGGGGCCGCGTGTAGGGCACACCAGTGGGCAGAGCACTCATTCCTGAGTCCCTGTCGTAATCGAGCAATGCCTGACTGGGCGTCGTTGCCCTTCAGGCTGTAGCTCCACAAGCCGAGGACCTTTTCCCCAGAAACGCCGAGGCAGTCTACTTCCCAGAGCAGACGCCGTGTATGTATACATTAGCAATAGGTCCTGGCCCACCACCAAGGAGCAAAACGTAAACGCCCATCGTACAAAGGAAATGATGTCAGGACTGACGAGGGGTGGTACCCTCGGTCAATCAGGTAAAAACAGGTGTACACGCTGCGGTCAATGTACACTTAGTTTGCGGCAGCTTCGTACGCCGGAGGGGGCAAGCTGTCCGTGTCGTCCCAGTTGCGGGGCTGGGGGTGCTTCTCGTCGTAAACACGACGAGCAATCTCGTCTGCCATCTTCATGATCCAGGCTTGCTCCAGGATCACGGATGACGAGTCGGACGCCGAGCTGGACGGGTCGGCGGCCTTTTCGTGATTGACTTCGATCTTCTCGGGGGGAGCGGACTGGGCCAAGTACATGCGAGCAGCCTGGGAACTTATTATCGGCGCGGAGGCGCGCGAGTGTGGCTCTGGCCGCGTGTAGAGATCCGACCTCAACGGTGGCCGTGCGCTGGTTGTGGCCCTTTCGGTAGAGCGGAAGCGAACTCTCGTGGTGCCCTCGGCTTCTGCGTCAGGCTCCTCCGGGATAGGGTCTGAGGGGACGGGTTCCGAGTACGGCACGGTGACCGAAGCCGTGTCCGACGTTGCCTCGGACATGGTTTCGGGAGATGCCGTCTCCGATTTAGACCGTCGGAGGTTCACGACCCGCGTCTTCTTCTTCCGCCCTGGGCGTGAGCGGTGACCAGAGCCCAAAGCCAGTCCGGTGGTGGCCGAGTTGAGGCTCACGAGGGATGGGCGGGACGGCAGGTAGCCGTGGGCTGCGCTTCCCGAATCGGAGAAGGTGTAGGTTGTGCTGGGTGCCGGCGGGATCGAGTACGTTCTCGATAGACTAGTCGTTGACAGAGTTGGCGTGGGGGCCTCGGAACGGTCGCTGTAGCCAGACCAGGCACGGAAGACGACGTCGAGGATGTTTGGGGTGGACATGGACAGCGTCTGGTGGGAGTCGGTGAGCGACGCCAGGCTCATCAGGTTCTTCTTGGAGAAGAGGGACTGCGCTTCTCCTCCCCCGTTGAGGGTCAGCTCGGAAACGTCGTTCGGATCCACAAGATTGCCGTTCGCATCGACAGGATCCAGAGGCGGGCTGGCAAGGGGATCCACGCCCTTCTCATCAACATCCTCGGGTGGCGCGTCGAGAGGTTTGCTGACTTGATCGGGGCACCAGAGCTGCAGCGACAGCCGGTGGATGATGGCGGGTAGCTCGTCCATCATCAAGTTTCGAAGCTGCTGCTCGATGGTCCGTTGCAGGTAGTCGCGAACGAACTGGATCGAGTCGAACGTCGACGAGACCTTGAGGGACTCGAGCGGGTCATTGCGGAACACCAGGGTGAGGCCCTTTTGCTTGGAGAAAACGAGGATGATGAAGGCCGAAAGTTTGATCTCCGACAGGGTGATTGAGAGGGGGATGGTCAACCCGGAAGCGGCAGCAAGCGGCTGCGGGGACGTGAAGGACGGTTTGGACGAGAGGTACGTGTTTAATGGGTTAGCCTAGTGATGTTGTCATATTAGCATGAACTTATAGGCCATGGTCGACCCCTGCCAGCACCAACGCGTGGTGGGAATTGATGCGCGCCGGGGGAAATCGTGTGTTTATAATTTCGCAGATCAATGCAGTGGGTCACAAGCAGCGTCAAGGCGCAAAGAGATGGGAGGGAGGGGTGAGCAGCTTGTTGGCGATGATCGGAGGGTCATTGCCAGCGCAGCTATGATGAGGTTTGGTGTTGCCGGCAGAGCCGCCAGGCACTCGGTCTGTCAGATCTCCCCGGCCGAATTGGTTGAAAAATGGTTGCAATGTCGATTGCGAGCAAGGCGCATGCGCGAGTTGAGTTATAGCGATTCGCGTATGATCGGGGATTTTGTTTCCGGGCAGGACCGCCTCCAAAATGGAGCTGGGAGCAAGGGATAGAAAGTGTAGGAAACCGCGGGCTTACCTGAACTCTTGTCTTGAGGGTCAAGAAAGCGTCGCCCGAGTAGCACATCTTGAAAATGCCACGGAACCTATCCTCGGCCAGGTCGCCAATCTCCAGGATCTCAAGGTCGGGCGGGACGGTGCCCAGGTTGAACTCGCTGACGAGGATGTCATCGACGATGATGGGCGGCTTGGGCGATTTGTTCAAGGCCGTGGTCAGCAGGTCGCGGGCCTTGCTGTAGAACTCGGCGTCGGCCGTCAGCGGCGACCAGTTGAAGACGAAGGCCATGTTGAGATGGCGGTTGTTATCTCGCGCTCATGGGTGATACCGCGCCTTTCCAAGTGGCCGGGAGGCGTCTGGGATACGGGCAGTGTGGGTTCGTCCCCGGAGGTAGGTGAGCAGCAAGGGAGAGAGAGAGGCCGGCCGATGGGAGTGAGAACAGGAGGCCGAAACGTATCGATGATATCGTGCGTGTCTACCGTCGGATCGCGGAGGGTCGAGGATGGGCGGCGAGGATTGGCTTCCAGTAGGTATTCCGAGGAGTTGGAGCTCGGCCAGTTAGGCGAGAGAGAGAGAGAGAGAAAAAAAAATCAGGAGACGGGCGCTCGGGATGACGCTAGCAGTGGCACAGTTCGGGGGGAACGGGATGAGGTGCGTGAACGAGGGTGACATGGGAGGAACCGGATTTGGGGGAGCCCTTCCCCATTCCTCATCACGCCGTTTCATGCGCCAGCCTCAGGTCGGGAGGACTCGGGCCAGTCGGGGGTTGGCATGTACCAGCCAGGTACCTCGTCCATCATCTGCACGCGAGCACTTTTCCATTTTCCCAGCGACAGCGCGCTGGAACCACTGGAGCTGCCCTCCNCTGCATTTTTGAGCCCCCATCATCGCACGCTGTCAGACACTGTTAGCATTCGGCAGCAAGGAAACTTGATCATTTGCGTGCGTGTGTGCACAGCTCGAAGATAAGTAGGTAGACATGCACAAGCATCTTCGTAAAACCGCACTCTTTCCTGCCCGTTGACCGGACGTCCACGCAGTCAGAACACGCTCTGCCCACATCGCATTGCCGTGGCATCCATCTCATCTCCAACATGCCCGCCTCCGCCTCGTCACGGTGCGTTCACTGTGCTTGGCGCGCACAGGTGGATGTTTCCCTCCCCGCACCGTGACGGGGCACGTCATCCGACTGCACCGTATGCCCAGCTCAAGTGATGCCACCACTGCTTCTTAAATGGGACCGCGAAGATACATTTCTTATCGGCGCCCATCATGGGACCCTATGACGACCTCTTCTACCAGGGCTGCCGAGTCTTGAGCTTCTCGGAGACATGTCGACGTGCTGTTTGCTGTAGAAACGGCGCACAGGGTTCAGGTGACGTGGTTGACGTGCTTGCATTTTGAATCATGCCGTCTGACGCCAACTTGGGAGACAATGGCCCTGATCCTGTCCGAATGCGTTTCCGCGCCGCCTGTGCCTCGGGTTTTATGCCGCAAGGAACGCCAGAAGATACCACGGTGGACATACTGACAGGCAGTGCTCGTAAAGACTAGTCGTTGATCGCGTCTTCCGCTCTGGATACGACGTCCTCCTCGCAGTTAACAGTCCTCGGTCAGTTCAACGACCGATGAAACAGTTGAACTCTGCATTGCTGGGACGTGAAAATTACATTCCTACCATTGCCCGTCACCCACGTAGATTTACCGAGGCTGGCGAATGGCAATCATCCATTTCCCGACTCTCCGACCACAGCATCCTGCTTCTCCTATCTAGCAATCCAAAATCGAGTGGAAACGGCTGAACCCCTGCAAACAGTTGAATCCACCAACCCGCGTTTCCATTTTCCTGGATGATTGGACGATCCTGTATGTTTTGTTTGCATTTGCTGAACCAACATTCATGCCTGTGTGCAAATGCCATCAGTCGTTGATCTTGTGTCGCGCATCCCCCAGGCTCTAGACGGCAGGCCTAGCACCTGTGCTATTGTAGATGAGGAGTCCGACGGAGAGAGACCCCCCCCCTGCGCCGTGACAGCTGTGCTGCAGTCTATGTCTATCCCCTGATTCCTTGACGTAGGGTCTTGGCCAGGGGGTTACGTCGTGCCATCCAATATTCCACCCAAACTCTTGTTTCCTGCCCTTGCTTCTCCCAGTATCCGTATGCTTTTACACCACTCCATCGTGTAACCTGCGCCAACCACCCGTTGGCTAGCCTTCCTTGCCAAAGTCCCTGACTAACAAGGTAGTGCTCAGTAGCGGAATTGTGTCTGTACTCATGTCCTCCGAATTGGGTCATGGTGAGAGACAGGCTAATGACACCGTCCAACGCGTTGCTTATGAACAAGGCCGCCCTCTTCCTCGTGCCCTAGTGTAAGCCATCGAGAAACTCTCGTGTCTTGCAAACCTTCTCTCCTGTCCCCTTGGCCCTCTTTGATTGCCCTTTTCTCCCGTATCACCAGCCAACATGCATCGTCTTGGCACGCCGTTGCTTCAATGAACCAGCCCTGAGCCATCCGCAATACCTCAAGACTCTTCATCCAGCCGCGTCAACGGCCTGCAGATGGACTGAAACAGACTCTTTTACGCCTCTTTCCATGTGGTTAGAAGCATAAGCATCATTGACCAGGCAACCCTCGCGTACACCCTCCCTTCCCGCCTAATGTCTCTGTGACACCCGAACAGCAATCCTCGACAGCAGTCCCGTCCTCCTATTCGCGTACCTTGCATCGGCTGCAGGACACCACCGCCGCCGCCGCCCCCCCTTCCCAGCTTCCTCCCCAGCCATGGCTAATTCCCAAGCCTCCAAGCTACAGCCTGTGCCGGGCCCCGCTGACGCTCGCCGTCCTAGCCCGGCTGCTGGTCCACAGCACCATGACGGATACCCTTGGATCACCTCCCGGGACATGGCCATTATCAAAGACGTTGCCAAACAACGTGGCTTCGACGATCCCGCACTTTACCTCGGTCAGCTCAAGACTCTGCCAAAGGGCACCAGGCCGGTGCGGCTCATCGGAGAAGGCTCCGCCAATGCCGTGTTTGAGCTGAAATTTCCCGAGACATGCCGCCACCCCTCTGAATTCAACGGTAAGCCCAAGCCCATATATACAGCATTTCCGTGGGACACTCAATGAGTCTGTTGCCGTTGCTTTCACGAACAGTGTGTTGGTATCGCTCGCTGACATGAACACCAGGCCTGTTACTTCGAGTCGCAAAGGTGACCTCTACGGACTCGAGCCTGGCCTATGACTATCTAGTCCAGCAGAAGTTCCACTTGCAGTCCATTGTACCAATTCTTGGAGAAGATGCCGTTCGCCAGGAGCTGGTCGTTCTCCACGAGTCGGATATCGTGCATCATCTGAATGAGTACCTTCGCTCTATCAATGGGTCGCGGAAAAAGAAGTTCCAGGGCACGTTTGTGATCAATACAAACTGGGGCTTCTTTGTAGAGGACATGAGACCACGAAGTAAGCAGATCCCCGTTGTATTTTGTATTTTGTATCCTGTCCCGGCTCCGCTTGGACCAGATGCTGACCCTCTCCAGATGCAGATGATGACTTTCTAGTAGAGTTCAAGCCGAAATGGCTTCTGCAGTCGCCCAGCGCTCCGGACAATGCCATCCGGTGCCGACAGTGCGCCATGGAGCTTCGCAACCTCCTCACCGATCCTGTCTCCTACAAAGGTCTGCCCCTAGACAAGCCATGTCCTCTGGTGCTTGGAAATCCCCATGCACCCGAGAAGGTGGCCTCTCCGTCGCGGATCGCCCACCAGCTGGCGGGAGACGAACTACTCCCAGATTACCAAGAAGCTCTGCTGGAGGTGGCAGGCCACAGAGCCATTGCGGCACTGAAACACCAGCAAGCCAGGCTGGATAAGCAGGGACCGTTGCACGCACCTTTTGGGGACCCCGACTTCAGCCTCGCCATGACCCTCAGAGACTGCACCTGCTTTGCTCGAATCCCTCGGCGCCAGGCCCACGGCGGCCGCCGGAGCCCTGTCAGGATATGCTTCGGCGACCTAGACTGGAAGAATCCCGCAGCCAAAGCGACTCGCTGGAGACACGCCGAGGAAGAGCTCATCGCGGGGGGGTACTACACGGCGGACTGGATCCTTGCTAATCAGGCTCTCTACCATCCGCCGACACTTTGCTTGCTCGAATGGACGGAACGCAAATCCACAAAGGACGTGGATATTATCACGCTTGAAACCAAGCCCGGCACGACTGGGACTGTTCCCCGGTCCGAGGGTGGCCGGAAACTGTACACCCAAACGACCGATCTCGATACTCTGAATCCCATTCTCGAAAACTTCGTGAAAGAACCCGCAGGGACACAGCCAGACGACGTTCGGAATCCTTTCCGAAATTGTGTTGATACGTGAGATGCAACGGTGGCGGTCATGGGCTGTCGATAACGTCTCTGTCATGTAACGTGGTGTCTGGCGTCAAATGGTGTTGTCCCCCTATGGTGCTGCCTCCCAAAAGTAAGACAGTTAGAATCTACCATGTTTTAAAGGATTTACGACGGGTGGTTGGTCTCATGTAGTATTAGTGTGGCTCAGGTTTTGATGTTGCTGTGATTTCTATTTCCTAGCAGATCTACACAATGTGCAATTTACATGTGCCATATTCATTTGAAAAACGCCATCTCAACGAGTAAAGGAATCATCGTGCCGCTAAATGCCAGATATCGTAAAGCTGAGAAGGCTTCCAGCCGCCAGTCCAAGCACAAGACACAAGCCCATGAACGCAGCCGCAGCCTCCCGCTCGCCCTCTTCCACCCAGTCGCCCGATGCAATTATGCAGCTCGACCCGAGCCAGCCGTTGGTCAGACCGAAGCTCCCCTGCACGACCAACAGGTAGAAGACGTCGCTCTGGATCACGGCGCCGCGGCCGCCGATGTTGCACAGCAAGTACAGCGCCAGCAGCCCCGTGCGCGCCACGGCGAGGACGAACAGGACAAAGGGCCTGCGCTGCACGGACAGCCTCGCGGCGCTGGCCAGCTTGCCGCCGAGGTCGCCGAGGTTCCAGAAGAAGAAGGCCAGCGGGATGAAGGCAGCAGGTCGAAGCAAGCCGCCGGCGTCGGGGTTGACCGACACGATCTTGGCGGTGAAGACGGGGAAGAACATGGTCTCGGCAAAGGTCAATGCTACGCCCGACGCCAGCCACGGGAGCTTCCGGAACAGCTGCCACAGCGATGCGACTTTGCGGGCTGCGCGCTCAGCCTCCTCTACGCTGGTGACCGATTCGCCCAGGCGGGTCGTCATGCGGCCCTCCACGATCTGGTTGTGGCGGCGAACCAGGGGGATCAAGGCAAGCATGGTGACGACAGACACGACCACGGCAGCTAGGAAGTAGTAGAAGGCCGAGGACTGAGCCTTGGGCGAGTCCTCGACGCCCATCGGCGGCTGCTCCTCCGGCGGGAACAGCAGCACGGACACGACCTGCGCAACCGCCGGCACCACGCCGGCGATGCCCTGGCCCGCCATGAGCGCCTGCATGTACTCGGGCCGGCCGAAGCTGCCCGCAAACGCAAACGCGCCGTTCTGGATCAGCCCCGTCGCCCACGACGAGCAGACGACCAGCGCCAGCAGGAAGACCAGGTACGCGTGGGCCGAGGCGTCGAGGAACACGGCCGTGGACACGGTGAGGAGGGCGAAGACGACCGTGTTGGTGAGCAGGGCGAGGTTGATGCGGAACGGGTACGAGGCCGACTGCTGGATGTTGCTGAGCACGAGCAGCGAGCTGAGGTTGATGAGGGTCGACGCCGTGAGGATCAGGGATTGGAAGTTGGCCTGGACCCAGGCGTCGCCGGCGAAGCGCCAGGAGAAGTAGGGAGCGGCGGCGAGGAACATGTTCCTGAGACCACGATTCCTTGTCAGCATCCTACGAGCAGAGTTGTTGGCTTTGGGAGGTGGCAGACGTACCATGCCCAGAGCATCGACATGCCGAGCAGCGTAAAGATGCTATATTCCGTCCACGAAAAGGGCACCTCCTCTTCGTACGCCGTCAGCGTCGTCGAATCCTCGAGGGCAGCGGCCTCGTCTTCCGTCGTGAGAGGCTCATATTCGGGTGTTCGAGGAGGCGGGCCGCGCGCCGCCAGTGCTTTCCAAACTCGGTCCATGATGTCCTACAACGTATGCCGCCAGGTGAGAACTTCGATATCAGGCCCCGCCTATCAGTCTATCTTTCTTTCGCAAACCAAGCCAAGCACCAAAGTACGGTTTGGGTGTTCGCCAGTCTGCATCGAGCAGCTCAGAGGAGGGCCGTTCACGCCATGCGGCAGCCTTCCCAGGCGTCAGGGAATAGCTGATTCAGTTCGGGTCCCGTGGAGAGGCGTGGCAGAGCAGCGTGAGGATCGCGAGCACGCTTGGTTTGTCGTGGGCTGAATGGGCACGTGTGCGCAGGCGGGCCGTCACTTGATTTCGGGCTCCCATCTGTCTCGATAAGGTAATTGATGGAGGTGGGCATTTGAATGTCTCGGCGCCACGGCGCTAAGCCTCCCGGATTCCACTTACAGATCTAACATGCAGACCACACAACTTACCCTATATGCAATCAGCCATCAATCTGTCGACTAATAAATGCATACAAATCTCTTTTTTATCTTACACTTTATCTACCTTCTTTTTATGTCTCCTACCATTTCAATTCCCAAATACTGGCTGCTTTCACTAAAAGGCACGCAATATACGTGTAGTCATTTTTCGACTGAGATTATCTTCACGTTTGTATCCATCTCCACCAAAGCAACAGGTCTCATGTGTTTATTAGCACATCCGCCAAACATGTCAGCAGGCCGCCCCCCCCCCTTTTCCTAGATGAAAGGGGATAAAGACCTTCATTTCCCTCCCGGTTCGACATATTCACCTCCAAGGCTACCCCAGTATTAAACCCACATTTTGCCCAAACAGGCGTCGCAGACGAGAGGCGGCCCGTTCTGCGGCCTACACGTGACGCTAAAGCAATGCGATGCACGTATGTCGTGCATTTTTCCTACATCTCAAAGACATTGAGAACATAGGAGAAAAGACTATAAGCCACTCGTCTCTAGTTCAGGGGAGACAGATCATGCATCGTCGCTGTGTGTGAGATAAATCATCAAGTACAAGAATTGCAGCAAGTCGGGCTCTCCGCCACTTCCTTAGTGACAATATTATGATCCAGGCCATTCTATATACCGCAAGTAGATACAAAGAATTTATCCGCAAACATACTATCCTCGCCCTTACTCGTCGAGCGGGAATCGGTCGGTGAACTTGAAAATGGCAAGACCCTCCTGGAAATCCTCCAGCACGTCGCCGAAACCATCGGCAACATAGACTCCGGGACCACTAGATGCACCGACCGCTGCCAGATCATCGTCGTTGCCGCCCAGGAATGCCACGGGCTTGCCCCAGTTGTAGCTATCGGTAACGATTTGACCAGGACGGCCGGTAGGGTACAGGCTTGACCTTCTTCCAGGGTCAATGAGGGCTCGAGCTCCCCCCGTGACGATGATACCGTCAAACGCTGTGGCTTGTGCCGCCGAGTAGGTCACGCCGACAGGCCCTGTGAGTGTCTCGCCGATGATTACCGCCGTGACATTTGCCGCTGCCAGGTCCCGCTGTACGCTTACAGCCTCAGCAAGGGACTGGTTTGACCTGGAGGAAACCAAAACGCCAACTTGTAGAGTCGCAATGGTTGGTAGCCTCTGTCCAAAGATGGAGATATCGGCCGTGGTGTTGTCGTGATAGTAGGTGGGATCGGCCTCGGGGGCCCGGAGACCAATCGCATCACCCACGCGTACCGCGACGTCGTGACTGATCCTGTTGAGCTGTACGAGAACATTCTCCTGAATCGCCGGCTGCAGCTGGCTTGTCTCAAAGCGCAGGGCGTCGATGAGGAACTGCTGCTCAACGGGGGTCAAAGAGTTGTAAAACAGACGCGGCTGTGTCCAGTGGTCGCCGAATGTCGAAGGACGCTGCCTTCTGAGGGTGTCCGAGGTCCGGCGGTTAGGGGCCGTGAAGAAGCCGCGGCCTTCTTGCTGCGTGGCTTGCTGGGGGAAGCCATTGTTGAGGGTGTTGGGAGAGTCTAGATTGTGTCAGCTCCGTTACCCGCAAGATGAATCGAAAAGACTTACACGCCGCGGTGTTTCGATGAATATAGTGCTGGCCAGCTCCATCACGGTTGTTGTTGTGGACAGGTCGGACAGCCCTATTGATAGGCAGGCTCTCGAAATTGGCATTGCCGTGACGGTTTATCTGCGTGTCCAGGTACGAGAATATACGACCCTGAAGCAGAGGGTCCTCGGTAAAGTCGACTCCACGGACGATGTGGCCAGGTTGAAACTGTGACAAAGTCAGAAAGCGAGTCTTCCAAAGTAGTGAAGTTGCGTACCATAATCTGTTCAGTTTCTGCAAAATAGTTCACGGGGTTCGCGTCCAACCTCATGACCCCAAGGGGCTGTAGAGGAGCAAACTCAACCGGGATGATCTTGGTAGCGTCCAAAACATCAAAGCCGAAAGCCAGGGCGTCTTCCTCATCAATGACCTGAACCATGAGTTCCCATTCCGGGAAGTGACCAGATTCGATGGCGTTCCAAAGATCCTGCCTGTGATAGTCAGGGTTGGCGCCGGCGATGCGCTGAGCCTCTGTCCACACCAAACTGGCCCGACCCTGTCTCGACTTCCAATGCCACTTGACAAGTTTGGTCGCGCCATCATCCGTCACCAAGCGGAATGTGTGGATTCCAAACCCGTCCTATCATTGTCAAACATGTCCTAAAAGTCGAGATGGGCATCACTCACCATATGCCTGTAGCTTCGGGGAATACCGTACCCAGCCATGGCCCAGAACAGCGTGTGAAGAGTTGATGTTTGCTGGCTGAAGAAATCCCAGGCCGAGTCGTGAGCGGACGCGGCTTGGGGGATCTCGCTGTCGGGACTGGGCTTGACGGCGTGGATAAGATCAGGGAATTGTATGGCATCCTGAATGAAGAAGACGGGAATATTGTTTCCCACAATGTCAAAGTTGCCCTCATCCGTGTAGCTGAGTCGTTAGCTGCGCCCAGTCATGAGGAATAGAAAGCGTACAATCTGGTTGCAAATCCATGTACATCACGGACAGTGTCGGCACTGCCTCGAGAGCCGGCAACAGTAGAGAAGCGAACAAAAGTTGAAGTCTGCTTGCCTTCGGCGTTGAGGAATGATGCTGCGGTGATGTTGCTGTAGTTGCCATAGCTGGTAAAGGTACCATAGGCACCTGCGCCACGGGCATGCACAGCCCTTTCGGGAACCTACATCTTAGGTGAGCAACTAGTTAAACAACTCCACGCAAAAGGGTGTATCTCTTACCCGTTCGTGGTCAAAGTGGGTGATCTTTTGGCGGAAGATGAAGTCTTCTAAGAGGGTAGGGCCACGGTCCCCAGCTCGAAGGCTTTCTTGATCGCTGAAGGGACCGCCAACATCGGATGTCAGATATCCTTCGGCATCATCGAGCTCGAAATCGGCGAGATGAGCACGAGAGTCACCTTCAGCCCGCCTCTGAAGTCTGGATGGATCGGCAAAGGGACATTGGGCGTGTACGAGCCCAGCGAGGCCTATAGAGGCAGCAACGAACAGGTGACGGACCATTATGAGCAGTGCTTGAATAGAGCTATAAAGCACAATCAGACTCAATTGACTCGGTAGAAAGGCCTATGGAAGAAGGGTGAACAACAAACAACAAGCAGAACGGGTCGATCCGTACTTATACACGGACGAGCATTGCAAGTGGCACCGTGGACACGGCATATCAGAAGCCACACCGAACCTTAATCGGAGATTATGATCCAGGAGTACGCGCACACTAAGGCAGCACCCGAGCTTCGAGTAACACAATCGTGGGGGGATGATAGAAGCATGTCGCTCTTGGCGACAAAACGGGCGGCCCGCCCACCAAACCGGTACGACGCTGCTTCTAGTCACTGTTGTCTTCCACCTGTTGATTCCACATGGTGATTCCGCATGCAGTGATGGGACCCCTGCTACATACAAACCCTGGACAAGACCAAGATGAGAAGGAGCGTAGTACCAGGACGGATACTAGGTATCTGGTTAATGGGACGAGTTGACGTGTACGGTGCAAGGGTCGATGTCGGCGGGCAATTGTCCTCTCTGCGCTTACCCGCCCGAGCCCGACGATGACTGCGTCGATCGTTTGAGGAAAACATGCTGTGTTTCCTGGTAAGCAGGAGACTTTTGACATCTCCAGCAAGGATAGCATAATCAATCACCAGGCATCAATTGGCTGGGGGTACCCATGCAAGAAGCAGTGAAAGATCGCGAGCCCTTCGGACATGCCAGAGGCTTAGACGCATCATGTCAAAGCAATCGTATGTTGACCGCTCGGCATGAGGGCAACGCATGGCCTTGCGGCCCCACCATAGTCTTGCCAACGAGCTGTGCCAGAGGCTACATGCAACAGTGTGTGATATTGCACGGATGAATCTGGAGATGGCTGACGGACGGGCGAGATGCGATTGGTGGCACGAAGTCAGGAAGTCGAAAGCAAGCCCCGTAAGTTGACCAGGGTGGGAGTGGCCGGACTGCCGGCATGTGGCTCAGTGCTCCATGAATCCAGGACAAGCCTCCAAGGAACCGGAGCGAAGTGAGTAGCCAAGAACACAGCGGGACCATAGAGCAGGGCCGAATGAAGATCGGGGAGGAGAATACGGGGCACAATTGAGGTTGTTGGATGTTGAAAGGCAAGCTCCACCAACATCTGCCGAGGTGTTGTGGAGGGAGCGCTTGAGGGCGGAGCTGATTGGCCCTACATCTCCGTGGACGAATGTGATGTCGATATGAATAGAAACATTGCCAGAGTCATGCAGGAGAATGGGGGAGAGCTGCGTCTCCTAGCAGTAATGTCACCCGGCATGCTTCATTGGGCTGCCAGCCTGGATGGTGTTGGGTGAAGGCAGCAAGCCTTAACGGACGACCGGGGGACGACGATGACGATGTTCAGGTGGGGGGCTTTGCGCATCCCATTCCAAGTGGATGTTTCCTTGGCTCACAAGCTCAACATGCGTTGTAGTATGCGCTTGAGTGCCTGACCCGCGGCGTGGGTACGGAACGTGGAGGAAGTGGTCCAGCACCACTTGGAGTAGTTAACCGAGGCAACAGGGGTGAATTGGGTCGTCAGAGTTTTCGAGATGCTTGGACCCAGCACGATGATAGTAGCATCGGCCATATGGACCGGGCACATATCGTGGCTGGCACGCATGCTGTGCATTATTGTGTGTGCAGGTGAGGTGGGATTCCAAACCAGGGACAAAGGAGATCGAGGGCAGGAGTCGAGTGCCAAGCTCCACTCCTGCCTTGCAACCCACAACCATGTAGGACGCGCTTTCCATGCCTGCCCATGCATTTGCATAGTACCTCCGTACCTTCCATTACATGAAGCCGCCTATCCTTGAATGCCGATATGGTCTCTTCATACCCACCTACCTACCTACTTTACCTAAGGTAAGTGGGTAAGGTATTGAGCTTAAGTTAGTGTATGATGGTGCTATACTTTATGGATCATCTATATTGAAAGTCTTTATGTAAGGTACCAGCCGGCCGTATGCGATAGAGTCATTGAATCCACCAACGTTAGTAGACTCCAGACGATCATCGCCTGTCGGCAGCCACGCACGGCACTCATCACCGAATTTGATATGCGCAGACATCACCTTGGTCCTCACCGTCACCGTCACCCTCCGCTGTCACTCTTGTTGGCTTGTGTGACCTTGGCTCCCGGTGCCGTGCCCCAACACTTTGCCCAGCGGCCGACCGACCGTCTAGAGCACACGCGTCTCGCAACCTTGCACGTATGTCCAGTCATCCGTGCCTCTCAGGTGACCATCAGCCCGCACACCGGCCAACTTTTCGGTGTTGTCGAAGCTCCCAAGTGCAGAATTGCCACATGCAGGATGTCGAAAGGGTCTCTGCTATTTTTGGCAGCAACCCCTGGGTGCCAAGCGAACCCAACATGTCAATTGTGTGACGAGATGAGGCTGCCGTGCATTGGCGTGATTGTCCCTGCGCAACCCGCACGAATGGGCGTCAAGCTTTGTAACCTGCAACAACCTTGAGCCTCAGACGACAAGCAAGGGCTCGCCATGTCCCTGGTATTCTTATCAGAGTAATGATATTCTGCAGCATCAGAGGTGAAATCGTAAAGGGGTGTTTGCTGATTGGTGCTTAATCATGCCTTTGGAAATATCCCGAACGCTAAACTAAAGAGGAAGTAAACACTCCTCGGAGAGTTGGCCACCCTGCTCGATAAGCACACATAGTGCAGTTCAAAGGAGCCTTACAGCATGGTGGGGGAATGGCGTGCCGTCCTTGAATTGAGTCGGAGTGGACTTTGACAGCGCTGACATCTTCATGTTCAGAGTTGGGTTCATATCTGGCTTGGTGCTTCCATTCTATTGATCCGATGAAGGCTAGGGTTCTGAGCACGGGCGACATCAGTAAGAATTACATACCTCAGTTGAAACCAGGATAAGGCGATATAACATAGCCGGATTGATGGACATGGCCGACCTGGTGTTGCGGCCAAATCCTCGGATAACCTCGTTTTTGAGCACGTACAACTTGTGCTCCTCGTTGCTCAGCGCATCGAGGTACTCTTGCTCCATAATTTGCTGCTGCTCGGCTAGGGACTATCTTCCCCAGACCCATCCTTATCCTCGTCGCTTCCTTTGTCGCAATGGAAACAGCACCTTTGACGATGGTGGTGTTAAGCTCAACTAAATAAAATCTCCTAACTTTCATGTACTTCCGCGGCCCCCCAACATGTAATGCAATGCCTTCCCATGCCTTCCCATGCCTTCCTATGCCTTCCTATGCCTTCCTATGCCTTCCTATGCCTTCCTATGCCTTCCTATGCCTTCCTATGCCTTCCTATGCCCTATGAGAAGGACGACACACTCATCGCCGTCACCGCAATATTGCTGTTGGTCAAGAAAATTTAGCATGAATGATCTCCACCAGCCGAGGATGATAAGCGTGTTGCTGTGCCTTCACGAGGCTTCCCCAAGAAGCGCCCGATGCATCTTTGCTGTTGCCCCCCATTTGTCCCTTCGACTTTGCCCTCATTGACTTCATGAATTTCTTGAAGGCTAGGTTTGACTCCAAGAGATGCTCGTCTTCAAGCTCAAATCGGACGTCCCCCGATCTGAGAGGAGGCAACATATCCGAGATGAGTGTCTCGGGACGAACTATTGTCACCGCATCCAACATCTGGATAATCCGAGTGAGATACTTGCCTCTCGGTGCTCCCGATTTCGCCGACTATCCGGTGAAGGCGAGTTTCATGCGTGCCAATGAAGTGATTGAATGGCTGTCCAAGAGGCTGAGGTACGCAAACGAGTCGATCCAGGTGTTATCCAGCGGAGTTCCCGCAAGCATGATACAAAACTTGCGATGGCTCCTCAACTTGGCGACGGCGGCGTACATTCGAGTTCTGGTATTCTTGATGGTGTGTGCTTCGTCCAGGATGAGGTATTGGCTCAATGGTTTTGCACCCTCCATTTCCCAGATACCCGACAAAAGGGCAACAGTCGGTCTCTTGGGCAGATGGCGAGACTTCCCCTTTCTCACCGCGTCGATCCGTTGGACAAACCTCGTCAATCGGCCTAGCTCCGCTGCGACGTGGTGGTAAGACGCGACAACGGCGGTGTACTTGAAAAGCTTGAAGGCGGACACCGAGTCACCCTTCAAGAGAAGGACCGAGGCGCTCTGTCATGGTTTTTGTCAATGGGCGTTTCTTTCGGCCATATTGGCATTATGGGGAACCGGATGAGCCAACATACCTCGCCGTACATCTTGGAGATTTCATCAACCCATTGCTGCGTGCATGAGTTCGGAGCAATCACAATCACAGGCCCTTGTCCTGGAGTGTGCTCCGAGATCGGAACCAGCAAAGACGACAAAGTTTTGCCAAGGGCAGGCGGATCTGCCAGCAGAATTCCATTGAAGCCCGATTCATTCGCCTTGGCGATCACTCCTGCCGCTCGCTTCTGGTGTTCATATGGTAAAAAGCCACTTCGAAGGCGGCTGACGTGCTTAAAATTAGGGGCTTTGAGCTTCTCGATCTAAAATACCATTATCTCGTTAGATGGCCGGGTTTCATGATACGAGGGCATCTAAGCAGTTAGACTCACAATAGTGTCATGGGCACCTTGTAGAAAATCTATAAAGTCTTCCTCTTCGAACGTGATATCATCCTCATTCTCGTCATTGTCGGAGTCGCTGTATTCTTCGGCATCCGCTGTGCTGTCCACAACCTCACCACTAATCTCATTCTCGGGGGCACTAGAATGTTGTGTTGGACGAGAGGACGAAGCTGTGGTTTCAGGTGCGCTGGGGTTGTTTGTAGTAGGAACTTCATCTGAACCCAAAAGACCAATACCTGGACGCAGTTGACTAATAATCAAGTCCATCCCACGAGCTGGTAGCCTCTCGGCTTTGAACATCTCGACCAATGCGAGCATTTCTTGTAGGAGGGGACCCATGTGGTCTCTTCGTGGTGCGGCCATGGCTGTGTGAACTTAGACGGTGCCCGAATTTTGCCAAGGGCAGGCGGATCTGCCAGTAGAATTCCATTGAAGCCCGAATCCTTCGCCTTGGCGATCACACCTGCAGCTCGCTTCTGGTGTTCATAGGGTGCAAACACACTTCGGAGGCGACTTGCGTGCTCAAAGTTGGGAGCGTTGACCTTGTTGATCTAAAATATCATAATCCCGTTAGACGGCTAAGTTTTGCGAGGGCGTTCATGCGGTTAGACTCACAATGAGGTCACGAGCACCGCCCAGATATTCCACGAAGTCTTCCTCGTCGAACGTCGAGTCGCCCTCGTCTTCGTCACCACCGGAGTCAGACACACCGGGACCGTTTGCGGAGGAAACTTCGTCCAAACCCAAAAGACCAAGTCCTAAGCCCAACCGATCAACGAGCTGGTCCATCGAACGAGAGGCCGCTGGCTTCTTGGCTCCCCATTTGTCGGCCAACGCTGGCAGTTGCTGAACAACGGGACCGACTCCAGCGAGCATAACATGGGGCACAGCACTGCAAGTTCGCCGGCAAGCTCCAAACCAGGCACTGCACTGGCCCAGCGATAGAGTGGACAGCGGAATCCACTTTATTTGCGCAGTGCAGAGCATCCAAGCCGACAGTCATGTCCATGACCATCATAGCTTGGACATGCTGGACTCGGACAATAGGCTAGTCCAACGAATCGCCGGCGATAGCGCACAATCTATGGGCGCGCTGTTCCAAAGAGTAAGCGAGAGCTGTGAGAAGAAGCAGACGTTAACGCAGGCTAACCTTGAACAAGAAGACATGCTGCTATGGAGGGATGTGGCGCACGACCATGTTATGATGTACTCATAACCGCTGTGGTCAGGCCGGAGCCGGAGCGCTGGTACTAGTCCATCTACTTGGAGAAGAAGAGGAGATGATTGAGAGTGATGTGAAGGGGTGAAGTTAGGCGGGACCAAAGGTTGTTTAAATAGTAGTTCCCGATCACGTGGCATCACCGTGGTTCCGTGATTCACTACGACATCCTGGCTGCGTGATTCACCATTACATCTTGGTTCCGTGATTCACCATTACATCTTGGTTCCGTGATTCACTAAACCTAGATTCTCATCTGCATTAGGTAAAGCCTTGCGTGGCAGGGGCCATGATGACCTATGCTTTGTACCTAGTAGGTAAGGCGGAATGTGCGCCTTGGAATCCATCTGAACATGCTGTCCCATCATCTCATCCAAGCATGACCCTCACCCGAGTAAAATGTCCACATCCGTCGTAGACTGCGAGTCCCACGCTCTTTGCAGTATATGCCCCAAGCCTCTGCGATACGCAACGCCTCCAATCCGCTCCACCCACAACACGTTGACGATATCAACCATCTCGTCCTCGTCCATGTTCTCTTCGAACCGCTCAACATTGAATACGTGAGAGCCCCTCCGTTCTGTTGCCGTGGATATGGCAACAAACTCGAGCTTCTCCTCTCCATCGTAGTTGGACGTCTGAACCCCCAACCATCCGTCATGTGCTCTGAACTCCCCTATCCACTTGTTGGACCTGCTCCAGATGTTGCCCACGGCGATTGGGGGGTTCAGTCGGTCCTTCGGTGATAGGGTCAGAGCAAAATCGACCTCGAAGAACCCTGCTGTGGTCTTGAACGATAGGAACGGTCCTGGGTATGCCATCTCTCCCAACGGCGGCTCATATTCGTCAGCCTCTGGGGGGTCCTCCACGGGAATCGGGTACTTGAAAACGGTCGAGTCGTCGCTATCGTGCTTGAAATGTGAGCCTGCTTTTAGCCACCCCGGCGGTAAGGCTGCTGAGGATGACTTCCGGCCCCGCAGGTCGCGGAACTGGAATCCCGTGTTTGCCACAGGCACGCTTGCCACCCTGTCGGTCAGATTCCATTGGATGGTCGGTCTGATCTTGAAAGGGTGCGATGGCTGGAATCTCTTCGAAGCCTGGCCCCTCTTCGCGACCTTTGCCTCTTCGACGTAGTCCGCCGCAGCCTTCCACAGGGTCAAATCGACTGGTACCCCGTCAAACCACCACCCCATCCACGACCACGAAGGCAGGAAAGGTGGTCGAGGCACTGCTCGCCGTCGAAGCGAAGCAGATGGTCGCCATAGAAGCGCGACATCCAGGAACATGATCGGCATTCCGTATATAAAACCTCCGGGAAAGACGCGAGACAGGACCTGCGTAATGCCCGTGAAAGCTCGTAGACTGTCGTCGACCAAGGTAACCCGTCTTGCGCTGTAGTCGGAAGCGATGCGCGCATAGTCGTCCATGTCCGGCCACGGCGCATGCTGAAATCCAAAAACGCTGGACGAAAGCGGGTTCGTGCAGACATGCCGGTTGCCGCGGATGGATTTCAGCATGCTCGTCGGGTTGCCCTGCCACAGCTCACAGTGGCACTCCCAAGTAATGGCTTCCTCGAAGAAGAATATGGCGCGCCGCGAGTAAAGTAGTTCCTGCAGAGTCCAGGCTCGGGTATTCCATTTTGAACCCAGCAGCAGGTCGTTGTGGTCTCGGGCACCTGAGCGCCCTGGTCGGGTCGCGCGCCGTGGGTTCAACGGCAAGAGACCCGTGTGGACATCGCCATGCGCCGCAACTATGGTAAGGTAGGCATTGGAGAAGATGTAGGCCATGTGTCGGACATGGTTGTCCATCTCCTGCTCGTCATCCTGCACAATGCAAAGCCTGTCCACCCACAGATGCCGCAGCCCCAGCTTCTTGGACAGCCACATCGCATCCAAGATGGTCTGCGGCAAGTCAGCCTCGGGCAAGCCCTGCTGTTGAAAAGCATCCAGATTGGACCTTAGCAACTGAACAGGCACCTCTGGCGTATTGCGCCGCGATCCGGCCCCCCAGACATAGCTTAAAGCTAGGTAGCGATCCGTGGGGTTCGCGCGCACAAGCTTCCGCTCGACAGAGTCGATGAGCCAGAGCGGGCGCCACGTTGCGATGTTGTCCTCGGTGCCGCCGCTGCAGTGGTGATCATGCTCGCCGTTGCATTTGTCCAGCCACTCCCTGATGCGCAAAACCGGGCTCTGCTTGTTTACAGACGACGCGCGCCGCTGGACCGAGGAAGTGGTGTCTTTGCGCCCCTGGTTGAAGGAGCCCAGCAAGCGATCCGTGATACTGTTGCGCTTGCTCGGCGCACCGTCGCGGTCGCGCGAATAACCCGGCTCAGGCATCGCTCAGATTGCGCCGGAGAGATATCCGTATCTGCTACGTGTATCGATTCATGCACGAGGGCCATCACATTATGAAAGCCGGTGCAATGTGAAACGGGAAGGCTGGGGCTTACATTGAGAAGATCCCAGCTGGGCATAACAGGGTCATGGCGCCTAATTTGGCAGCTTAGGCAATGCCCCTCCATCGTCAACCCACGATTTCAGAATCCTCATTGGCTTGCTCAAGATAAGTCTCACTTCATTTCCGCATCCCGACAACGAACACCAAGTCTTGGTTTCGGCCGGCTACATAACCAAACAAACGAATGGAGACAACGTATCCAAGTGTTGCATATCCGGCACGAAAATGCATGTACGAATAGTAGTGTAGAGATGGACGGTGACACTAAGAATTGCTTCGTCACACGGTGTGCAATATTTCCACACAGTTTCATGCAGAATCTACCTGTCAACAGCTTGGAAGCTCCTTCTTTAAGCCCCTACGAGCAGCTTCTGAACGACTGGATAGTGCAAAACACAACCCGGGCATCCCCGGGTGTGCTCCGTCGGTCCCGGCAGCAAAAGCTTACGGGGCGCGAGGATCGAACTCGCGACCTTGTCGGGAAATGCTCATCTTTGTGAACGACACGTGATAACCACTACACCAGCCCCGCGCGAGCTATTGGGCTCTCTGTCTCTTATTTCTATCCATATTGGTTAAACTGGGCGAGAATGTGTGAACCCGTGATGGCCGGGAGGCTGGCAGCCATGTGGGGCTAGGTCAAGGGCAGTCAAGCCCCGCTCCGACGAGCCAATCAGCTATTGAGTGGGGGCGCACTCTAAATGTTTATCTCATCCTCATAAGCTTCCATCATTTCTAACTTGGGCACGTTTCGATAGAGGGGCCTTCATTGTCATTCTGGAAGTCACAGCCGATGGCGCTGATCTTGTAGTGGAAGACAGGGCTGACCTGCCCGGGGCCGTAGGACTGATCCTACGGCTTGCCTTTCCCATGACATTTTCCACCAGGGGCTGCACTGAATGAAAACGTTGGCGAATTGAATGTTTAGGCCCGGGCTAGGACTGGCCAATCCCCTACACAACGCGAAGGCGTAAGCGAGGGTATACACCCCACAGCACCCCTGACGAACACATCATACAACAGTCTACAACCACCATCCCTGTATAGTGTAATTTGCTATGTACAGCCTGGGAATGACGCCCATGATGTTGACGGAGCTTTTTCATGATAATTTGAAGCCGCTATAACAATGGAAACCACTTCTGAGGCCGCTATGGCCACAGTTCCGCCGGAGGACCTGATTCCTATCATAATAGACCACTATCAGCAAGAACAACTATACAACAATACAGTCAGACCGATCCTTGACCCTACGATGTGTATAAGGACTCATTTTGAAGCTTTCCATGTTCTAAAACGCAATCTTATTATCCGGCCGCTTCCATCCACACCATTGAAGCTTTTCCAGCGTTTTCTGCCTGAATAGACTATATAGCAGTGGGTTGACTACATAAATAACCCTGCGAACCACCCGGATGACCATCAGGGGCAGTGGAAACCTATATCTGTCAGCAAGATCTATATCTAGGTGGCTATCTTAATATATATATCATTATATATAGAAAAACGATACCAAGACTACTAGAGGGCTCCTGCGATGATGATGATCGATGAGATGGTCTATCAGAACATTCTAATCCACTCGATTATATAGTATATGACCTACGAGCGTTTCTACGATATAAAGCGCCGGATATGAATCAATAACCCAGATACTATCACACATGGGATTCCCTGGCCATATTCGCAGATCAGCGACTGATCTGATAGCCTGAAAGCTGTGTCTTTGGCCGTAGTGGAAGTCGGCAGCCACATTGCAGTAGACGAAGCTATATGTGGATTTCAAGGTCATTCTAAGCAGAAGGTAACAGTTAAGAATAAACCTACACCCACAGGCTTAAAGGTATGGATTCTAGCTACTCAGGGATATATCCTTTATTGGATTTGGCATACTCCTAGCGGCGCCCTCGGACCTATTGGCCATCACCACAGAAAGAAGGATAAAGATAATCCCTATGATATCAACCCAATATAAGCTATAGTGGTCAGCCTAGTAAAAACGCTGCCAAAGCAGACCTATCATGTTTTCCTTAATAACCTATTCTCATCGCCATAGCTCTTCCAGCAGCTACGGCTTCTTGGAGTTGGGGCCACCAGCACAGCCCATATAAATGCCGGTCTTTTCAAGCAGCTTATCAAGGCCAAGGAGAATGATAGAAAGGGATAGAAGATGTGGTGTGACGGCAGAATTGGCCCCCTCGGGAAAAATGGTTCCTTGCTCTAGAAGGAGATACCGCAGTTCGAGGTCTAGCCGCAGCCGATTGTCTGCAGAAGGAAAAGTGGGTCCAAAGAC